>JAVFHJ010000020.1:0-55000 GCA_037158775.1 Hetaerina titia
ACAACACGCAGACACACACGCACACGCACAAATAGACAAGCATACGCACACGCACAAATAGACAACAAACGCACACGCACACGCACGCACACACAGACGCACGCACGCACACGCACACGCACACATACACACGCGCACACGCATGTATATACGCACACACGCACACATACACACGCGCACACGCACATATATACGTACGCACACACACACGAACGCACGCACGCACATGCACACGCACACGCAAAATCACACACGCACACACACACACACGCACACGCGTACACATGCAAACACACGCACACACACGCACGAACACACACACGCAAACGCACGCATACACAAACACACGCACACACACACACACAAACACACGCACATACACAAACATACACGCACACACAGAAACACGAACACGCTCACGCATACGCACACACACGCACGCACGCTCAGGCACACATACATACGCGCGCACACGTCCACACACACACTCAGGCACGCACACGCAACGGCGCACACACACAGGCACGCACACGCACACACTATTACACACACACGCAAGCACGACCACATACAGCCACGTACACGCACACACGCGCGCACGCAACGCACGCACACGCACATGAACACATACACAATCACGCAGAAAAACGCGCACACGCAAACATACACAGGCGCAAAAGCACACGCACACACACACGCAAGCACAAACACGCACGCACGCACAAGCACACGCGCACACACAAAAACGCACACGCACATACACATACAAACACGAACACACACGCAGACACAAGCAAACACGCACACATACACCCGCGCACACGCACACACGCACGCATGCACACGCACACGCACGCATGCTCACGCACGCACACGCACACAGCACGAACACATGCACACTAACGAAGACACACGCGCATAAGCGCACGCACACATACACGCACGCACGCACACGCAAATATACACACGCACACACGAACATATATGCGCACACACACGCACAGATACGCACGAGCACACGCACATATATACGCGCACACACAGACGCACGCACGCATACTCACACGCACAAATACACACCCACGCGCACACGCGCACACACACACATACACACATGCAGAGACACACACACGCACACACATACACACACGCAGACACACACGCACACTCACAAACACGCACGCAAGCACACGCACACGAACGCACGCACACGCACGCACGTACATGCACACGCACAAAGACACAACAGACACATACACACGCACAAACACGCGCACACGCACGCCCACACACACACACGCACAGGCACACGCACACGCACACGCACAAGCACACGCACACACCACTTACGCAAACGCACACGCACGCACACACACACACACAGGCACGCACACACACACACAGGCACACACACACACACAGGCACGCGCACACACACACACGCACACACACGCGTACATATACACACACAAACACACGCGCACACGCACACATACACACGCGGACACGCACACGCCTACATACACACGCGGACACGCACACGCACACACACGCACGAACACACACGCACACACAAACACGCACGATCACACACATACACACACGCACATATACACACGCACGCATGCACACGCAATAATACACACGCACATATATACGCACACACACGCACACATACACACGCGCTACCAAACATAAATACGCACACACACACGCACACGAACACGCGCACGCACACGAACACACACATACAACCACATACACACAATAACACATACACACGCACGCATGCACACGCACACATACGCACGCACACACGCACATATATACGCACACACACGCACACATACACACGCGCACACGCACATATATACGCGCACACACACACACGCACACGAATACACACATTCACGCACACTCACGCACACAAATCACGCGCACACGAACATATATACGCACACACACACACGCACGAACACACACGCACGCACACACACGCACACACAAACTAACATACACACATACACATATGCAGAGACACACACACGCGCACACATACATACACACGCAGACACACGCGCTCACGCACACGCACACACACGCACGCACGCACACGCACACGCACACACACGCACGCACGTACACGCACACACGCAACAAACACACACTCACACACACACGCAGACACACGTGCACACGCACGCCCACACACACAAACACACTCGCACACGCCACGCACACGCACGCGCGCACACACACACACTCACGCACACACACGCACACACAAACACACATACACACATACAAACACGCAGAACCACACACACACGCACGCACACCAATACACATACACTAAGACACACGCGCACCCGCACACGCTCACGCACACACACGCACGCACGCACACATACGCAAACACACGCACGCACGCCCACGCACACGCACAACACACACAAACACACACACGCAGACACACGTGCTCACGCACGCCCACACACACACTCGCACACGAACATGCACACGCAAACACATACAAACACACACGCCCACGCACACGCACATTCACACACAAACGCACACATACACACGCACGCACACATATAAACGCACGTATGCACACGTACACACACACACGCGTACACGCACATCTATACGCACACACAGGTACACATACACACGCACATATACACACGCATGTATACGCGCGCAAACACACACACGCACACATGCACGCACACGCACACATGCACGCACACGCACACACACACATATACACACGAACATGCACACACGCACACACTCACACACACACACACCAACACACACACACACACACGCACACACGCACACGCACACATACACACACAGACACACACGCGTGCACGCACACCAACACACGCACACGCACATACACATACTTGCAAACGCACACCCACGCAACACACACGCACACATACACACACATGCAGACACACGCGCACATGCAAACATACACACGCGCACACGCACATGCACGCGCACACGCACATGCACGCGCACACGCGCACGCACGAACACACACGCACGCACGCACGCAAACACACACACACATTCACACACACGCAGAAACACACGCACACGGACAAATAGACAAGCACACGCACACGCACAAACAAACACACGCACGCACGCACACGCACACATACACACGCGCACACGCACATATATACATACACACACATTCACACACACGCAGACACACACGCACACGCACAAATAGACAAGAAAACGCACACGCACAGGCACGCACGCACGCACAACACACATACACACGCGCACATGCATATATATACGCACACACACACACGCACACACGCGCAAACGCACATATATACGTACGCATATACACACGAACGCACGCACGCACATGCACACGCATACGACACGCACACTCACACACACGCACACACGCACGGACACACACAAACTACACACACGCACACACACGCACACGCGCACGCGCACACACTCGCACACGCGCACACGCACACATGCACACACACGCACACACACGCACGCACACACGCACACACAAACGCACGCATACACAAACACACACGCACAAACACGCACAAACACACGCACCCACAGTAACACACGCACGCACGCTCGGGCACACATACATACGCGCGCCAACGCCCACACACTCTCACGCACACGCAACGGCGCAAACACACACGCACGCACACGCACACACAATTACACATACACAGGCAAACAGAACCACATACAGCCGCGTACAGGCACACACGCGCAGAGACACACACACACACGCACAAACATATAAACACAAGCAGACACACACGAACACGCGCACACACGCACGCACGCACACGCACGCACATACACACGCACGCACGTACAAGCACACGAAAAAAACACAACACACACATACACACGCACAAACACCCGCACACGCACGCCCACACACACACACACACTGGCACACGCACACGCACAAGCACACGCACAACCACTTACGCAAACGCACACGCACGCACACACACGCACGCACACCCACATGCATACATATACACACACAGACACACGCGCACACGCACACTTACACACGCGCACACGCACAATTACAAACGCGGACACGCACACGCACACACACGCACGCACACGCACATATACACACACACACACACATACACACGCACGCATTCAGACGCACATATAAAAACGCGCACACGCACATATATACGCACACACTCGCACACATACACACGCGCACACAAACATATATACGCACAAACACACACACGAACACGAACACGCGCACGCACACATACACACGCGCAGAAGCACACGCACACATACACGCGCACACACGCACATATATACGCACACACACGCACACATACACACGCGCACACGCACATATATACAGTCACACACACATACGCACACGCACACCCACATAAACACGAACACATACACAATCACGCAGAGACACGCGCACACGCACACATACACACGCGCACACGCACACACACACTCACGCACGCACACGCAAACATACACACGCAAACACGCACATATATACGCACATACGCACACATATCACGCGCACATGCACATAAATACGCACACACACACACGAACGCACACACACGCACACACGCACACACACGCACCCACGCACGCACACGCACACACACGCAGGCACGAACATATACGCACACACACACATACACAAACACACACACACACACACGAAACGCGCGCCCGCACACACACAAGAGTACACGCACACACACACGCTCACACACATACGCAAACACACACGTACGCATACACACGCACGCACGCACACGCACACGAGCACACACACACGCACGCACACGCCCACACACATCCACACACAAACAGACACAGGCGAACACGCACACATACACACGCGCGTCGCACACGCACACGCACACACGCACGCACGCACACAAACGCACGAAGACACACACGTACACAAACACAATCACGCAGTTAAACGCGCACACGCACACATACACACGCGCACACGCACACATACACACGCGCACACGCACACGCACGCTGGCACACATACACACGCACACACGCACATATATACACACACACGCACATATAAACACGCACACGTACACACGCGCACACGCACAAATATATGAACACGCACACGCACACACATACACAAACGCGCGCGCGCACACGCACGCACACATACATACACACTCAAACACACACACACATGTACACACACATACAAGCAGGCAGAGAAACACACACACACGAAGTCACACGCGCACACGCACACATACACACGCGCACGCGCACACGCACACACACGCACGCACGCACACGCACACGCACACACACGCACGGAAGTACACGCACACACACACACAACACACACACAGACACCCTCGCACACGCACATGCGCACGCAATGGCACACGCAAACACATACACACACACACGACCACGCACAAGCACACACCACTTACGCAAACGCACACGCACGCACACACACACAAGCATACATATACACACAAAGACACACACGCACACGCACACATACAAACGCGGACACGCACACGCACAAACACGAACGCACACACACGCACACATTAACACGCACACACACGCACATACACACAAACACGCACACATACACACGCACGGATGCACTCGCACACATACACACGCGCACAAACACATATATACTCACACACGCACACATACACACACACATACACACGCGCACACGCACATTTATACGCGAACACACACACACACGCACACGCGCACGCACACGCACACACACTCTCTCACACACACGCGTACACGCACACATACACACGCTCACACGCTTACGCACTCGCACACACACATACACACGGGCACACGCACATATACACACACGCACGCGAACACGCACACACACGCACGCACACACACACACACATACACACGACCATATACACACACGTGAACACACGCACAAATGAAGACATACACACGCGCACACGCACATGCACGCGAACACGCACATACACACGCACACACGAACACGCACACGCACACACACACACACAAACTCAAACACACACTCACACTCACACTCATTTACACACAAACATACTCACACTCACACACACACAATTAAACACGCGCAAACGCGCACAAAAACACACACAAGCACACACAAAAACACACGCACACGCGCAAGCGCACACAAACACGCACACACACACACACGCGCGAGCACACACACGCACATACGCGCACACGCGCAGACGTACAAGCAAACATGCACACACACAAAAACGCACACACACGCACACTCTTACACGCACGCGCACAAAAACACAAACACACAAAACAAACACACGCACACACACGCACGCACGTACACGCACACGCACACACGCTACACACACACACACTCACACACACTCGAAGACACACGTGCACACGCACGCCCACACACACACACAAACACACTCACACACGCACACGCACACGCACGCGCGCACACACACACTCACGCACACACACGCACACACACGCACACACGCACACACATACACACACACGGAGACACACGCGCACACGAACACGCAAACACACGCACGCACGCCCACGCACACGCACAACACACACAAACACACACACACGCAGACACACGTGCACACGCACGCCCACACACACACACTCGCACACGCACATGCACACGAAAATACATACACACACACACGCCCACGCACACGGACATACACACACGCACACATACACACGCACGATTGCACACGCACGATTGCACACGCACACACACACACGCGCACACGCACTTATATACGCACACACAGGCACACATACACACGCAAACATACACACGCGCACACGCACATATATACGCGCGCAAACACACACACACGCGCACACGCGCACGCAGACGCACAAACAAAAATATACACACGAAACGCACACACGCACAAACACACACACACACACAAACACACACACGCAAACGCACACAAACGCAACAGACACGCACACATACTCACACTTGCAGACACATGCGCACATGCAAACATACACACGCGCACACGCACATGCACGCGCACACGCGCACGCACGCACACACACAGGCACGCATGCACGCAAACACACACACACATTCACCCACACGCAGACACACACGCACACGGACAAATAGACAAGCACACGCACAAACACACACACGCACGCACGCACACGCACACATACACACGCGAGCACGCACATATATACATACACGCACACATCACACACATGCAGACACACACGCACACGCACACGCACAAATAGACAAGCAAACGCACACGCACACGCACGCACACGCACGCACGCACACGCACACATACACACGCGCACACGCATATATATACGCACACGCACACATACACACGCGCACACGCACATATATACGTACGCACACACACGAACGCACGCACGCACATGCACACGCACACGCTCTGGCATACACACACACACGCACGAACACACACGCACACACAAACACGCACGATCACGCACATACACACACGCACATATACACACGCACGCATGCACACGCACACTTACACACGCACATATATACGCACCCACACGCACACATACACACGCGCTACCAAACATAAATACGCACACACACACACGCACACGAACACGCGCACGCACACACATACAACCACATACACACACGCACACATACACACGCACGCATGCACACGCACACATACGCACACACGCCCATATATACGCACACACACGCACACATACATACGCGCACACGCACATATATACGCAAACACACACACGCACGAACACACACGCACGGACACACACGCACACACAAACAAACATACACACATACACACATGCAGAGACACACACACGCGCACCCATACATACACACGCAGACACACGCGCACACGCCCACACACGCACGCACGCACACGCACACGCACACACACGCACGCACGTACACGCACACGCACACACGCAACACACTCACACTCACACACGCAGACACACGTGCACACGCACGCCCACACACACACAAACACACTCGCACACGCCACTCACACGCACGCGCGCACACACACACACTCACGCACACACACGCACACACAAATACACATACACACATACAAACACGCAGAGACATACACACGCACGCACACACATACACACACACTAAGACACACGCGCACCCGAACACGCAGACGCACAACACACACAAACACACACACGCAGACACACGTGCTCACGCAGGCTCACACACACACACTCGCACACGAACATGCACACGCAAACACATACACACACACACACGCCCACGCACACGTACATACACACACAAACGCACACATACACACGCACGCACACATACACACGCAAGTATGCACACGCACACACACACACGCGTACACGTACATCTCTACGCACACACAGGTACACATACACACGCACACATTCACACGCGCACAGGCAAATATATACGCGCGCAAAAACACACACACGCACACGCGCACGCACACGCACACACACACACATATACACACGAACACGCACACACGCACACAATCACACACACACACACAAACTCACACACGCACACACGCACACGCAAACATACACAAACACACACACAAGCGTACACGCACACCAACACACGCACAAGCACATTCACATACTTGCAAACGCACACCCACGCAACACACACGCACACATACACACACATGCAGACACACGCGCACATGCAAACATACATACGCGCACACGCACATGCACGCGCACACGCGCACGCACGAACACACACGCACGCACGCACGCAAACACACACACACATCCACACACGCGCAGACACACACGCACACGGACAAATAGACAAGCACACGCACACGCACAAGAAAACGCACGCACGCACGCACACATACACACGCGCACACGCACATATGTACATACACACACACATTCACACACACGCAGACACACACGCACACGCACAAATAGACAAGCAAACGCACACGCACACGCACGCGCACACACACGCACGCACGCACACGCACACGCACACCTACACACGCGCACATGCATATATATACGCACACACGCACACATACACACGCGCACACGCACATATATACGTACGCACACACACACGAACGCACCCACGCACATGCACATGCAAACGTACACGCAAACTCAAACACACGCACACACGCACGGACACACACAAACATACACACACGCACACACACGCACACGCGCACGCGCACACACTCGCACACGCGCATACGCACACATGCACACGCACGCACACACACGCACACACACACAAGCACACGCGCACACACACACAAGCACACACACATACACACACGGATACACGCATACATATACCCGCGCACACGCACACACGCACGCATGTACACGCACGCACGCACACGCACGACACGTACACACACACACGAACACATAAACAATTACGCAGACACACGCTAGCACGCACACATACACACGCGCACCAGCACACGCACACATACACGCACGCACGATCGCACACGCACAGATACACACGCACACACGCACATATATACGCACACACACCCACACATACACACGCGAACACGCACATATATACGCGCACACACACACACGCACGCACTCGCAAACGCACTCACACACATACGCGCACACGTGCACACACGCACGCACACACACGCACGCACGCACACACACGCACGCACGTACAAGCACACGCACAAACACACAACACAAACATTCACACGCACAAACACGCGCACACGCACGCCCACACACACACACTGGCACACGCACAAGCACACGCACAAGTACACGCACACACCACTTACGCAAACGCACACGCACGCACACACTCACGCACGCACACACACATGCATACATATACACACACAACGACACACGCGCACAGGCACATTTACACACGCGGACACGCACACGCACACACACGCACGCACACACCCGCACACACCCGCAAACACAAACACGCACGCACACTCACATACACACACATTCGCACTCATACACACGCACGAATGCACACGCACATATACAAACGCGCACACGCACATATATACGTACACACTCGCACACATACACATGCGCACACAAACATATATACGCACACACACACACACACGAACACGCGCACGCGCACGCACACATACACACGCGCACAAGCACATATATACGCACACACACACATACACACACGCACACACACATATATACGCGCACACACACATACACACGCACACATACAAACGCACACATACACAATCACGCAGACACACGCGCACACGCACACATACACACGCACACACGCCCATATATACGCACACACACGCACATATACACACGCGCACACGCACATATATACGCGCACACACACACAAATACGCACACGCAAACGCACACACACATACACACGCACACATACACAATCACGCAGACACACGCGCACACGCACACATACACACGCGCACACGCATACACACACTCACGCACGCACACGCAAAACATACACACGCAAACACGCACATATATACGCACACAGGCACACATATCACGCGCACACGCACATATATACGCACACACACACACGAACGCACACACACGCACACACAAACACACATACACAAATACACACACACAGAGACCAAGCACACAAACGCACGCACACACACACGCACACATACACAATCACGCCGTTACACGCGCACACGCACACATACACACGCACAAACAAACACGTACACGCACACACACGCACGCACGCACACGCAAACATACACACGCACACACGCACATATATACACACACACGCACACATACACACGCACAAACACCCGCACACGCACGCCCACACACACACACTGGCACACGCACACGCACACGCACAAGCACACGCACAACCACTTACGCAAACGCACACGCACGCACACACACACGCACGCACACCTACATGCATACATATACACAAACACAGACACACGCGCACACGCACACTTACACACGCGCACACGCACAATTACAAAAGCGGACACGCACACGCACACACACGCACACACACGCACATATACACACACACTCATACACACGCACGCATTCACACGCACGTATACAAACGCGCACACGCACATATATACGCACACACTCGCACACATACACACGCACACACAAACATATATACGCACAAACACACACACGAACATGAACACGCGCACGCACACATACACACGCGCACAAGCACACGCACACATACACACGCACACACGCACATATATACGCACACGCACGCACACATACACACGCGTACACGCACATATATACGCGCACACACACATACGCACACCCACACACACATAAAAACGCACACATACAAAATCACGCAGACACACGCGCACATGCACACATACACACGCGCACACGCACACGCACACACACACTCACGCACGCACACGCACACATACAAACGCAAACACGAACATATATACGAACATACGCACTCATATCACGCGCACACGCACATAAATACGCACACATACACACGGGCACACGCACACATACACACACGCACGCGAACACGCACACACACGCACACACACGCAGGCACGAACATATACGCACACACACACATACACAAACACACACACACGTACACGCACACACACACGCACACACGCATACGCAAAAACACGCGCACGCACACACAAGCATACATCCACACACACACAGAAACACGCAAACACGCACACATACAAACGCGCTGTCACACACGCACACGCACACACGCACACACGCACGCACGCACACAAACGCACGCACACACACACGCACACACACACACAATCACGCAGTTAAACGCGCACACGCACACATACACACGCGCACACGCACACATGCACACGCGCACACGCACACGCACGCACGTACACGCACACATACACACGCACACATGCACATATATACACACACACGAACACATAAACACGCACACGTACACACGCACACACGCACAAATATACGAACACGCACACGCACACACACACGCAAACGCGCGCGCACACGCACGCACACATACATACACACTCAAACACACACACACATACACACACATACAAACAGGCAGAGACACACACACACACGAAGTCACACGCGCACACGCACACATACACACGCGCACGCGCACACGAACACACACGCACGCATTCACACGCACACGCACACACACGCACGGACGTACACGCACACACACCCACACAACACACACACAGACACCCTCGCACACGCACATGCGCACGCATTGGCACACGCAAACACATACACACACACACGACCACGCACTCGCACACACCACTTACACACGCGCACACGCACAATTACAAACGCGGACACGCACACACACGCACGCAAACGCACATATACATACACACACACATACACACGCACGCATTCAGACGCACATATAAAAACGCGCACACGCACATATATACGCACACACTCGCAAACATACACACGCGCACACAAATATATATACGCACAAACACACACACGAACACGAACACGCGCACGCACACATACACACGCGCAGAAGCACACGCACACATACACGCGCACACACGCACATATATACGCACACACACGCACACATACACACGCGCACACGCACATATATACAGTCACACACACATACGCACACGCACACCCACATAAACACGCACACATACACAATCACGCAGAGACACGCGCACATGCACACATACACACGCGCACCCGCACACACACACTCACGCACGCACACGCAAACATACACACGCAAACACGCACATATATACGCACATACGCACACATATCACGCGCACATGCACATAAATACGCACACACACACACGAACGCACACACACGCACACACGCACACACACGCACCCACGCACGCACACGCACACACACGAAGGCACGAACATATACGCACACACACATATACACAAACACACACACACACGAAACGCGCGCCCGCACACACACAAGAGTACACGCACACACACACGCTCACACACATACGAAAACACACACGTACGCACACACACGCACGCACGCACACGCACACGAGCACACACACAGGCACGCACACGCCCACACACATCCACACACACACAGACAAAGGCGCACACGCACACGCACACACGCACGCACGCACACAAACGCACGAAGAGACACACGTACACAAACAGAATCACGCAGTTAAACGCGCACACGCACACATACACACGCGCACACGCACACATACACACGCGCACACGCACACGCACGCTGGCACACGCACACATACACACGCACACACGCACATATATACACACACACGCACATATAAACACGCACACGTACACACGCGCACACGCACAAATATATGAACACGCACACGCACACACACACACAAACGCGCGCGCGCACACGCACGCACACATACATACACACTCAAACACACACACACATGTACTTACACATACAAGCAGGCAGAGACACACACACACACGAAGTCACACGCGCACACGCACACATACACACGCGCACACGCACACACACGCACGCACGCACACGCACACGCACACACACGCACGGACGTACACGCACAAACAACACACACACAGACACCCTCGCACGCGCACATGCGCACGCAATGGCACACGCAAACACATACACACACACACACGACCACGCACAAGCACGCACCACTTACGCAAACGCACACGCACGCACACACACACAAGCATACATATACACACACAGACACACACGCACACGCACACATACAAACGCGGACACGCACACGCACAAACACGAACGCACACACACGCACACATTAACACGCACACACACGCACATACACACAAACACGCACACATACACACGCACGGATGCACTCGCACACATACACACGCGCACACACACATATATACTCACACACGCACAAATACACACACACATACACACGCGCACACGCACATTTATACGCGAACACACACACACACGCACACGCGCACGCACACGCACACACACTCTCTCACACACACGCGTACACGCACACATACACACGCTCACACGCACACGCACTCGCACACACACATACACACGGGCACACGCACACATACACACACGCATGCGAACACGCACACACACGCACGCACACACACACACACATACACACGACCATATACACACACATGAACACACGCGCACATGAAGACATACACACGCGCACACGCACATGCACGCGAACACGCACATACACACGCACACACGAACACGCACACGCACACAAACTCAAACACACACTCACACTCACACTCATTTACACACAAACTTACTCACACTCACACACACACAATTAAACACGCGCAAACGCGCACAAAAACACACACAAGCACACACAAAAACACACGCACACGCGCAAGCGCACACAAACACGCACACACACACACACGCACGCACGCACACACACACGCACGCACGCACATATACACACGCGCACACGCACATATATACGCACACACACGCAAACATACAAAAGCGCACACGCACATATATACTGACGCAAATACACATGCACGCACGCACGCACACGCACACGAAAACGCCCAGGCACACACACACACGCACACGCACACACACCAGCACAATCGCGCGCACGCGCACACGCACACACACACTCGCACACGCACACACATTGGGACGCACACAACCATTCACACACAAACGAAAACGCGCACGCGCACACACTCGCACACGCACTCACGCACACATGCACACACACACGCACACACACACGAGACGCTCGCACGCACACGCACACATACACATGCGAACACGCACTCGCGCACGCACACCCGCACGCACACGCATACGCGCACGCACGCAAACACACACACACTCACACTCACACACACACACATACAAACGCGCACACACATACACACACGCGCACACGCGCACGCACACACACACCCTCTCACACATACACACACACACAAGCACACGCACACACACGCACGCTCACACACAGGCAAATACACACACAATCACACGCGAATACGCACACATACACACGCGCACACGCACACGCACATACACGCACGCATGCACACATACACACGCACGCATACGCAAACACACACACACATACACACACGCAAACACACACACACACGCTCACATACACACACGCACACGCACACACACGCACGCTAACACACAGGCAAATACACACACAATCACACGCGCACACGCACTCATACACACGCCCACACGCTCACACGCACGCACGCACAAACACACAACACGCACACTCACACAAACACGCACACGCGCACACTCACACGCACAAACACACACTCACACTCACACACACACATACCCACATGCCTGTGCCAGTGTATGGTCCAACAAATTGCGTTAGAAACACACACACACATGAACACGCGCACGCGCTCACACGTGCACACGCACACATGCTCACACACGCACTTACACACACACGCACGCACACGCATACGGGCACGCACTCAAACACACACACACTCACACTCACACACACACACATACAAACGCGCACACACATACACACACGCGCACACGCGCACGCACACACACACAAGCACACGCACACACACGCACGCTCACACACAGGCAAATACACATACAATCACACGCGAACACGCACACATACACACGCGCACACGCACACGCACATACACGCACGCATGCACACATACACACGCACGCATACGCAAACACACACACACATACACACACGCAAACACACACACACACGCTCACATACACACACGCACACGCACACACACGCACGCTAACACACACAGGCAAATACACACACAATCACACACGCACACGCACTCATACACACGCCCACACGCTCACACGCACGCACGCACAATCACACAACAAGCACACTCACACAAACACGCACACGCGCACGCGCACACTCACACGCACAAACACACACTCACACTCACACACACACATACCCACATGCCTGTGCCAGTGTATGGTCCAACAAATTGCGTTAGAAACACACACACACATGAACACGCGCACGCGCTCACACGTGCACACGCACACGTGCTCACACACGCACTTACACACACACGCACGCACACGCACACATACACACGCGCATACGCACACGCAAACGCACACCCGCACGCACACGCGCACGCGCACACACTCGCACACGCGCACACGCACATGCAATCACACGCACACCCGGACGCACACGCACACGCGCGCACACACACACAAACTCACACTCACACTCATACACATACAAACGCGCAAACGCGCGACCACACACACACATGCACACGCGCACACGCACACGCGCACACGCACACAGTTTCTCTTTCTCACACACACACACACGCGCACACGCACACACACACGCCCACGCACACGCACACACACATGCACACGCACACATACACGCTCACACACACGCACATACACACACAATCACACGCGAAATCGCACACACACACACGCACATACGCACACACACACACGCACACGCACGAAGACACACACGCACACACACATGCAGAAAGACGCGCATTTGCACACATACACACGCACGCACGCGCACACACACACACACGCACACTTACACGTACGAACACACACACACAAACACACAAAAAAACACACACACACACATACGCACGCATGCACACGCAAACGCTCACGCGTACACGCACACGCACACGCACTTGCACACACACGCACACGCACACACACACACGCACACACACACACGGACACACATACACACGCACACACACACAAAAATACAATCACACATACGCAACATACGCAACACCTACAGATACACACGCGAACACGCATACGCACACGCACACACACGCTCGCACGCACACGCACGCTCACGAACACACACACACGCACACATACACACACGCAGACACACGCGTACACGAACACATACATACGCGCACACGTACACAATCACACGCGCAAGCACACTTAAACATACACAGGCGCACACGCACATATATACGTACACACGCAAACATACACACCTGCAAACGCACATATATACATTCACAAAAGCACGCACACGCACACACAAACGTACACGCGCACACGCGCACACGCGCACACGAACATACACACAAGCACATGCACACGCACACGCATACATGCACACACGCACAAATAAACACGCGCACACGCACTCACAGACGCACACACGCATACACACGCGCACACGCACACATACACACGCGCACACGCAAACACACACACACACGCACGCACGCACACGCACACATTCACACGCGTACACGCACATATACGCGCACACAAAAACACACACTCACAACGCATACGCACAAACACACACGCACACGCATGCCCACTCACTCGCACATACACACGCTTACGCACACGCTCACGCACACGCACCTGCACGCAAACACACACACACGCACACACACACACACGTACACACACATACACACTTTCACACACACGCATACACACACACACATAGACACTAACGCAGACCCACGCGCACACGCACACATACACACGCGCACACGCACACGCACATACACGCACGCACGTACACACACACGCACGCACACACACACACACATACACACACGCAAACACAAGCGCACACGCTCACATACGCACACATACACACACACACGAAAACACACACGCACACTAACACACCCACACGCACACGCACAACCCACACACGCAAACGCACAGGCTCGCACACACACAATCACACACGCACGCACGCACACACACACACACACATACACACACGACGACACACGCGCACACGCACACATACCCACATGCCTGTGCCAGTGTATGGTCCAACAAATTGCGTTAGAAACACACACACACATGAACACGCGCACGCGCTCACACGTGCACACGCACACATGCTCACACACGCACTTACACACACACGCACGCACACGCATACGGGCACGCACTCAAACACACACACACTCACACTCACACTCACACACACGCACACACAAACACGCACATGCACACACAAGCACACGCGCACGCGCACATGCACACGCACAAACAAACACACACACACTCACACTCACACACACACACACACATACACATGCCACCATCAAGTGTATGGTCCAACAACTGGAGTTAGAAAAACACACACATGAACACGCGCACGTACACACACTCGCACATGCGCACACGAACACATGCACACACACGCACACACACACGCAAGCACGAACACGCACACATACACAGGCGCACACGCACTCGCACACGCACACGCACGCACACACACACACTCTCACACACGCACATACACACACAATCACACGCGAACACGCACACACACATACACATACACGCATACACACATACACACGCGCAAACGCGCGCACACACATACACACGCACACGCGCACGCATACACAAACTCTTTCTCTCACACACACTTGCACACGCACACACACGCACATGCACACACACGCAAACGCACACACACACGCTCACACACACTCACATACACACACAATCACACGCGAACATGCACACACACGCACATACGCACACACACACACACACGAACACGCACGCAGACACACACGCACACACACACAAGCAGACACACACACGCAAGCACACACACGCACGCACGCACACACACACACACACGCGCGCGCGCACACATACACACACACCCAAACACACACACACATCCGCACGCACACACACTCGCTCACGCAGACGCACACACACACACGCGCGCACACGCACACAAACACACATATACGCGCGCACACGCGCATGCAAACACACGCACGCACGCACACGCACACGCGCACACACACACGCAGACACACGCAAACTTGCACATATACACACGCGCACAGGCACACACACGCACGTACGCCCACGCAAATTCACGAACACACACGCACGCACACGCACGAACACACATACACACATACACAATCACGCAGAGACCCGCGCACACGCACACATTCACACGCGCACACGATAACGCACAGGCACACGCACACATACACACGCACATACGCACAAATATACGGACACACACGCACACATACGCACACACATGCACACACACATGCACGCATTAACGCACACATACACACACACCCATACGCACATATATATGCACACACGCACACATAAACACGCGCACACGCACATACACGCACGCACGCACACATACACACACACACATACGCACATATATACGCACACACGCCTGTACGCACGCACACGCACACACACACACGCGCCTGCGAGCATCACACGCACACACGCGCACACGCGCAGACGCACACGCAAACACGCGCACACACAAAAACACACACAAACGCACACTCACACGCACGCACACACACACAAACACACAAAACAAACACACACAACCATACGCACGCACGCACACGCACACGCTCACGCGTACACGCACACGCACACTTACACATACACACGCGAACACGCACACATACACACGCACGCACGCACACGCACACATTCACACGCGCACACGCACATATACGCACACACACACACACACGCACGCACACGCACATGCACACGCGCACACGCTCATATATACGCGCACACACCCACACATACACACGCGCACACGCACATATATACCAAACACACACACACACACAAACACACACACGCACACGCACGCAACGCGCGCGCACACACAAACACACGTACACGCACACACACACGCACACACGCAAGCACGCACACGCACACATACACACGAACACACGAATACACGAACATATATACACACACTCACACATACACACGCACACGTACACACGCGCACACGCACAAATATACGCACACGCACACAAACACACAAACGCGCGCGCGCAGACACACACACACGCCCACGCACATATACACACACACTCACGCACACACACACACACATACGCACATACACACACATGCAGAGACACAAACACACACGAGGTCACACGTGCACAGGCACACACGTACGCACGCACGCACACACACGCACGGACGTACACGCACACACACATTCAACACACACACAGACCCACTCGCACACGCACACGCGCACGCAATGCCACACGCAAACACATACACACACGCGCGAGCACACACACGCACATACGCGCACACGCGCAGACGCACAAGCAAACATGCACACACACAAAAACGCACACACACGCACACTCTTACACGCCCGCGCACAAAAACACAAACACACAAAACAAACACACGCACACACACGCACGCACGTACACGCACACGCACACACGCTACACACACACACACTCACACACACTCGCAGACACACGTGCACACGCACGCCCACACACACACAAACACACTCACACACGCACACGCACACGCACGCGCGCACACACACACTCACGCACACACACGCACACTGAAACACGCACATGCACACACAAGCACACGCGCACGCGCACATGCACACACACAAACAAACACACACACACTCACACTCACACACACACACACACATACACATGCCACCATCAAGTGTATGGTCCAACAACTGGAGTTAGAAAAACACACACATGAACACGCGCACGTACACACACTCGCACATGCGCACACGAACACATGCACACACACGCACACACACACGCAAGCACGAACACGCACACATACACAGGCGCACACGCACTCGCACACGCACACGCACGCACACACACACACTCTCACACACGCACATACACACACAATCACACGCGAACACGCACACACACATACACATACACGCATACACACATACACACGCGCAAACGCGCGCACACACATACACACGCACACGCGCACGCATACACAAACTCTTTCTCTCACACACACTTGCACACGCACACACACGCACATGCACACACACGCAAACGCACACACACACGCTCACACACACTCACATACACACACAATCACACGCGAACATGCACACACACGCACATACGCACACACACACACACGAACACGCACGCAGACACACACGCACACACACACAAGCAGACACACACACGCAAGCACACACACGCACGCACGCACACACACACACACACACGCGCGCGCGCACACATACACACACACGCAAACACACACACACATCCGCACGCACACACACTCGCTCACGCAGACGCACACACACACACGCGCGCACACGCACACAAACACACATATACGCGCGCACACGCGCATGCAAACACACGCACGCACGCACACGCACACGCGCACACACACACGCAGACACACGCAAACTTGCACATATACACACGCGCACAGGCACACACACGCACGTACGCCCACGCAAATTCACGAACACACACGCACGCACACGCACGAACACACATACACACATACACAATCACGCAGAGACCCGCGCACACGCACACATTCACACGCGCACACGATAACGCACAGGCACACGCACACATACACACGCACATACGCACAAATATACGGACACACACGCACACATACACACGCGCACACGCACATATATACGCGCACACACACATACGCACACCCACACACACATAAAAACGCACACATACAAAATCACGCAGACACACGCGCACATGCACACATACACACGCGCACACGCACACGCACACACACACTCACGCACGCACACGCACACATACAAACGCAAACACGAACATATATACGAACATACGCACTCATATCACGCGCACACGCACATAAATACGCACACATACACACACACGAACGCACACACAGGACACACGCACACACACGCACACACACGCAGGCACGAACATATACGCACACACACACATACACAAACACACACACACGTACACGAACACACACACGCACACACACATACGCAAAAACACGCGCACGCACACACATGCATACATCCACACACACACAGAAACACGCAAACACGCACACATACAAACGCGCTGTCACACACGCACACGCACACACGCACACGCACACACGCACGCACGCACACAAACGCACGCACACACACACGCACACACACACAATCACGCAGTTAAACGCGCACACGCACACATACACACGCGCACACGCACACATGCACACGCGCACACACACACGCACGCACCTACACGTAAACATACACACGCACACATGCACATATATACACACACACGAACACATAAACACGCACACGTACACACGCGCACACGCACAAATATACGAACACGCACACGCACACACACACGCAAACGCGCGCGCACACGCAGGCACACATACATACACACTCAAACACACACACACATACACACACATACACACAGGCAGAGACACACACACACACGAAGTCACACGCGCACACGCACACATACACACGCGCACGCGCACACGCACACACACGCACGCACGCACACGCACACGCACACACACGCACGGACGTACACGCACACACACCCACACAACACACACACAGACACCCTCGCACACGCACATGCGCACGCATTGGCACACGCAAACACATACACACACACACGACCACGCACTCGCACTCACCACTTACGCAGACGCACACGCACGCACACACACACAAGCAAACATATACACACACAGACACACACGAACACGCACACATACCAACGCGGACACGCACACGAACACACACGAACACACAAACACGCACACATACACACGCACGGATGCACTCGCAAACATACACACGCGCACACAAACATCTATACTCACACACGCACACATACACAAACACATACACACGCGCACACGCACACACACACACACACGCGCACGCACACGAACACACACTCTCTCACACACACGCGTACACGAACACATACACACGCTCACACGCACACGCATTCGCACACACACATACACACGCGCACACGCACACATACACACGCGCACGCGAACACGCACACACACACACACGACCATATACACACACATGAACACACGTGCACATGCAGACATACACACGCACACACGCACACACGAACACGCACACGCACACACACAAACAGAAACACACACTCACACTCACACTCATTTACACACAAACATACTTACACTCACACACACACAATTAAACACGCGCAAACGCGCACAAAAACACACACACGCACACGCGCAAGCGCACACGAACACGGACACACACACACGCACGCACGCACACACACACACGCACGCACGCACATATACACATGCGCACACGCACATATATACGCACCCACACGCACACATACACAAGCGCAAACGCACATATATACTGACGCAAAATAAATGCACGCACGCACGCACACGCACACGGAAAACGCACACACACTCACGCACACGCACATACACCAGCACAACCGCGCACACGCGCACACGCACACACACACACACTCGTACACGCACACACATTGGGACACACACAACCATTCACACACACACGCACACGCGCACGCGCACAAACTCGCACACGCGCTCACGCACACATGCAGACACACACGCACACACACACGCACACACACGCACACGCACGCACGCACACGCACACATACACACGCGAACACGCACTCGCACACGCACACCCGCACGCACACGCATACGCGCACGCAATCAAACACACACACACACACACACTCACACTCACACACACACACATGCAAACGCGCACACCAATAAACACACGCGCACACGCGCACGCACACACACACTCTCTCTCTCACACACACACACACAAGCACACGCACACACACGCACGCTCACACAAAGGCAAATACACACACAATAACACGCGAACACGCTCACATACACACGCGCACACGCACACGCACATACTCGCACGCATGCACACAAACACACGCACGCATACGCAAACACACACACATACACACACACGCAAACACACACACACACACACTATCACATACACACACGCACACACACGCACGCTCACACACAGGCAAATACACACACAATCACACGCGCACACGCACTCATACACACGCCCACACGCACACACGCACGCACGCACACACACACCACACGCACACGCACACAAATACGCACACGCGCACACTCACACGCACAAACACACACTTACACTCACACACACACATACACACATGCCTGTGCCAGTGTATGGTCCAACAACTTGAGTTAGAAACACACACACACATGAACACGCGCACGCGCTCATACTCGCACACGCGCACACGCACACATGCTCACACACGCACTCACACACACACGCACGCACAAGCACACATACACACGCGCATACGCACACGCAAACGCACACCCGCACGCACACGCGCACGCGCACACACTCGCACACGCGCACACGCACACATGCAATCACACGCACACCCGGACACACACGCACACACACACACGCGCAGGCACACACATACTCTCTCTCTCACACACACACACACACACACAAGCACACGCACACACATGCACGTCCACACACAGGCAAATACACACACAATCACACGCGAACACGCACACATACACACGCGCACACGCACACGCACATACACGCACGGATGCAAACTTACACACGCACGCATACGCAAACACACACACACTTACACACACACGCAAAAAAACACACACACGCTCACATACACACACGCACACACACGCACGCTCACACACAGGCAAATACACACACAATCACACGCGCACACGCACTCATACACACGCCCACACGCACGCACGCACACACACACACGCACACAAACACGCACCCGCGCACACTCACACGCACAAACACAAACTCACACTCACACACACACATACACACATGCCTGTGCCAGTGCATGGTCCAACAACTTGAGTTAGAAACACACACACACACATGAACACACGCACGCGCTCACACTCGCACAAGCGCACACGCACACATGCTCACACACGCACTCACACACACACGCACGCACATGCACACATACACACGCGCATACGCACACGCAAACGCACACCCGCACGCACACGCGCACGCGCACCCACTCGCACACGCGCACACGCACACATGCAATCACACGCACACCCGGACGCACACGCAAACGCACACACGCACACGCGCGCACACACACACAAACTCACACTCATACTCACACACACACACACATACAAACGCGCAAACGCGCGACCACACACACACGCACACGCACACAGTTCCTCTTTCTCACACACACACACGCACACGCACACACACGCACACGCACACACACATGCACACGCACACACACGCTCAAACACACGTACATACACACATAATCATACGCGAAATCGCACACAAACACACGCACATACGCACACACACGCACACGCACGCAGACACACACGCACAAACACATGCAGACAGACGCGCATATGACCACATACACACGCACGCACGCACACACACACACACACACACATTCACACACACGCAGACACACACACACACACGCACGCACAGATACAAACACACGAACACGCACACACACACACACACATACGCGTGCACACGCGCATGCAAACACACGCACGCACGCACACGCACACGCGCACACACACAGAGACACACGCAAACATGCACACATACACACGCGCATACGCACATGCACGCACACATACGCACGCACACGCACACACACACGCACACATACACGATCACGCAGAGACACGCGTACATGCACACATTCACACACGCACACGCACAGACACACGCACACATACACACGCACGCACGCACATATATACGTACACACACGCACACAAACGCACGCACACATGCACCCACACACGCACGCACGAACGCACACATACCCACACATACGCACATATATACGCACACACGCACACATACACACGCGCACACGAACATATATACGCACACACACACACACCGACGCACACGCACACACACACACACGCGCGCGCGCACACACGCAAACACGCGCACCCGCGAAGACGCACACGCAAACACGCACACACACGCAAACGCACACACACGCACACTTACACGCACGATCACACACACAAACACACAAAACAAACACACACACATACGCACGCATGCACACGCACACGCTCACGCGTACACGCAAACGCACACACACGCACACGCACACACACACACGCAAACACACACACACACACACACGCACACACATACTCATACACATACACACGCACACACACACACACAAATATACAATCACACGTAGACATACGCAAACACCTACAGAACACACGCGAACACGCATACGCACACGCACACACACGCTCGCACGCACACGCACGCTCACGAACACACACACACGCACACATACACACACACGCAGACACACGCGTACACGAACACATACACACGCGCACACGTACACAATCACACACGCAAGCACACTTATACATACACAGGCGTACACGCACATATATACGTACACACGCAAACATACACACCTGCAAACGCACATATATACATACAAAAAAACACGCACAAACGCACTCGCGTACGCGCACGCACACGCACACGAACATACACACACGCACAGGCAAACACGCACGCACGCACACACACTTATACACACGCACACACGCACACGCACACGCAAACGCGAACTCACGCGCACACGCACACACACACGCACAAACCCACGCACACGCACACATACACACACACGCAGACACACGCGTACACGAACACATACACACGCGCACACCTACATAATCACACACGTAAGCACACTTATACTTACACAGGCGTACACGCACATATATACGTACACACGCAAACATACACACCTGCAAACGCACATATATACATACACAAAAACACGCACAAACGCACACGCGTACGCGGACGCACACGCACACGCGCACACGAACATACACACACGCACAGGCAAACACGCACGCACGCACACACACATATACACACGCACACACGCACACGCACACGCAAACGCGAACTCACGCGCACACGCACACACACACGCACACACCCACGCACACGCATACATGCACACAAACGCACACGTACACACGCGCACCCGCACTCGCAGACGCACACACGCATACACACGCGCACACGCACACATACACACGCGCACACGAACACACACACACACGCACGCACGCACACGCACCCATTCACACGCGTACACGCACATATACGCGCGCACACGCACATATACGCGCACACAAAAACACACATTCACACACGCATACGCACAAACACACACGCACACGCATGCCCACGCACTCGCACATACAGACGCTTACGCACACGCTCACGCACACGCACCTGCACGCAAACACACACACGCACACACACATACACACTAACGCAGACACACGCGCACACGCACACATACACACGCGCACACGCACACACACATACACGCACGCACGTACACACACACGCACGCACACGCACACACACACATACACACACGCAAACACAAGCGCACACGCTCACATACACACACATACACACACGCACACGAAAACACACACGCACACTAACACACACACACGGTCACGCACACACACACGCACGCACACGCAAACGCACACGCAAACGCACACGCACGCACACACACAATCACACACGCACGCACACACATACACATACATACATACACACACGAACTCACGCGCACACGCACACTAACACACACACACGGTCACGCACACACACGCGCACACGCACAAACGCACGCACACGCACACACAAGCACACGCGCACGCGCAAATGCACACGCGAAAACAGACACACACACACTCACACTCACACACAAACACACACACTCATACACACATGCCACCATCAAGTGTATAGTCCAACAACTTGTGTTAGAAACACACACACATGAACACGCGCACGCGCACACACTCGCACATGCGCACACGAACACATGCTCACACACGCACACATACACGCAGGCACACGCACACATACACATGCGCATACGCACACGCACACGCAAACGCACACCCGCACGCACACGCGCACGCGCACACGATCGCACACGCGCACACGCACACAATCACACACACGGACACACACACACTCACACACACGCACATACACACACAATCACACGCGAACACGCACACACACATACACATACACGCAGACACACATACACACGCGCAAACGCGCAAACGCACAAACGCGCGCACACACATACACACGCACACGCACACCCACACACAAACTCTTTCTGTCATACACACACGCACACGCACACGTACACGCACACACACGCACACGCACACGCACACACACACGCTCACACACACGCACACACACACAATCACACGCGAACACGCACACACACACGCACATACGCACACACACACACGCACACGCACGCAGAAACACACGCACACTAACACATGCAGACACACGCGCATATGCACACATACACACGCGCACACGCACGCGGACACGCACACACACACGCACGCACGCACACACACGCACACATTCACACACACGCAGACACACACACACGCAAGCACACACACGCACGCACGCACACACACACACCAACGCGCGCGCACACATACACACACACGCAGACACACACACACATCCGCACGCACACACACTCGCTCACGCAGACGCACACACACGCAGGCACGCTCACGCCCACACACACGCGCGCACACGCACACTAACACACACATACGCGCGCACGCGCGCATGCAAACACACGCACGCACGCACATGCACACGCGCACACACACACGCAGACACACGAAAACTTGCACATATACACACGCGCACACGCACACGCACACACACGCACGCACATGCACGCACACACACGCACGCACACGCACGAACACACATACACATATACACAATCACGCAGAGACACGCGCACACGCACACATTCACACGCGCACACGCAAACGCACAGACACACGCACAAATACACACGCACAAACGCACAAATATACGGACACACACGCACACATACGCACACTCACATGCACACACACGCACGCATTAACGCACACATACAAACACACACATACGCACATATATACGCATACACGCACACATAAACACGCGCACACGCACACAAACGTACTAACGCACGCACACATACACACACACACGCACATATATACGCACACACGCCTGTACGCACGCTCACGCACACACACACACGCGCGCGCGAGCACAAACACGCACACACGCGCACACGCGCAGACGCACACACAAAAACACACACAAACGCACACTCACACGCACGCACACACACACTAACACACAAAAAAACACACACAACAATACGCACGCACGCACACGCTCACGCGTACACGCATACGCACACTTACACATACACACGCGCACACGCACACATACCCACGCGCACGCACACATACGCACGCACGCACGCACACGCACACATTCACACGCGCACACGCACATATACGCGCGCACACGCACATATACGCGCACAGAAAAAACACACACACATATACGCACACACATATACGCACACACACACGCACACGCACGAACACGCACACGCACTCGCTCATACACACGCTAACGCACACGCTCACGCATACGCACACGCACACACACAAACACGCACACGCACACCCACCTGCACGCAAACACACACATCGGCACACACACACGCACACACACACATACACACACATTCAGACACACGCACACAACATACACACTAACGAAGACACACGCGCACACGCACACAAACACGCACGCACACGCACATATATACGTACGCACACACACATGCACTCACGCACGCACACGCATACGCGAACGTACACGAACACACACACGCACACACACACGTACACACACACGCACAATCGCGCACACGCGCACACGCACATACACACGTACACGCACACAGGCTCGGACACACATTCATTCACACACACACGCACACGCGCACACACTCGCTCACGCGCACGCGCACACACTCGCACACGCACACATGCACACATGCACACACACGCACACGCGCACGCACACACACACTCTCTCTCTCACACACACACACACGCACATTTACGCATACGCACACACACATATGCACACACACACACACACGCACACACACACTCATGCAGACACACGCGCATATGCACACATACACACGCGCACCCGCACCCGCACGCGCACACGCACACACATACGAACGAACACACACACACACACAGACACACACGCACACGCACAAATAGACAAGCACACGCACACGCACGGACACACACACGCACGCACACGCACACATGCACACGCGCACACGCTCATATATACGAGCACACACCCACACATACACACGCGCACACGCACATATATACCAAACACACACACACACACACAAACACACACACGCACACGCACGCAACGCGCGCGCACACACGCAATCACGCACACGCACACATACACACGAACACACGAACATATATACACACGCACGCACACATACACACGCACACGTACACACGCGCACACGCACAAATATACGCACACACATTCGCAGACACACGTGCACACGCACGCCCACACACACACAAACACACTCACACACGCACACGCACACGCACGCGCGCACACACACTCACGCACACACACACTCACGCACACACACGCACACACACGCACACACAAACACACATGCACACATACAAACACGCAGAGACACACACACACGCACGTACACGCACACACATACACACACACGCAGACACACGCGCACACGCACACACACGCACGCACGGACGCACGCACACGCAAACACACGCACGCACGCCCACGCACACGCACAACACACACAAACAAACACACACGCAGAAACACGTGCACACGCACGCCCACACACACACACTCGCACACGCACATGCACACGCAAACACATACACACACACGCCCACGCACACGCACATACACACACGCACACATACACACGCACGCACACATACACACGCACGATTGCACACGCACACACACACACGCGCACACGCACATATTTACGCGCGCAAACACACACACACGCACACGCACACGCAGACGCACACACACACATATACACACGAAACGCACACACGCACACACTCACACACACACACACATAAAGACACACACACGCAAATGCACACGAACGCAACACACACGCACACATACACACACTTGCAGACACATGCGCACATGCAAACATACAAACGCGCACACGAACATGCACGCGCACACGCGCACGCACGCACACACACGCACGCACGCACGCACGCAAACACACACACACACACATTCACACACACGCAGACACACACGCACACGGACAAATAGACAAGCACACGCACACGCACAAACACACACACACGCACGCACACGCACACATACACACGCGAGCAGGCACATATATACATACACACACACATCACACACACGCAGACAAACACGCACACGCAGAAATAGACAAGCAAACGCACACGCACACGCACGCACACGCACACGCACGCACGCACACGCACACACACACATACACACGCGCACACGCATATATATACGCACACACGCACACATACACACGCGCACACGCACATATATACGTACGAACACACACGAAGGCACGCACGCATATGCACACGCACACGCAAACTCAAACACACGCACACACGCACGGACACACACAAACATCCACACACGCACACACACACAAACACACGCACATACACAAACATACACGCACACACGCGCACACAGACTAACACACACTTGCACACGCTCACGCAAAGACACACACGCACGCACGCTCACGCACACATACATACGCGCGCATACGTCCACACACACACACTCGGGCACGCACACGCAACGGCGCACACACACACGCACGCACACGCACACACAATTACACACACACGCAGACACACGCAAGCACGACCACATGCAACCGCGTACACGCACACACGCGCGCACTCAACGCACGCACACGCATGTGAACACATACACAGTCACGCAGACACACGCGCACACGCACACATACACACGCGCAAAAGCACACGCACAACAACACGCAAGCACAAACACGCACGCACGCACAAGCACACGCGCACACACACACACGCAAACGCACACACACATACACACACGCAGACACACGCAAACACGCACAAATACACCCGCGCACGCACACACACACACACACTCACGCACACACACACACACACATACACTGACATACACACACACGCAGAGACACATACACACACACGAAGTCACACGCGCACACGAACACACGCACGCACACGCACACACACGCACGGACGTACACGCACACACACACACGCGCACACGCACACACATTCACACACACGCAGACACACACGCACACGGACAAATAGACAAGCCCACGCACACGCACAAACACACACACGCACGCACGCACACGCACACATACCGACGCGCGCACGCACATATATACATACACACACATACACAACGAAGACACACATGCACACGCTAAAATAGACAAGGAAACGCACACGCACGCACACACACGCACACACGCACACACACGCACACAAACACGCACGCGCACACACACACACGCACATATACACACACACGCACACACACGCACACAAACACGCACGCACACACACACACACACACGCACATATACACACACACACACGCACACACACGCACACACAGTGACACACACACACGCACACGCTCACGCATACGGACACACACGCACGCACGCTCACGCACACACAAATACGTGCACACACGCCCAAACACACACACACTCAGGCACGCACACGCAACGGCGCACACACACACGCACGCACACGCACACACAATTACACACACACGCAGACACACGCAAACACGACCACATACAGCCGCGTTCATGCACACACGCACGCACGCACACGCACGCACACGCACATGAACACATACACAATCACGCAGACACACGCGCACACGCACACATACACACGCGCAAAAGCACACGCACACACACACGCAAGCACAAACACGCACGCACGCACAAGTACGCGCGCACATACACACACACACGCTTACGCACACACACATACACACACGCAGAAACACGCAAACACGCACACCTACACCCGCGAACACGCACACACGCACGCACGCACACGCACACACACGCACGCACACGCACACACACGCACGCACACGCACGCACACGCACGCACACGCACACACACACACGAACACATACACAATCAAGAACACACACGCGAGCACGCACACATACAGACGCGCACCAGCACACGCACACATACACGCACGCACTCACGCACACGCACACATACAACACGCAGAGACACACACACATACACACACACGCAAACACACACACACACACCCTCATATACACACACGCACACGCACACACACGCACGCTCACACACATGCAAATACAAACACAATCACACGCGCACACGCACTCATACACACGCCCAAACGCACACACGCACGCACGCACACACACACAACACGCACACGCACACAAACACGCACACACGCACGCGCACACTCACACGCACAAACACACACTCACACTCACACACACATACACACATGCCACCATCAAGTGTATGGTCCAACAACTTGAGTTAGAAACACACACACACATGAACACGCGCACGCGCTCACACTCACACACGCGCACACGCACACATGCTCAAACATGCACACATACACACGCGGACACGCACACGCACACACACGCACGAACACACACGCACAAACAAACACGCACGATCACGCACATACACACGCGCACATATACACACGCACGCATGTACACGCACACATACACACGCACATATATACGCACACACACGCACACGAACACGCGCACGCACACGCACACACATACAACCACTTACACACACGCACACATACACACGCACGCATACACACGCACACACCCGCACGCACACACGCACATATATACGCACACACACGCACACATACACACGCGCAGATGCACATATATACGCGCACACAAACACGCACACGCACACACACATTCACGCACACTCACGCACACATATCACGCGCACACGAACAAACATACACACATACACACATGCAGAGACACACACACACGCGCACACTTACATACACACGCAGACACACGCGCTCACGCACACGCACACACACGCACGCACACGCACACACACACGCACGCACGTAAACGCACAAGCACACACGCAACACACACAAACACACACACGCAGACACACGTGCTCACGCACGCCCACACACACACACTCGCACACGAACATGCACACGCAAACACATACACACACACACGCCCACGCACACGCACATACACACACAAACGCACACGCACATACACACACAAACGCACACATACACACGCGCACATGCATATATATACGCACACACGCACACATACACACGCGCACACGCACATATAAACGTACGCACACACACACGAACGCACGCACGCACATGCAAACGCACATGCACACGCACACGCACACTCACACACACGCACACACGCACGGACACACACTGGAACGCTGGAATTTGAGCGTTAAATTTTCAGTGCTTTGCACTTCCTCAAGCAATGCATAAGAGCATTGCTTGAGGAAGCTTGAGGAGCATTGCATTCTTTATTCCTCCTTAACGCTGAATGCTTAAAAAATAAACCACTTGATATAAGAATTTCTATTGGAATAATTAATATCTGACTTTCTTTGTTTATGCGAGCATTGGCTCATTTCTTTTAATGTCACCTTTTTATGTTGATGGCTATTCCATAGCTGATTTCGTGCTCATATTACATCCAAGTGATTTGAAGTTACTGAGCATAATGTTTACCAGCTCAATATAATTTTCACATTTGTGATTTCCTAGAAAATTTTTTATGACCTCAAAAAATGACATCCAACTAATTTTTTCAATCTCATGCATTGACTCGACAAAAGCAGGATCCTTTGTAAGTTGTCTGATTTGTGGCCCCTCAAAAATACCATCTTTATATTTTTCAATACTTATATGGGGCATCTTTAGTCTTTAGTAGGCGAAGCATGGTCCATCCTTGTCAAGAGCCTTTACAAATTGCTTAATGGGGCCTAGTTTATTATATAGAGGCGGTAAGATGATTTTCTCTGCTGATGCTGATGATGAAGTAGTTCGGATGCTTCCTTCGATAAGTTCAGTTCTCTAACAAGATCGCTTAGTTCATCTTGATTAAATAGTTGAGGAATTGTTGATACACCCTCGTAGTCACTGCCACTATCTTCAATAGAATGAGAAATGTTTGAAACTTAACTTATAACTCAACCTGAAACCTTATAACTCAAACTCTTCCTTAGATATATCTGGTAACGTATGAAATATTGGGAACGGTAATTCTTCTGAATGGGGTACCGGGCGTCTAGCTGAAGGCACATCTGGATATGTCCACTTGTGGCGATTTTTTCGAATAATTCCTGAAACATTTACTATGCAAAAATAACAGTCGTCAATATGGTTCACAGGTCCTCTCCACACCATTGGCACACCAAATTTTAGACTTTTCCTTTGTCCTGTTGTCCATTGCCGCAGATGTTCAGTCAGGACATTACCTCACAAAACATAGAGGAACATCGTGCATGCATGCTACTTACAGTCACTCCCGTACATGTATTCTCGAAAGGCACAGCCGATTCAATTCCTCTCTTTCGTACCGCACTATTGGCGATGTTACTTCTTCTTAGCCAAAGGAGCATTCCTAGCTTGAACTTCCTTCAACAGATTAATAATTTTTATTTTAAATTCTTAGCAATACAGAGTTATGATCAAAACAATCAATATACATGGAACAAGTTACAAATAATACAAGGCCGGGTCCCTCCAAGTGAGGACACCCGGTTGTGCCCCGTTGGGGAATTTAAATTTATCAAACAGCTTCTCACTGGTTCGAAGTGTTTATAAGTTTATATATATGTCATAATCTGGGGGGGTACACAATTGGGGGGGAAGGGCCGTTTGTACACTACGGCCCCTGTTTTGCCACTCATACACCATGGCTAATAAAAAGGGGACAGCAAAAGATTTAACAAAGAAGAAGATAAGAAAGGAAGGGGATGGGGAAATGACACTTCACTTTTGTCTTTATTTCAGCCTTCGGAGCCTTCCTCGTATTGTCTTTGACCGGTGATGTGTTCGACATAGCAGTCTCGAGTCCAACGGATGACGTCGCTCACCATTAGTCGCCGCATGGTGGTACAATACCGCCGCGGTAGGCCCAGAGACTTCAGGACGGGATCGTTCCTCGTGTCCCCCGTCCCCAGGCTTCCCACGACGATGGCGGCAACCGATGAGCGGCGCCCCTGCTGGCGAAGAGTCTCGGCCAGGGCCGCGTACTTCCGCTCCTTCGCTGTCCTGGCTGCCAGCAGCGCCTCGTCGGTGTTGTCGAACGGTCGACATCGACCGCTAAGTCGATGATGGTCACCGTTTTGTCGACCTGGTTGGTGATAACCAGGTCTGGTCGGAAAGTCGAGTCGGTGCCGGATATTTGTCTGTTGACTCTGATCTCGTCGTCACCTTTTCCCCGGCGTCCGATCAGAGCCTTGTGTAGTCGGTCTTGGACAGCATTATGTCCTTGAGTGCATCGTGCAGTGCGTGCAGCACGACGTGCGGCAGGGTATAGTATTGAATTTCCTTAAATACTATAATTGCACTCGCATCACACAGGCCACTGTATGAGTTAAAAATACAAGCGAGAAGAATATTCAAACACAAAATGAAGGGTCTTTTAAGATCCTATTTCTTTCGAAGATGATACAAGATCTTTGAAATAATAAGAGGTTAGGTTTTGCTGCGATCAACTCAGCTCTAAGAAATTGGCATCATAGATTCATTCCCCCACTTCAAACAAACATTACTCAAAGGACTTCTCGAATAAAAAAATGGGGCACACTAGGGACGCTCAAACGAGCAAACATTTGGAGGCACGAGAAGACAAGAGATAAACACCAGAAAAAACAATGAGACTGTGTTTTCGCAATCACTCCAAGGATGTGTCCAGTGGAGCACATTTCAGGCTGGCAAAGGAAAATTAAACCAATAAAGAAATTCTACCGCGTCCTAGTTTTTATTTCAATAACGTGAGAATAATGCCGAAATTTGCCCGTTAAATTCTCGAGGTATGTGCTTTGACGGAAAGAGTTTCGTCCTTCTTTGTTCAACGTGAAGTGCCCGCTCCTGTAAAGAGACAGTTCCACGAATAGTAGGGTCGTCCTTTTGTTTTTCAAAAGAACGTCTGTCAAGCAGTGTTTTGTGTAGAAGTGCGCCTTCCCAACGGATTAAGGGTACCTACGATTTCCCGTGTATTGTTAAATATAATATAACAGTGATTGGTGCAGTTGCGAATCGTGGATTGGCAGTGACTGAAAGCTGACACGGGATGCAATCATATAATCACCTGGTGACGATTGGTTGAATCTCGGGAAAGAGTGATGTATTCGATTTCATTCCGGATATTTCTGGTTTCCTTGGGATCTCATTGGTACATCCCCTCCTTCTCCAAGTGCACACGACACCGGTTCTAATTTCTCCTGTGGATGTTTATAAAGTACTCTCAAATCTGTCAGCTTATGGTTCTTTAAAATGTTTCATAGTATCAACAGGACGACTACTCGTGCCCTCAAGGATTACTGTCGTTAACCGACGAGGATCATGTTAGGGAGCGTGTAACTACTCTGGCAATGAATGATTAACCGGGATATAGTATATTCAAGAGGATGGAATAATTCTTCTTACCAGGAGAGGATACAGTAGGACTTCTTGCTGGAAGGAGCGAGGGATGGACCGAGAGACCAACATCCGATCCAATATTTCTCAGGTACATGTCTTCGTGTTGCTGCGCGCCTTCGCCATGTCATTAACGTTCTGAGTATTCTTGTGTAAGTGGTTAACTATTTAAATTACATAAAAAATTTATAATTAAACGGGAAGTACTGTCCTTTCGATTGGTTTCAAATATAATTAATGCGGAGAAGATGGAGAGATATTGATAAGCGACGGTATAACTCGCTGCAAGTTTTCTTCACAGAGATTTCTAATTTACTCGTTATGCCTAGGAACCAAAATCTCAACCAATTATTTACTCCAAATGATGATAAACGTAATATGTGAAGTCATTTCGTTATCCGTTGTGGGTCCACTGCTTTTACGTTTTGTGTCATGGTCTATACTGGTTGAAGTGGGAATCTTATATATATAAATTTCACTTTGACTGACCGAAGTCCAAGGCGTCAAACGACTGTCGTGAGAGGACGAAGGCGATTTAAATTGCTTGAGTCAACTAGGTCCGAGTAAAAGTGGTCAAGGTCACTATGTGCGAAGGGTCCTCCAGTGCATTTCGCCCTTTTTTACTATGAGGCTCTCTCCGACTCAGAGTGGGGGGAAATTGCATTTTTAGTGACAATGAATTCCATGTTCCGAACACTTATAGCTTCATTTCATATGACTGCTGTTGGGTCAAACGATACATTACCTATTTTCACTTTCCGATGCTCAATGACTTGGAAGTTTCTTTAATTGAAAACTTAACTGAATAATTGCAAAAAACAATGGATTTTAACGTTCACTGTCGTGATTATGACGGGTTGGTCATTATTTTGAATGCGTGTAAGAAATATAATGGAAACTTTTTTCAAGCACATTCTAGTGTTGTTTGTTGTTAGCGTGGACTTTTAGCTAATTTGTTTTTTAATGTTTTTCAGTGATTTTATCCGTGTATGTCGTTAAGGATTCCTTGAAAAATGAAGAATGTCCAAGTGTGACAAGAGGGAGAGACAGGGGAATGCATGGAAGTGCAGGACTGAAATAAGGATTCCTAGGGAATGGAATTTCGGAAACCCCTAAAAATGGGAATAATTGTAAGTTTAGACATTTATAAATTGTCTTCCAATATTTTTTGTAAATATGTTTAGGATCCATACATTGATCAATCTCAAACACGTCCAGGTCGCATTGACCTCTCTCATGGAAGGCCAGAGTTAAGCTTCCTTCTCTTCCTCGTCTCTTCCCTACTCTGCCCCTGTTGGACATTTCTCATAAATATATTTTTTCCACATGAGGTTTCATTGAAAGGAATGTTTTTCAATTCAATTCACGCGGGAAAATCATTTTTGCTGAAAAGATAAGAGTGCCGTAGTTACGTGTGACAGCGTGCGTCGAGGTATTCTGAAAATGTGACTTTATTTGTCGAGCCATCAAAATTACTGCAGGCCAGTGCCTATTTAGAAAAATATTTTACGGGTATAAAAATTGCTCTTCATCGAGATATACCATTTCGTTCCATTTGCGTTATAAGTTCTCGGTTGCGTTTAGTTTGAAGTATTGCGTGTGCCTATTCAACGATTAATCTTAGATAAGAGAAGTAATTTGATGGGAAGTTTCGACGTCCAATTTGTCAAACCAAGTATCCCATGAACAGAGAATTCACATTGTGTGTTGTCTGTCCAATACATAATGTGTGACTTGTGCTGCACTTGACCTCCGGATTCTGGACTTGAGATTCCGGATTCTTGTACCGAGGCCGTCCCAGCGTACATTTTCGGCCCATAGGGGCACAACATACACCGTCACCGTGGGTGAAAGAAAACCCACCCTAAACGGTCATTTAACTTACCAGATAAAACCATAACATTCCAAAAAACCTCCCGATCTAAGTATATCGTGAATGAAAAGACCTAATTGTGTATCGCAAGATCTGCTCTTCTTAAATCCGTGCTGGTTGTGGCTTAGTATTTTCCTACTATCAAGAAACCTCATAATGCTTCTGACAGTAATCTTTTCTAAAATTTTACAAGAGATCGTTGTCCAAGAAATGGGTCGGTAATAGGTTGGTTTATCCCTATCCCCGCCTTTATAAATGGGAGTTATATGGGCTAGCTTCGAGTCACGAGGAACTGAGCCATCTTCTATCGATTTAAGGAAAGCAAGTTCTAAAAACGGGGCAATGTCTTCGGCCAATTCCTTTAATATTCTAGCAGGTATTTCTTCCGGACAAGGTGATTGGTTTGGCTTGATGCTACGTAGTAGATGTTCTATTCCATTCTTGGTCAGTGTTATGTCGCTCATGCGTTCCCCGGGTGGGCGTGGAGAATCGTTTACTGAGTTTGTGCCTTTATTGTAGACGCTCTAGAAAACTTGTTTAAAATGTTTGCTTTTTTCACGCTGTCTTTAATAATTTCTCCGTTTTCGGTCTTCAGAGAATGTACAGTTGGACGTTTACCCTGTATTTCCTTGTATTTGATTTGGATTTAAATCCTGGAGGAGAATGTTGCGGGCCAACGGATTGCCGATCACCGTAACTTATGCCTGATTACTATATATTGGATTTTTACACTCGATTATTACACTAGATTTATGCTAAATCTATGCACATTTTATTGAGGGTGATGCATTCCTCGATATAATACTGGCGTGAGCTGGTTCCTCCTTTGAAAGTCGGCTATCTAATAAAGAGCGATTGAAATATAAGGCGCTATGGAATAAATTTTGTTTTTTCGAATGGTACCGTAATCGCATAATGGAGGAGGTTTGCGTGCCGAATGTTATCAAGAAAGATGTTCGTGCTTTTGTCGCCAAATGTATCCGTGGATTCAAATGATTTGTGCGTCTAGGGAGTTTGAGAGTTTGTAGGTGTGGGAGTATATAAAGTGATTAATTCCAATTAGACGTCTTTAAAATTAAGTTTCAAACTTAATTTTGGACTATAATGTCCTACGAAAGTTAAATTATTGTTTAAAATAACGACGGCATGTCAAGAAAGTCAGTACGAACATCCACACTAATGCATACTTTGCAATGTCGTATGCTGACGTCATATTGGAAATGAGTTTCATATATTCGAGCTAACCTTGGTATTCAACCGCCTGGTCATATTACGCCAATAGGCTTCTCATAAATTTAATTGCTACCCTTCTTGTCCATCTATTCTCCGCATGTGTTTCACACAGGAGAGGTCGTGAGTGAGGTTCAAGCCTTGGTACTTAACGAACCTACACTTTCTTTTTCGTTATACCTCATGCAGTAGGCATTCGGAAAGGAACTATTCCTATTCCTAACATTCATCTTTATGAACCTTTTTAAGTTTCTCTAGATGCTAAGTGTCGGAGCAGCGTGTAGATTATCTGATTAGGCAGTTTTACCCAGAGGAGTAAAAATATGCCATTCAGTCACCCCATCATATGAATAGAAATGTGTTTTTCCATCACTTCTCGGAGTTAATGCCATTACATTGCATTGCATTGAGGATATATTTCTTAAGATGCAAAAACTTTTCCTCGCCCTCCGTCAAGATTGGTGCCATTAACTTGCATTCCCGCCTGCATTGGCTGTCTAACATTAAAATTATTCTTAAGAGGCTTTACTCGGTATATTCTTTTTCGCAGCATTTGTTCCATTATTTCTGATAACGTTCTCTCTCTCTCTCAAACTAATTATTTATAAACTCAGGTATACATTTTTACACAAATATTTGTATTTTCGCAACCAGAATACACCATACGTTTCACGACTAATAAAGAATCCAATTCATTATCCACCATGAGGAGTGATTGCCTCCAATATCTCTCTATTATGTCACTTGCAATGGTTTACAATGATTTTTTGCGGCAGATGGACACACGGAACGCACGTATCGTGTTGTGTTCGATCGTCGACAATTGTTTATTTAACTGTTTAAGGTGACTTTTAAAGTTCATATTTTTAGCTTAATCGTAAATTAGAAATAAAATGGTCTGCATTTTAATACTTTTAGATGAAATTTTAAAGAGCATCATTTCGTTCTTCCGTTTAACGCTCTTTTTTATCATTTGCAACTCTCCTGGGATCACCGCATGAATACTAAATTTTAATAAAATATTTAGACAGGAAAAAAAATCTCACGCAAAAGGAATAATGCAGGCAATCAATTATAACATCACTCTTTTTAAAAAAAATAACTTAAGATCAGTGACAGTAGGGCAAACTCTCCATAATATATACGTAAATGATACCAGCATTGCGGAATAGAAAAAGTGGTTTGGCAGTCCTGAGGAAAAAGGAGGAAACACTTACAAAGCAGTGCGCTCTCCCGCACACCTCAAAACTATCCTCCGGGATCGCACCTAATTCCTATGGAAACTAATGCGGCCTAATGCGACGAATATTGATTTTGATACAAGAATGGCACGTTTAAATATTCCCACGCGTTAGCCACGTATAAGCTTTGATGCCTTGGTTAATGAGCAGTTACTATTGCGTTTTATTTATTTATCTATTAATGTATTTATGTGGTGCAGTTTGGGAGACCTAATTACTCAAGCTTAAATTGATTCAGTAAGTCAAATAAACAAATTCTTACATCAATAAAAATTCAACAATGCCTAATAGATTAGGCCAATCTTAAAATGTTTCCAAAACATTTTCTATACATAGTATCCGAAATAACGCAATTACTCCCCGAAATGGAGAACAAAAGATCATTTGAAATATTTCAACATCGAATTGAATAAGAAATCTTTTGGATCAATGAAATTATTAACAAAATTATATCTTCTTTCTAATATGTTGCAGGGCGCAAGGAATGATTCAAAGAAGAAAGCAAGGACACAAGAAAAACTAATGAAAAAATTGAAATGGAGTCGAAGGATCTCATTTCGTGGTATTCGGTGTCGGCTTGCATGCATATAAGCACCAGATATTGATTTTCATGAGTAATGGTATATAAGGTAACAGGTAAAATGCCCATTGCACTGTTCTATGTAAAGTGATTATGCTCAGAAAATGAGCAAATAAGGTATAAAGCGTAATACTCTATACCATGGTATAAGGTATCAAGTAGTGAACTGTAAAATACACAATTCAGTACTGGTAATAAAGCAAGTTGCTTTAATGGCAAAAATCCACGGATCCGTTGGATATTAGGTCAAATGGTATACCAAAAGAGGTACATGAAAATGAAGGCCTTCACAAAAAACTGAGCTCTGAAAAAATGGCAAAATGGTTGTATGGTACCAATAAACATCGATCGATGAAACAGTGGCCATTATTGTGTATAAAATTAAGAGTGAAAAATGTTTTTTTTAATGTATGCATATTGTTACTATTATGCTTGTGTATGCTAACCCGTTCTTTTGTAGGTGCGAAGAATTCCCCATAAGAAAGAAGAACGGCGTACGCACAGACGCAGCGGCGAGCAATTTAGGCTTGGACCCTTAGGGTCAAAACATATTTCGATTAAGGTTAGGCGTATTCCCGCGATTAGTTTTAATATTTTGATGTGGTGATTCTGAGTGATTGACTCTTCCTCGTCCATCGCGTGGTTTGGTGTTCGACAAGCTGTCGATTTCCCGATCTTGCGATGTTTGAGGGAATGTCGACCATTAGAACTGCTCACTTCCAGTGTTTATACAGTACGTATTAACCCGCGTGTTAATACAGTATGTATTATCCCGCTCTCTTGCAGGACCAAGATCACGGACCTAACAAGACGTCATTTGAAGAGAGAATAAAGGAAAAGACACATTTTTAAGAAGAATGTACCCACCCTTATGGAGAATGGACCATTGGTTAGACGCAAGACGATTTATAGGATTAGATTTGGACCATTAAGGTCGGAATATAATTCGATTAAGGTTAGGCGTATTTCCGCGATTAGTTTTAATATTTTGGTGTGGTGGTTCTGAATGATTGACTCTTCCTCCTCTATCGCGTGACTTGGTGTTCGACAAGCTTTCGTTCTGCCGATCCTGCGATGGTTGAGGGAATGTCGACCATTGGAACTGCTCACACCCAGTGTTTGTAATGTATGCATTAACCCGCTCTCTTGCAGGACCAAGAGCACGGACCTAACAAGACGTCATTTGAAGAGAGAAGAAACGTAAAGACACACTTTTAAGAAGAATGGACCCACCCTTATGGAGAATGGATCTACGTTTAAAGGCAAGACGGTTTATAGGATTAGATGTGGGCCAATTTTTGTTATGATTCAATAAATATTTATTCTTTTATGTTTTTTCTTTAAGAAATCTTTTTCTTGCATTGAGTTCATACTTCTAGTTATATTTGAAATGCTTTCGTGCAATATATGATTTTCTGAGCAAAGTTATTTTTTCTCAAACCTATCTCTTAGTAATATCGGATAACATACATTGGAGATAAAATTATTTTTGTATAAAAAAATATGAATAGACCATAGCTTATTAATCAGAATTTTTTTCGATTCAAATTCGCGTTACTTTGAGCCGTAGATTTACAAAAGCCCTTTTTGAATATAATTTAATGGGTCATAAACATTTACCATAATGTTTAAATATATTATAGTGATGGTTGGACATATTCAATAATTGGATAAAACGTTTTGTTGTGTAGCTCTGAGTATTTGTCTCTTGCTCCTCCATTGCGTGGTATGCTATTCGGAATGCCGTCTTTCTCCTAATCCTCCGATTGTTAAGGAAGTGTCGTTATTTGGAACCGCTCACATTCAGTGCATTAAAGTTGTGTACTATTCTGCTCTTTTACAGCCAAAAAGACATGGACCTACCAAGACGTCACCTGAAGATTGAAGACCCCAAGTACAAACGCTAATGGAGGATGGATTATATGAAAGAAGAACAGCGATGATAGGTTTGGGTTTAGACCCCTAAGCGCCGGATTTTGACAGCAAGGAGTATCCCACTACAGAAGACTTAGAGGTAAGAAAGAATCACTTCCGTTTCACTGCAGTATATATTTTGACGATGTTTTGGGGTCCCTATTTACCGTTTTTTACTAAATGCAGGGCATAACTGATTAATAAATTCTTACCCTTTTTAAATTATCCCATTACCACAATATATTCATCATATATTTCAAAAACCACATCATAAAAAATGGTACCATGCATAATTTCTATGCTTGGTGTAATTTATAGAAGTTTCAGGAAAAATACCCATTCCTACAATATTGACTGTATCAGATATAGTTAGTGAGTAAAATTACGTTTTAATTTGACATTCAAAGAAGTATTTATTCTATGTGTCGCCTAATATCTTTTATATAATGATTTTTGAAAAAAACCTCTTTAAAGATGAAATATTTTTCGATGCACGAGTGAATCTTTTTTCCTGGAAAAGTATTTCTTTTGATCATGAGGGTATGTTTACGCTAATCCTTTTATTAAAGCCTTTATTTTGTTTTTGCGGAATTAGAACCAATATTTGATATCACCCAAAGAATCTTCTAAATAACAGATGATCAAACAACTTTTTCTTCATTTCATTGTCCATGATTAGTAAACTGATATTTCTCAAGGAAATCCATAATCTGTGTTTGTAGCGAAATTTCAATTTTCATTAGCATTAATGTGTTATAACCTTTTTGCCTGATTGACTATGTTGAATCTTATGAATTGAAAAATGTAGAGCATATATATCGTTTGGGTTATTTCTTGTTGATGTATTGGTTTTAATATCATATGATTTGAATAATAGAAAAATTGATGAACATGAAATTTTATCTAATAAATGTTTAACTAGTAATGTCAGTTGTTTGTAAATCGGATGGTTTCATGTTCAGAAATGAGTTCTAGAACATACTGTTTTATCTTGAAATTCTAAGAATTGCGAAATAGAATTCAAAATAAGTTCGTTTAGCATCAACGGGGTTCATGTGAAATAATCATTTGAGTCCTACCACGCACAAAAGGAATACTGTATCAGTATGACTCTAAACTGATTGTAGGTGTGACGTGTTTTTAGGCTGGGTGCAACGACGACACGCAGAGAGCCTTCCATGGATGCTACGAAGAGGAGTCTAAGAAGATAATTACTTTTGTATTTTGTAAATTTAATGTTGTATATGCTTCAAATGTAAACGGTTGTTAGTATTATGGATTTAAATATGAACACTGTAACACCTACAATCACTCAGACACACATTTTAGGACCCTCGTAAGAAAACATTGTTTGCATGGAGACGAGTGTAAGGGTGTATTTGAATGCATTGGTAACTGACTAACGGTTAGACTAATACGGGTTTTGGTAGGCCTTAATAAAGTAGTATTTTCACTTGTAATTACTAACCCGTATGAATGTGTATGGTTTGATAATGGTGCTTGGTTCCAATGAGTCACTGTCAACACACTGCGAATTTACAAATATGTCACCTGTGTACTTTGTTTATGTGTTTTGTAATGATCTGAACTTGTTCCTGTTCCACGAATATCCTCTGTATGTTTATTTAAATGTAATGGACTTGTGTTAATGGCATGTGAATTGGATTGTAAGGCGGCCTGTGAAGGTTTTGCGGGTTTCCCTTCACCCCGGGCGAATGCCAGGCCAAATGTCACCCCCGATAAAAAAATCAATTAAACACTAGAAAAATTACGGTTTGACATTATTTTCTTATCCATGGCATTCAAATTTTACAGTTGGGAAAAATAATAGGTGATGTCTATTAACAAAAGAATTTAGACTAAATAAGGACTTAAATTTAAATAGAGAGCATAAGCTTGAGAATTTGTAAAAGAGTAATGTGATCTTTGTTTGTGATTTATATTTTTTTAATGAAAAAAATCTGCTCCAAGTAAAAGTCAAAATTAACGCCCGTGAACCAAGAAGACGCTACGTGTACACATTCCTACCACCACCCTGACGTAAAACAAAAAAGCATCAACAACGTTCGAAATAAATATGAGAGTCCGTTTCTGGCCGAGTCTCAGCAATGGTAGCCGTTTTGTGGATAGTAATCAGTATAATTGTTAAGGGTATTGGGTTTTCAGCGATTTTCTTGAAAAATAGGAGTGATTGGGGAAATTTTAGTGTCGTCATAAATTGTATCACCGCTCTTCACCATGGCAACGTGAAAATGATCTCCTAGGAAAGCCAGAGCCAAAGGAGATTGACCAGGCGTCCGATGAAAAAATACTATAGCGATCCTTATAATGTGATCTAAAACGACTTTGTTCCTAAAAAAAAATAATTTCGAAGTAATAATAATTCCAAATATCATACAATCGAATCAAGCCGGCGATAGATTATTATTATTATTAAAATCTACATGTGGAAATAGACAAATGTCAGGTGGCACACAAGTCCCGAGTGTCACAATAAACTTTCCTTGGAAAAATAACATGGTTTCTGAAATACAATCAACATCACAAAAGATAATAAATAAAATCAGTCAGAAAAAAAGAAAAAAATTCACTTTAAGGAAATGTCCAAACACCATTCTATAGTACATATTGAGTCTGACCTGAAGAAGGCCTCGGAGTAGCCCGAAAGCTTAAATCATCTACAGTGTGAGTGTCCTTTTACGTGTTATCTGTTATATTTTTAAGATACTTTCCAGAGAGATATTAACGGTCCTATTTTGTATTTGGTTTATTTTCAATTTGGCGTTCGTCCAAAGTCCCGTCGCGGGCCCATAGGACCGTGAGGATTCCTTGAGGCCTATCCCACCGAGAACCTCCGTCGAGGGTGCGGGTAAACCCTGAAAAAGACTTATAGGGCCATTGAAAAAGAGGAGAGCCTGGGAACGAAGGCGGACACGGACGGCAAGGCCGTACTGACATGCCGAAGTCGACCGGTGGTGCCGGTCTGCAACACCATGTGCCACAGGCACTAACAAGGGAAAACAACAAAGACGCACGACAGCGCCAAACCGGAACAAGAAGAGACAAAATAATGCTCTAAATTTATATTAGGTGATGAATATTTGTAATAAAAATAACTTACCGTAGATCATAGAAATAAAACATAGCGCATAACTAATTGTGCATCGCCTAAAAGTGGACCCTGTGACCGAATCTCACAGTATCGCTAATACGTTACCCAAATTTTAAAAAATAGTGTGTTTCTTAGTTTTTCTCTCTTGCTATTCTCCTTCGTGGCACAGGAATCAATGAACATGCACGACACCTTATTACGCAATCAAGAATACGACACATAAAGTGGAACTAACAGTTATTTCACTTGAAACTTCCAAACGTCCATAAATGTTCGAGTTAATGGATGAAGGAGAAACCAACAATCCAATCCTCACTAAAATCGTGGGAAGAAAATTAGATTTTAATTAAAATGAGACATTTCGCAATATGTTATAGCGTTGCCCATCAATAAGATACTGGACACACAAACACGAACGCACACGCACATACACACACAAGCACACATACACACGCAAGCATGAACACGCACATATACAAACGCGCACACGCACATATATACCCACACACTCGCACACATACACACGCGCACACAAAAGTATATACGCACACACACACACACACGAACACGCGCACAAGCACACGCACACATACACACGCACATATATACGCACACACACGCACACATACACACGCGCACACGCACATATATACGCGCACACACACATACGCACACGCACACACACATACACACGCACACATACACAATCACGCAGCCACACGCGCACACGCACACATTCACACACGCACACGCCCACGCAAACACACACTCACGCACGCACACGCAAACACGCACATATATACGCACACACGCACACATATCACGCGCACACACCATATATACGCACACACACACACACACGAACGCACACACACGCACACATAAACACACATACACACATACACACACGCAGAGACACACGCACACGCACGCACGAACACAAACGCACGCACACACACACGCACAAATACACAATCACGCAGTTACACGCGCACACGCACACATACACACGCGCACACGCACACGCACACACACGTACGCACGCACACGTACACATACACACGCACTCACGCACATATATACACACACACGCACATATACACACGCACACGTACACACGCGCACACGCACAAATATACGCACACGCACACACACACACAAACGCGCTCGCGCACACGCGCAGACACGCACGGACGTACACGCACACACACACAATACACACACACACACACAGACACACGCGTACACGCACGCACACAAACACACACTCGCACACGCACATGCGCACGCAATGGCACACGCAAACACATACACACACAAACACGACAACGCACACGCACACGCAAACACCACTTACGCAAACGCACACGCACGCACAAACACACACGCACACACACACACACACGCATATACACACACACAGACACACACGCACACGCACACATACAAACGCGGACACGCACACGCACACACACGAACGCACACAAACGCACACATTTACACCCACACACACGCACATACACACAAACACGATCACATGCACACGAGCGGATGCACTCGCACACATACAGACGCGCACACGCACATATATACTCACACACGCACACATACACACACACAAACACACGCGCACACTTAAATATATACGCGCACACACGCACACACGCACACACGCACACACACGCACACACACACTCTCTCACACACACACGTACACGCACACATACACACGCGCACACGCACTCGCACACACATATACACACGCGCACACGCACACATACACACGCGCACGCGCACACGCACACACACGCACGCACACGCACACACACACACAACGCATATATACACACACATGAACCCACGCGCACATGCACACATACAAACGCGAATACGCACCCACACGCACACACAAACACGCACACGCACACACACACACACACACAAACATACACTCACACTCACACCCACTCACACACAAACACACACTCACAATCACACTCACACACACACAATTAAACAAGCGCAAACGCGTAAACGCGCACAAAAACACACACACGCACACACAAACACACACGCACACGCACACGCGCAAGCGCACACGAACACGCACACACACACACGCACGCACGCACACACACACGCAGGCACGCACACATACACACGCGCACACGCACATATATACGCACACACGCACACATACACAAACGCGCGCGCGCACACGCGCAGACACGCACGGACGTACACGCACACATACACACAATACACACACACACCCAGACACACGCGTACACTCACGCACACAAACACACAATCGCACACGCACATGCGCACGATATGGCACACGCAAACACATACCCACACACACACACGACCACGCACACGCACACGCAAACACCACTTACGCAAACGCACACGCACGCACAAAAACACACGCACACACACACACACACACGCATAAATATACACACAGAGACACACACGCACACGCACACATACAAACGCGGACACGCACACGCACACACACGAACGCACACAAACGCACACATTTACACCCACCCACGCACATACACACAAACACGCACACATACACACGAGCGGATGCACTCGCACACATACACACGCGCACACGCACATATATACTCACACACGCACACATACACACACACACAAACACACGCGCACACGCAGATATATACGCGCACACACGCACACGCACACACGCACGCACACGCACACACACACACTCTCACACACACACGCACACGCACATACACGCACGCACACACACACGCACGCATACGCAAAACACACACACATACACACACACGAAAACACAAACACACACGCTCACATACACACACGCACACACACGCACGCTTACACACAGGCAAATACACACACAATCACACGCGCACGGAAGTACACGCACACACACACAAACACACACACACACAGACACACTCGCATAAGCACGCACACAGACACACACGCGCACACGCACATGCTCGCGCACACGCGCACGCACGCACACACACACGCACGCACGCACGCAAACACACACACACATTCACACACACGCAGACACACACGCACACGGACAATTAGACAAGCACACGCACACGCACAAACACACACACGCACGCACGCACACGCACACATACTACGCGAGCACGCACATATATACATACACACACATTCACACACACGCAGACACACACGCACACGCACAAATAGACAAGCATACGCACACGCACAAATAGACATGCTAACGCACACGCACGCACACACACACGCACGCACGCACACGCACACGCACACATACACACGCGCACACGCATATATATACGCACACACGCACACATACACACGCGCACACGCACATATATACGTACGCACACACACACGAACGCACGCACGCACATGCACACGCACACGCAAAATCACACACGCACACACGCACGGACACACACAAACATACACACACACACACTCGCACACGCGTACACATGCAAACACACGCACACACACGCACGAACACACACACGCAAACGCACGCATACACAAACACACGCATACACACACACAAACACACGCACATACACAAACATACACGCACAAACACGCACACACAGAAACACGCACACGCTCACGCATACGCACACACGCACGCACGCTCACGCACACATACATACGCGCGCACACGTCCACACACACACTCAGGCACGTACACGCAACGGCGCACACACACAGGCACGCACACGCACACGCTATTACACACACACGCAGACACACGCAAGCACGACCACATACAGCCACGTACACGCACATGAACACATACACAATCACGCAGACAAACGCGCACACGCAAACATACACAGGCGCAAAAGCACACGCACACACACACGCAAGCACAAACACGCACGCACGCACAAGCACACGCGCACACACAAAAACGCACACGCACATACACATGCAAACACGAACACACACGCAGACACAAGCAAACACGCACACATACACCCGCGCACACGCACACACGCACGCACGCACACGCACACGCACGCATGCACACGCACGCACACGCACACAGCACGAACACATGCACAATAACGAAGACACACGCGCATAAGCACACGCACACATACACGCACGCAAGCACACGCAAACATACACACGCACACAGAAACATATATGCGCACACACACGCACACATACGCACGAGCACACGCACATATATACGCGCACACACAGACGCACGCACTCATACTCACACGCACACGCACAAATACACACCCACGCGCACACGCGCACACACACACATACACACGCACACACATACACACACGCAGACACACACGCACACTCACAAACACGCACGCAAGCACACGCACACGCACACACGCACACGGACGCACGTACATGCACACGCACAAAGACACAACACACACATACACTCGCACAAACACGCGCACACGCACGCCCACACACACACACAGGCACACGCACACGCACACGCACAAGCACACGCACACACCACTTACGCAAACGCACACGCACACACACACACACACATGCACGCACACACACACACACGCACACACACACACACACACACACACACAGGCACGCACACACACACACGCACACACACACACGTACATATACACACACAAACACACGCGCACACGCACACATACACACGCGGACACGCACACGCCTACATACACACGCGGACACGCACACGCACACACACGCACCAACACACACGCACACACAAACACGCACGATCACGCACATACACACATGCACATATACACACGCACGCATGCACACGCAATAATACACACGCACATATATACGCACACACACGCACACATACACACGCGCTACCAAACATAAATACGCACACACACACACGCACACGAACACGCGACGCACACGCACACACATACAACCACATACACACACGCACACATACACACGCACGCATGCACACGCACACATACGCACGCACACACGCACATATATACGCACACACACGCACACATACACCCGCGCACACGCACATATATACGCGGACACACACACACGCACACGAATACACACATTCACGCACACTCACGCACACAAATCACGCGCACACGAACATATATACGCACACACACACACGCACGAACACACACGCACGCACACACACGCACACACAAACAAACATACACACATACACATATGCAGAGACACACACACGCGCACACATACATACACACGCAGACACACGGGCTCACGTACACGCACACACACGCACGCACGCACACGCACACGCACACACACGCACGCACGTACACTTACACGCACACACGCAACAAGCACACACTCACACACACACGCAGACACACGTGCACACGCACGCCTACACACACACAAACACACTCGCCCACGCCACGCACACGCACGCGCGCACACACACACACTCACGCACACACACGCACACACAAACACACATACACACATACAAACACGCAGAGACACACACACACGCACGCACACGCATACACATACACTAAGACACACGCGCACCCGCACACGCTCACGCACACACACGCACGCACTCACGCATACGCAAAAACACGCACGCACGCCCACGCACACGCACAACACACACAAACACACACACGCAGACACACGTGCTCACGGACGCCCACACACACACACTTGCACACGAACATGCACACGCAAACACATACACACACACACGCCCACGCACACGCACATTCACACACAAACGCACACATACACACGCACGCACACATATAAACGCACGTATGCACACGTACACACACACACGCGTACACGCACCTCTATACGCACACACAGGTAGACATACACACGCACATATACACACGCATGTATACGCGCGCAAACACACACACGCACACATGCACGCACACGCACACACACACATATACACACGAACACGCACACACGCACACACTCACACACACACACCAACACACACACACGCATACACGCACACGCACACATACACACACAGACACACACGCGTACACGCACACCAACACACGCACACGCACATACACATACTTGCAAACGCACACCCACGCAACACACACGCACACATACACACACATGCAGACACACGCGCACATGCAAACATACACACGCGCACACGCACATGCACGCGCACACGCGCACGCATGAACACACACGCACGCGAGCACGCAAACACACACACACACATTCACACACACGCAGACACACACGCACACGGACAAATAGACAAGCACACGCACACGCACAAACAAACACACGCACGCACGCACACGCACACATACACACGCGCACACGCACATATATACATACACACACACATTCACACACACGCAGACACACACGCACACGCACAAATAGAAAAGAAAACACACACGCACACGCACGCGCACACACGCACGCACGCACGCACGCGCACGCACACGCACACGCACACATACACACGCGCACATGCATATATATACGCACACACACACACGCACACACGCGCAAACGCACATATATACGTACGCACATACACACGAACGCACGCACGCACATGCACACGCACATGCACACGCATACGACACGCACACTCACACACACGCACACACGCACGGACACACACAAACTACACACACGCACACACACGCACACGCGCACGCGCACACACTCGCACACGCGCACACGCACACATGCACACACACGCACACACACGCACGCACACACGCACACACAAACGCACGCATACACACACACACGCACACACACGCACAAACACACGCACATACACACACACGCAAACACACGCACACACAGTAACACACGCACGCACGCTTGGGCACACATACATACGCGCGCCCACGCCCACACACTCTCACTCAGGCACGCACACGCAACGGCGCAAACACACACGCACGCACACGCACACACAATTACACACACACAGGCAAACAGAACCACATACAGCCGCGTA
>JAVFHJ010000020.1:60000-80000 GCA_037158775.1 Hetaerina titia
CGCAGACACACGCGCAACGCACACATACACATGCGCACACGCACACGCACATACACGCACGCACGTACACACACACGCACGCACACACACACACACATACACACACGCAAACACAAGCGCACACGCTCACATACGCACACATACACACATGCACACGAAAACACACACGCACACTAACACACCCACACGCACACGCACAACCCACACACCCAAACGCACACGCACGCACACACACAATCACACACGCACGCACACACACACATACATACACACACGCGCACACGAACACATACACACGCACACACGCACGCACACGCACACACAAACACGCACATGCACACACAAGCACACGCGCACGCGCACATGCACACGCACAAACAAACACACACACACTCACACTCACACACACACACACACACACATACACATGCCACCATCAAGTGTATGGTCCAACAACTTGAGTTAGAAAAACACACATGAACACGCGCACGTACACACACTCGCACATGCGCACACGAACACATGCTCACACACGCACACACACACGCAGGCACACGCACACATACACATGCGCATACGCACACGCACACGCAAACGCACACCCGCACGCACACGCGCACGCGCACACTATCGCACACGCGCACACGCACACATGCACACACACGCACACACACACGCAAGCACGAACACGCACACATACACAGGCGCACACGCACTCGCACACGCACACGCACGCACACACACACACTCACATACACGCACATACACACACAATCCCACGCGAACACGCACACACACATACACATACACGCACACACACATACACACGCACACGCGCACGCACACACAAACTCTTTCTCTCACACACACTTGCACACGCACACACACGCACACGCACACACACGCAAACGCACACACACACGCTCACACACACTCACATACACACACAATCACACGCGAACACGCACACACACACCGACATACGCACGCACACACACGAACACGCACGCAGACCCACACGCACACACACACATGCAGACACACGCGCATATGCACACATACACACGCGCACACGCACATATATACTCACACACGAACACATACACACACACAAACACACGCGCACACGCAAATATATACGCGCACACACGCACACGCACACACGCACGCACACGCACACACACACACTCTCACACACACACGCACACGCACATACACGCACGCACACACAAACGCACGCATACGCAAAACACACACACATACACACACACGAAAACACACACACACACGCTCACATACACACACGCACACACACGCACGCTTACACACAGGCAAATACACACACAATCACACGCGCACGGACGTACACGCACACACACACAACACACACACACACACACAGACACACTCGCACAAGCACGCACACAAACACACACGCGCACACGCACATGCTCGCGCACACGCGCACGCACGCACACACACACGCACGCACGCACGCAAACACACACACACATTCACACACACGCAGACACACACGCACACGGACAATTAGACAAGCACACGCACACGCACAAACACACACACGCACGCACGCACACGCACACATACTACGCGAGCACGCACATATATACATACACACACACATTCACACACACGCAGACACACACGCACACGCACAAATAGACAAGCATACACACACGCACAAATAGACAAGCAAACGCACACGCACGCACACACACACGCACGCACGCACACGCACACGCACACATACACACGCGCACACGCATATATATACGCACACACGCACACATACACACGCGCACACGCACATATATACGTACGCACACACACACGAACGCACGCACGCACATGCACACGCACACGCAAAATCACACACGCACAGACGCACGGACACACACAAACATACACACACACACAATTACGCACACGCGTACACATGCAAACACACGCACACACACGCACGAACACACACACGCAAACGCACGCATACACAAACACACGCACACACACACACACAAACACACGCACATACACAAACATACACGCACACACACGCACACACAGAAACACGCACACGCTCACGCATACGCACACACGCACGCACGCTCACGCACACATACATACGCGCGCACACGTCCACACACACACTCAGGCACGCACACGCAACGGCGCACACACACAGGCACGCACACGCACACACTATTACACACACACGCAGACACACGCAAGCACGACCACATACAGCCACGTACACGCACACACGCGCGCACGCAACGCACGCACACGCACATGAACACATACACAATCACGCAGACAAACGCGCACACGCAAACATACACAGGCGCAAAAGCACACGCACACACACACGCAAGCACAAACACGCACGCACGCACACGCACACGCACGCATGCACAGGCACGCACACGCACACAGCACGAACACATGCACAATAACGAAGACACACGCACATATATACGCGCACACACAGACGCACGCACGCATACTCACACGCACACGCACAAATACACACCCACGCGCACACGCGCACACACACACATACACACATGCAGAGACACACACACACGCACACACATACACACACGCAGACACACACGCACACTCACAAACACGCACGCAAGCACACGCACACGCACGCACGTACATGCACACGCACAAAGACACAACACACACATACACACGCACAAACACGCGCACACGCACGCCCACACACACACACACACACAGGCACACGCACACGCACAAGCACACGCACACACCACTTACGCAAACGCACACGCACGCACACACACACACACAGGCGTGCACACACACACACACACACACACGCACACACACAGGCACGCACACACACACACACGCACACACACACGCGTACATATACACACACAAACACACGCGCACACGCACACATACACACGCGGACACGCACACGCCTACATACACACGCTTACACGCACACGCACACACACGCACGAACACACACGCACACACAAACATGCACGATCACGCACATACACACACGCACATATACACACGCACGCATGCCCACGCAATAATACACACGCACATATATACGCACACACACGCACACATACACACGCGCTACCAAACATAAATACGCACACACACACACGTACACGAACACGCGCACGCACACGCACACACATACAACCACATACACACACGCACACATACACACGCACGCATGCACACGCACACATACGCACGCACACACGCACATATATACGCACACACACGCACACATACACACGCGCACACGCACATATATACGCACACACACACACGCATGAACACACACGCACGCACACACACGCACACACAAACAAACATACACACATACACATATGCAGAGACACACACACACGCACACATACATACACACGCAGACACACGCGCTCACGAACACGCACACACACGCACGCACGCACACGCACACGCACACACACGCACGCACGTACACGCACACGCACACACGCAACAAACACACACTCACACACACACACGCAGACACACGTGCACACGCACGCCCACACACACACAAACACACTCGCACACGCCACGCACACGCACGCGCGCACACACACACACTAACGCACACACACGCACACACAAAAACACATACACACATACAAACACGCAGAGACACACACACACGCACGCACACGCATACACATACACTAAGACACACGCGCACCCGCACACGCTCACGCACACACACGCACGCACGCACGCATACGCAAACACACGCACGCACGCCCACGCACACGCACAACACACACAAACACACACACGCAGACACACGTGCTCACGCACGCCCACACACACACACTCGCACACGAACATGCACACGCAAACACATACACACACACACACACGTCCACGCACAGGCACATTCACACACAAACGCACACATACACACGCACGCACACATATAAACGCACGTATGCACACGTACACACACACACGCGTACACGCACATCTACACGCACACACAGGTACACATACACACGCACATATACACACGCATGTATACGCGCGCAAACACACACACGCACACACCAACACACACACACGCACACGCACACATACACACACAGACACACACGCGTACACGCACACCAACACACGCACACGCACATACACATACTTGCAAACGCACACCCACGCAACACACACGCACACATACACACACATGCAGACACACGCGCACATGCAAACATACACACGCGCACACGCACATGCACGCGCACACGCGCACGCACGAACACACACGCACGCACGCACGCAAACACACACACACACATTCACACACACGCAGACACACACGCACACGGACAAATAGACAAGCACACGCACACGCACAAACAAACACACGCACGCACGCACACGCACACATACACACGCGCACACGCACATATATACATACACACACACATTCACACACACGCAGACACACACGCACACGCACACGCACAAATAGACAAGAAAACGCACACGCACACGCACGCGCACACACGCACGCACGCACGCACACGCACACGCACACATACACACGCGCACATGCATATATATACGCACACACACACACGCACACACGCGCAAACGCACATATATACGTACGCACATACACACGAACGCACGCACGCACATGCACACGCATACGACACGCACACACACACACGCACACACGCACGGACACACACAAACTACACACACGCACACACACGCACACGCGCACGCGCACACACTCGCACACGCGCACACGCACACATGCACACACACGCACACACACGCACACACACGCACACACACGCACGCACACACGCACACACAAACGCACGCATACACACACACACGCACGCACACGCACAAACACACGCACATACACACACACGCAAACACACGCACACACAGTAACATACGCACGCACGCTTGGGCACACATACATACGCGCGCCCACGCCTACACACTCTCACTCAGGCACGCACACGCAACGGCGCAAACACACACGCACGCACACGCACACACAATTACACACACACAGGCAAACAGAACCACATACAGCCGCGTACATGCACACACACGCAGAGACACACACACACACGCACAAACATATAAACACAAGCAGACACACACGAACACGCGCACACACGCACGCACGCACACGCACGCACACGCACGCACGTACAAGCACACGAAAAAAAACATAACACACACATACACACGCACAAACACCCGCACACGCACGCCAACACACACACACTGGCACACGCACACGCACACGCACAAGCACACGCACAACCACTTACGCAAACGCACACGCACGCAAACACACACGTACGCACACCCACATGCATACATATAAACACACACAGACACACGCGCACACGCACAATTACACAAGCGCACACGCACAATTACAAACGCGGACACGCACTCGCACACACACGCACGCACACGCACATATACACACACACACATACACACGCGCGCATTCAGACGCACATATAAAAACGCGCACACGCACATATATACGCACACACTCGCACACATGCACACGCGCACACAAACATATATACGCACAAACACACACACGAACACGAACACGCGCACGCACACATACACACGCGCAGAAGCACACGCACACCCACATAAACACGCACACATACACAATCACGCAGACACACGCGCACACGCACACATACACACGCGCACACGCACACACACACTCACGCACGCACACGAAAACATACACACGCAAACACGCACATATATACGCACATACGCACACATATCACGCGCACATGCACATAAATACGCACACACACACACGAACGCACACACACGCACACACGCACACACGCACACACACGCACCCACGCACGCACACGCACACACACGCAGGCACGAACATATACGCACACACACATACAAAACACACACACACACCCACACACGAAACGCGCGCCCGAACACACACAAGAGTACACGCACACACACACGCACACACACATACGCAAACACACGCGTACGCACACACACGCACGCACGCACACGCACACGAGCACACACACACGCACGCACACGGAAACACACATCCACACACACAAACAGACACAGGCAAACACGCACACATACACACGTGCGTCGCACACGCACACGCACACACGCACGCACGCACACAAACGCACGCAGACACACACGCACACAAACACAATCACGCAGTTAAACGCGCACTCGCACACATACACACGCGCACACGCACACATACACACGCGCACACGCACACGCACGCTGGCACACGCACACATACACACGCACACACGCACATATATACACACACGCACATATAAACACGCACACGTACACACGCGCACACGCACAAATATATGAACACGCACACGCACACACACACAAACGCGCGCGCGCACACGCACGCACACATACATACACACTCAAACACACACACACACACATACACACACATACAAGCAGGCAGAGACACACACACACACGAAGTCACACGCGCACACGCACACATACACACGCGCACGCGCACACGCACACACACGCACGCACGCACACGCACACGCACACACACGCACGGACGTACACGCACACACACACACAACACACACACAGACACCCTCGCACACGCACATGCCCACGCAATGGCACACGCAAACACATACACACACACACGACCACGCACAAGCACACACCACTTACGCAAACGCACACACACACAAGCATACTTATACACACACAGACACACACGCACACGCACACATACAAACGCGGACACGCACACGCACAAACACGAACGCACACACACGCACACATTAACACGCACACACACGCACATACACACAAACACGCACACATACACACGCACGGATGCACTCGCACACATACACACGCGCACACACACATATATACTCACACACGCACACATACACAAACACATACACACGCGCACACGCACATTTATACGCGAACACACACACACACGCACACGCGCACGCACACGCACACACACTCTCTCACACACACGGGTACACGCACACATACACACGCTCACACGCACACGCACTCGCACACACACATACACACGGGTACACGCACACATACACACACGCACGCGAACACGCACACACACGCACGCACACACACACACATACACACGACCATATACACACACATGAACACACGCGCACATGAAGACATACACACGCGCACACGCACATGCACGCGAACACGCACATACAAACGCACACACGAACACGCACACGCACACACATAAACACAAACACACACTCACACTCACACTCATTTACACACAAACATACTCACACTCACACACACACAATTAAACACGCGCAAACGCGCAAACGCGCACAAAAACACACACAAGCACACACAAACACACACGCACACGCGCAAGCGCACACAAACATGCACACACACACACGCACGCACGCACACACACACGCACGCACGCACATATACACACGCGCACACGCACATATATACGCACACACACGCACACATACAAAAGCGCACACGCACATATATACTGACGCAAACACACATGCACGCACGCACGCACACGCACACGAAAACGCCCACGCACACACACACACGCACACGCACACAAACCAGCACAATCGCGCGCACGCGCACACGCACACACACACTCGTACACGCACACACATTGGGACGCACACAACCATTCACACACAAACGAAAACGCGCACGCGCACACACTCGCACACGCACTCACGCACACATGCACACACACACGCACACACACACGAAACGCACGCACGCACACGCTCACATACACATGCGAACACGCACTCGCGCACGCACACCCGCACGCACACGCATACGCGCACGCACTCAAACACACACACACTCACACTCACACTCACACACACACATACAAACGCGCACACACATACACACACGCGCACACGCGCACGCACACACAAACTCTCTCACACACACACACACACACACACGCACACGCAAACACACGCACGCTCACACACAGGCAAATACACACACAATCACACGCGAACACGCACACATACACACGCGCACACGCACACGCACATACACGCACGCATGCACACATACACACGCACGCATACGCAAACACACACACATACACACACGCAAACACACACACACACACACGCTCACATACACACACGCACACGCACACACACGCACGCTCACACACAGGCAAATACACACACAATCACACGCGCACACACACTCATACACACGCCCACACTCACACACGCACGCACGCACACACACACACACACAACACGCACACTCACACAAACACGCACACGCGCACGCGCACACTCACACGCACAAACACACACTCACACGCACAAACACACAATCACACTCACACACACACATACCCACATGCCTGTGCCAGTGTATGGTCCAACAAATTGCGTTAGAAACACACACACACATGAACACGCGCACGCGCTCACACGTGCACACGCACACATGCTCACACACGCACTTACACACAAACGCACGCACACGCACACATACACACGCGCATACGCACACGCAAACGCACACCCGCACGCACACGCGCACGCGCACACACTCGCACACGCGCACACGCACATGCAATCACACGCACACCCGGACGCACACGCACACGCACACGCGCGCACACACACACAAACTCACACTCACACTCACACTCACACACATACAAACGCGCAAACGCGCGACCACACACACACACGCACACGCGCACACGCACACAGTTTCTCTTTCTCACACACACACACGCACACGCACACACACACGCACACGCACACACACATGCACACGCACACACACACGCTCACACACACGCACATACACACACAATCACACGCGAAATCGCACACACACACACGCACATACGCACACACACACACGCACACGCACGAAGACACACGCACACACACATGCAGAAAGACGCGCATTTGCACACATACACACGCACGCACGCGCACACACACAAACACACGCCCACTTACACGTACGAACACACACACACAAACACACAAAACAAACACACACACATATACGCACGCATGCACACGAAAACGCTCACGCGTACACGCACACGCACACACACGCACACGCACACACACACACACACGCACACACACACACACACACGGACACACATACACATACACACGCACACACACACAAATATACAATCACACGTAGACATACGCAAACACCTACAGATACACACGCGAACACGCATACGCACACGCACACACACGCTCGCACGCACACGCACGCTCACGAACACCCACACACGCACACATACACACACACGCAGACACACGCGTACACGAACACATACATACGCGCACACGTACACAATCACACACGCAAGCACACTTAAACATACACAGGCGCACACGCACATATATACGTACACACGCAAACATACACACCTGCAAACGCACATATAAACATTCACAAAAGCACGCACACGAACACGCACACACACACGTACACGCGCACACGCGCACACGAACATACACACAAGCACATGCACACGCACACGCATACATGCACACACACGCACAAATAAACACGCGCACACGCACTCGCAGACGCACACACGCATACACACGCGCACACGCACACATACACACGCGCACACGCAAACACACACACACACGCACGCACGCACACGCACACATTCACACGCGTACACGCACATATACGCGCGCACACGCACATATACGCGCACACAAAAACACACACTCCCACACGCATACGCACAAACACACACGCACACGCATGCCTACTCACTCGCACATACACACGCTTACGCACACGCTCACGCACACGCACCTGCACGCAAACACACACATGCACACACACACGTACACACACATACACACATTCACACACACGCATACACACACACACATAGACACTAACGCAGACACACGCGCACACGCACACATACACACGCGCACACGCACACGCACATATACACACGCACATACACACACACACACGCACGCACGCACACACACACATACACACACGCAAACACAAGCGCACACGCTCACATACGCACACATACACACACGCACACGAAAACACACACGCATACTAACACACCCACACGCACACGCACAACCCACACACGCAAACGCACACACACGCACACACACAATCACACACGCACGCACACACAAACACATACATACACACACGACGACACACGCGCACACGCACACATACACACGCACACACGCACGCACACGCACACACAAACACGCACATGCACACACAAGCACACGCGCACGCGCACATGCACACGCACACACACGCACACGCACGCACACGCACATGCACACGCGCACACGCTCATATATACGCGCACACACCCACACATACACACGCACACACGCACATATATACCAAACACACACACACACACAAACACACACACGCACACGCACGCAACGCGCGCGCACACACAAAAACACGTACACGCACACACACACGCACAAACGCAAGCACGCACATGCACACACAAGCACACGCGCACGCGCACATGCACACGCACAAACAAACACACACACACTCTCACTCACACACACACACACACATACACATGCCACCATCAAGTGTATGGTCCAACAACTTGAGTTAGAAAAACACACACATGAACACGCGCACGCGCACACACTCGCACATGCGCACACGAACACATGATCACACACGACACACACACGCAGGCACACGCACACATACACATGCGCATACGCACTCGCACACGCAAACACACACCCGCACGCTCACGCGCACGCGCACACGATCCCACACGCGCACACGCACACATGCACACACACGCACACACACACGCAAGCACGAACACGCACACATACACAGGCGCACACGCACTCGCACACGCACACGCACGCACACACACACACTCACACACACGCACATACACACACAATCACACGCGAACACGCACACACACATACACATACACGCACACACACATACACACGCGCAAACGCGCAAACGCGCGCACACACATACACACGCACACGCGCACGCACACACAAACTCTTTCTCTCACACACACTTGCACACGCACACACACGCAAACGCACACACACACGCTCACACACTCTCATACACACACAATCACACGCGAACAGGCACACACACACGCACATACGCACACACACACACGAACACGCACGCAGACACACACGCACACACACACATGCAGACACACGCGCATATGCACACATACACACGCGCACACGCACGTGCACACGCACACACACACACGCACGCACGCACACACACGTACATATTCACACACAAGCAGACACAAACACACGCAAGAACACACACGCACGCACGCACACACACACACACACGCGTGCGCGCGCACACATACACACACACGCAAACACACACACACATCCGCACGCACACACACTCGCTCACGCAGACGCACACAAACGCACGCACGCTCACGCCGACACACACGCGCGCACACGCACACAAACACACATATACGCGCGCACACGCGCATGCAAACACACGCACGCACGCACACGCACACGCGCTCACACACACGCAGACACACGCAAACTTGCACATATACACACACGCACACGCACACGCACACACACGCACGTACGCCCACGCACATTCACGCACACACACGCACGCACACGCACGAACACACATACACACATACACAAACACACAGAGACCCGCGCACACGCACACATTCACACGCGCACACGATAACGCAAAGACACACGCACACATACACACACACATGCACACACACATACACGCATTAACGCACACATACACACACACACATACGCACATATATACGCACACACGCACACATACACACGCGCACACGCACATACACGCACGCACGCACACATACACACACACATACGCACATATATACGCACACACGCCTGTACGCACGCACACGCACACACGCGCACACGCGCAGACGCACACGCAAACACGCGCACACACAAAAACACACACAAACGCACACTCACACGCACGCACACACACACAAACACACAAAAAAAACACTCACAACCATACGCACGCACGCACACGCACACGCTCACGCGTACACGCACACGCACACTTACACATACACACGCGCACACGCACACATACACACGCACGCACGCACACGCACACATTCACACGCGCACATTCACACGCGCACACGCACATATACGCACACACACACGCACACGCACGCACACGCACATGCACACGCGCACACGCTCATATATACGCGCACACACCCACACATACACACGCGCACACGCACATATATACCAAACACACACACACACACAAACACACACACGCACACGCACGCAACGCGCGCGCACACACAAAAACACGTACACGCACACACACACGCACACACGCAAGCACGCACACTCACACATACACACGAACACACGAACACACGAACGTATATACACACACGCACACATACACACGCACACGTACACACGCGCACACGCACAAATATACGCACACGCACACAAACACACAAACGCGCGCGCGCAAAGGCGCAGACACACACACACGCACACGCACATATACACACACACTCACGCACACACACACACACATACGCACATACACACACATGCAGAGACACAAACACACACGAGGTCACACGTGCACACGCACACACGTACGCACGCACGCACACACACGCACGGACGTACACGCACACACACATTCAACACACACACACAGACACACTCGCACACGCACGCACTCAAACACACTCGCACACGCACACGCGCACGCAATGCCACACGCAAACACATACACACACGCGCGAGCACACACACGCACATACGCGCACACGCGCAGACGCACACGTAAACATGCACACACACAAAAACGCACACACACGCACAATCTTACACTAACGCGCACAAAAACACAAACACACAAAACAAACACACGCACACACACGCACGCACGTACACGCACACGCACACACGCTACACACACACACTCACACACACTCGCAGACACACGTGCACACGCACGCCCACACACACACAAACACATCAACACACGCACACGCACACGCACGCGCGCACACACACACTCACGCACACACACGCACACACACGCACACACAAACACACATACACACATACAAACACGCAGAGACACGCACACACGCACGCACACGCACACACATACACACACACGGAGACACACGCGCACACGCACACGAACACGCAAACACACGCACGCACGCCCACGCACACGCACAACACACACAAACAAACACACACGCAGACACACGTGCACACGCACGCCCACACACACACACTCGCACACGCACATGCACACGAAAATACATACACACACACGCCCACGCACACGGACATACACACACGCACACATACACACGCACTCACACATACACACGCACGATTGCACACCCACACACACACACGCGCACACGCACATATATACGCACACACAGGCACACATACAAACGTATACATACACACGCGCACACGCACATATATACGCGCGCAAACACACACACACGCGCACACGCGCACGCAGACGCACAAACAAAAATATACACACGAAACGCACACACGCACAAACACACACACACACACACAAACACACACACGCAAACGCACACAAACGCAACACACACGCACACATACTTACACTTGCAGACACATGCGCACATGCAAACATACACACGCGCACACGCACATGCACGTGCACACCAGCACGCACGCACGCACACACACACGCACGCACGCACGCAAACACACACACACATTCACCCACACGCAGACACACACGCACACGGACAAATAGACAAGCACACGCACACGCACAAACACACATACACACGCGAGGACGCACATATATACATACACACACACATCACACACATGCAGACACACACGCACACGCACAAATAGACAAGCAAACGCACACGCACACGCACGCACACACACCCGCACGCACGCTTGCACACGCACACGCACACATACACACGCGCACACGCACATATATACGTACGCACACACACGAACGCACGCACGCGTATGCACACGCTCTGGCATACACACACACACGCACGAACACACACGCACACACAAACACGCACGATCACGCACATACACACACGCACATATACACACGCACGCATGCACACGCACACTTACACACGCACATATATACGCACCCACACGCACACATACACACGCGCTACCAAACATAAATACGCACACACACACACGCACACGAACACGCGCACGCACACACATACAACCACATACACACACGCACACATACACACGCACGCATGCACACGCACACATACGCACACACGCCCATATATACGCACACACACGCACACATACACACGCGCACACGCACATATATACGCACACACACACACACGCACGAACACACACGCACGGACACACACGCACACACAAACAAACATACACACATACACACATGCAGAGACACACACACGCGCACCCATACATACACACGCAGACACACGCGCACACGCACACGTACACACACGCACGCACGCACACGCACACGCACACACACGCACGCACGTACACGCACACGCACACACGCAACACACAAACACACTCACACGCGCAGACACACGTGCACACGCACGCCCACACACACACAAACACACTCGCACACGCCACGCACACGCACGCGCGCACACACACACACTCACGCACACACACGCACACACAAATACACATACACACATACAAACACGCAGAGACATAAACACGCACGCACGCACACACATACACACACACTAAGACACACGCGCACCCGCACACGCACACGCACACACACGAACGCACGCCCACGCACACGCACAACACACACAAACACACACACGCAGACACACGTGCTCACGCACGCTCACACACACACACTCGCACACGAACATGCACACGCAAACACATACACACACACACACGCACACGCACACGTACATACACACACAAACGCACACATACACACGCACACACACACACGCGTACACGTACATCTATACGCACACACAGGTACACATACACACGCACACATACACACGCGCACAGGCAAATATATACGCGCGCAAACACACACACACGCACACGCGCACGCACACACACACATATACACACGAACACGCACACACGCACACAATCACACACACACACACACACACAAAAACTCACACACGAACACACGCACACGAACACATACACAAACACACACAAGCGTACACGCACACCAACACACGCACAAGCACATACACATACTTGCAAACGCACACCCACGCAACACACACGCACACATACACACACATGCAGACACACGCGCACATGCAAACATACATACGCGCACACGCACATGCACGCGCACACGCGCACGCACGAGCACACACGCACGCACGCACGCAAACACACACACACATCCACTTACACGCAGACACACACGCACACGGACAAATAGACAAGCACACGCACACGCACAAACAAACGCACGCACGCACGCACACATACACACGCGCACACGCACATATATACATACACACACACATTCACACACACGCAGACACACACGCACACGCACAAATAGACAAGCAAACGCTCACGCACGCGCACACCTACACACGCGCACATTCATATATATACGCAAACACGCACACATACACACGCGCACACGCACATATATACGTACGCACACACACACGAACGCACGCTCGCACATGCTCATGCAAACGTACACGCAAACTCACACACACGCACACACGCACGGACACACACAAACATACACACAACATATACCCGCGCACACGCACACACGCACGCACGTACACGCACGCACACGCACGAACACGTACACACACACACGAACACATAAACAATTACGCAGACACACGCTAGCACGCACACATACACACGCGCACCAGCACACGCACACATACACGCACGCACGCACGCACACGCACAGATACACACGCACACACGCACATATATACGCACACACACGCACACATACACACGCACACACGCACATATATACGCGCACACACACACACGCACGCACACGCAAACGCACACACACACATACGCGCACACGTGCACACACGCACGCACACACACGCACGCACGCACACACACGCACGCACGTACAAGCACACGCACAATCACACAACACACACATACACACGCACAAACACGCGCACACGCACGCCCACACACACACACTGGCACACGCACACGCACACGCACAAGTACACGCACACACCACTTACGCAAACGCACACGCACGCACACACTCACGCACGCACACACACATGCATACATATACACACACAACGACACACGCGCACAGGCACATTTACACACGCGGACACGCACACGCACACACACGCACGCACACACCCGCACACACCCGCAAACACAAACACGCACGCACACTCACATACACACACACGCACTCATACACACGCACGCATGCACACGCACATATACAAACGCGCACACGCACATATTTACGTACACACTCGCACACATACACACGCGCACACAAACATGTATACGCACACACACACACACGAACACGCGCACGCGGCACGCACACATACACACGCACACATACACAATCACGCAGACACACGCGCACACGCACACATACACACGCGCACACGCATACACACACTCACGCACGCACACGCAAAACATACACACGCAAACACGCACATTTATACGCACACACGCACACATATCACGCGCACACGCACATATATACGCACACACACACACGAACGCACACACAAACACACATACACAAATACACACACACAGAGACACACGCACACAAACGCACGCACACACACACGCACACATACACAATCACGCAGTTACACGCGCACACGCACACATACACACGCACAAACCAACACGCACACGCACAAACACGCACGCACGCACACGCAAACATACACACGCACACACGCACATATATACACACACACGCACACATAAACACGCACACGTACACACGCGCACACGCACAAATTTACGAACACGCACACGCACACACACACACGAACGCACACACACGCACACACAAACACACATACACAAATACACACACACAGAGACACACGCACACAAACGCACGCACACACACACGCACACATACACAATCACGCAGTTACACGCGCACACGCACACATTCACACGCACAAACCAACACGCACACGCACAAACACGCACGCACGCACACGCAAACATACACACGCACACACGCACATATATACACACACACGCACACATACACACGCACAAACACCCGCACACGCACGCCCACACACACACACACTGGCACACGCACACGCAGAGGCACACGCACAACCACTTACGCAAACGCACACGCACGCACACACACACGCACGCACACCTACATGCATACATATACACAAACACAGACACACGCGCACACGCACACTTACACACGCGCACACGCACAATTACAAAAGCGGACACGCACAGGCAAACACACGCACGCACACGCACATATACACAAACACTCATACACACGCACGCATTCACACGCACATATACAAACGCCCACACGCACATATATACGCACACACACGCACACATACACACGCGCACACGCACATATATACGCGCACACACACATACGCACACCCACACACACATAAAAACGCACACATACAAAATCACGCAGACACACGCGCACATGCACACATACACACGCGCACACGCACACGCACACACACACTCACGCACGCACACGCACACATACACACGAAAAACACGCACATATATACGAACATACGCACACATATCACGTGCACACGCACATAAATACGCACACATACACACACAAGAACGCACACACACAATCACGCAGTTAAACGCGCACACGCGCACATACACACGCGCACACGCACACATGCACACGCGCACACGCACACGCACGCACGTACACGCACACATGTACATATATACACTCAGACGCACACATAAACACGCACACGTACACACGCGCACACGCACAAATTTACGAACACGCACACGCACACACACAAGCAAACGCGCGCGCGCTCACGCACGCACACATACATACACACTCAAACACACACACACATACACACACATACACACAGGCAGAGACACACACACACACGAAGTCACACGCGCACACGCACACATACACACGCGCACGCGCACACGCCAACACACGCACGCACGCACGCACACGCACACGCACACACACGCACGGACGTACACGCACACACACACACAACACACACACAGACACCCTCGCACACGCACATGCGCACGCATTGGCACACGCAAACACATACACACACACACGACCACGCACTCGCACACACCACTTACGCAAACGCACACGCACGCACACACACACAAGCATACATATACACACACAGACACACACGAACACGCACACATACCAACGCGGACACGCACACGAACACACACGAACGCACACACACGCACACATTAACACGCACACACAAGCACATACACACAAACACGCACACATACACACGCACGGATGCACTCGCAAACATACACATGCGCACACAAACATCTATACTCACACACGCACACATACACAAACACATACACACGCGCACACGCACATATATACGCGCACACGCACACACACACACACGCGCACGCACACGAACACACACTCTCTCACACACACGCGTACACGAACACATACACACGCTCACACGCACACGCATTCGCACACACACATACACACGCGCACACGCACACATACACACGCGCACGCGAACACGCACACACACGCACGCACACACACACACTACCATATACACACACATGAACACACGCGCACATGCAGACATACACACGCGCACACGCGCACACGCACATGCACGCGAACACGCACACACACACGCACACACGCGCACGCACAAGCACACGCACACACAACTTACGCAAACGCACACGCACGCACACACACACACGCGCACGCACACACACACACGCGGACACGCATACGCCTACATACACACGCGGACACGCACACGCACACACACGCACGAACACACACGCACACACAAAAACAAACGATCACGCACATACACACACGCACATATACACACGCACGCATGCACACGCAATAATACACACGCACATATATACGCACACACACGCACAAATACACACGCTCTACCAAACATAAATACGCACAAACACACGCACACGAACACGCGCACGCGCACGCACACACATACAACCACATAAACACACGCACACATACACACGCACGCATGCACACGAACACATACGCACGCACACACGCACATATATACGCACACACACGCACACATACACACGCGCACACGCACATATATACGCGCACACACACACACGCACACGAATACACACATTCACGCACACTCACGCACACAAATCACGCGCACACGAACATATATACGCACACACACACACGCACGAACACACACGCACGCACACACACGCACACACAAACAAACATACACACATACACATATGCAGAGACACACACACGCCCACACATACATACACACGCAGACAATCGCGCTCACGCACACGCACACACACGCACGCACGCACACGCACACGCACACGCACGCACGCACGTACACGCACACGCACACACGCAACAAACACACACTCACACACACACGCAGACACACGTGCACACGCACGCCCACACACACACAAACACACTCGCACACG
>JAVFHJ010000020.1:85000-147500 GCA_037158775.1 Hetaerina titia
CACGCACACATACACAGGCGCACACGCACTCGCACACGCACACGCACGCACACACACCCTCACATACACGCACATACACACACAATCCCACGCGAACACGAACACACACATACACATACACGCACACACACATACACACGCGCAAACGCGCGCACACACATACACAGGCACACGCGCACGCACACACAAACTCTTTCTCTCACACACACTTGCACACGCACACACACGCACACGCACACACACGCAAACGCACACACACACGCTCACACACACTCACGTACACACACAATCACACACGAACACGCACGCAGACACACACGCACACACACATGCAGACACACGCGCATATGCACACATACACACGCGCACACGCACATATATACTCACACACGAACACATACACACACAAACACACGCGCACACGCAAATATATACGCGCACACACGCACACGCACACACGCACGCACACGCACACACACACACTCTCACACACACACGCACAAGCACATACACGCACGCACACACACACGCACGCATACGCAAAACACACACACATACACACACACGAAAACACACACACACACGCTCACATACACACACGCACACACACGCACGCTTACACACAGGCAAATACACACACAATCACACGCGCACGGACGTACACGCACACACACACAACACACACACACACACACACACAGACACACTCGCACAAGCACGCACACAAACACACACGCGCACACGCACATGCTCGCGCACACGCGCACGCACGCACACACACACGCACGCACGCACGCAAACACACACACACATTCACACACACGCAGACACACACGCACACGGACAATTAGACAAGCACACGCACACGCACAAACACACACACGCACGCACGCACACGCACACATACTACGCGAGCACGCACATATATACATACACACACACATTCACACACACGCAGACACACACGCACACGCACAAATAGACAAGCATACGCACACGCACAAATAGATAAGCAAACGCACACGCACGCACACACACACGCACGCACGCACACGCACACGCACACATACACACGCGCACACGCTTATATATACGCACACACGCACACATACACACGCGCACACGCACATATATACGTACGCACACACACACGAACGCACGCACGCACATGCACACGCACACGCAAAATCACACACGCACACACGCACGGACACACACAAACATACACACACACACAAACACGCACACGCGTACACATGCAAACACACACACACAAACACACGCACATACACAAACATACACGCACACACACGCACACACAGAAACACGCACACGCTCACGCATACGCACACACGCACGCACGCTCACGCACACATACATACGCGCGCACACGTCCACACACACACTCAGGCACGCACACGCAACGGCGCACACACACAGGCACGCACACGCACACACTATTACACACACACGCAGACACACGCAAGCACGACCACATACAGCCACGTACACGCACACACGCGCGCACGCAACGCAAGCACACGCACATGAACACATACACAATCACGCAGACAAACGCGCACAAACAAACATACACAGGCGCAAAAGCACACGCACACACACAAGCAAGCACAAACACGCACGCACGCACAAGCACACGCGCACACACAAAAACGCACACGCACATACACATACAAACACAAACACACACGCAGACACAAGAAAACACGCACATTTACACCCGCGCACACGAACACACGCACGCACGCACACGCACACGCACGCATGCACAGGCACGCACACGCACACAGCACGAACACATGCACAATAACGAAGACACACGCGCATAAGCACACGCACACATACACGCACGCACGCACACGCAAACATACACACGCACACATATATGCGCACGCACACGCACACATACGCACGATCACACGCACATATATACGCGCACACACAGACGCACGCACGCATACTCACACGCACACGCACAAATACACACCCACGCGCACACGCGCACACACACACATACACACATGCAGAGACACACACACACGCACACACATACACACACGCAGACACACACGCAGACTCACAAACACGCACGCAAGCACACGCACACGCACGCACGCACACGCACGCATGTACATGCACACGCACAAAGACACAACACACACATACACACGAACAAACACGCGCACACGCACGCCCACACACACACACAAACAGGCACACGCACACGCACACGCACAAGCACACGCACACACCACTTACGCAAACGCACACGCACGCACACACACACACTCACAGGCACGCACACACACACACACGCACACACACACGCACACACACAGGCACGCACACACACACACACGCACACACACACGCGTACATATACACACACAAACACACGCGCACACGCACACATACACACGCGGAAACGCACACGCCTACATGCATACGCTGACACGCACACGCACACACACGCACGAACACACACGCACACACAAACATGCACGATCACGCACATATACACACGCACATATACACACGCACGCATGCACACGCAATAATACACACGCACATATATACGCACACACACGCACACATACACACGCGCTACCAAACATAAATACGCACACACACACACGCACACGAACACGCGCACGCACACGCACACACATACAACCACATACACACACGCACACATACTTACGCTAGCATGCACACGCACACATACGCACGCACACACGCACATATATACGCACACACACGCACACATACACACGAATACACACATTCACGCACACTCACGCACACAAATCACTCGCACACGAACATATATACGCACACACACACACGCACGAATACACACGCACGCACACACACGCACACACAAACAAACATACACACATACACATATGCAGAGACACACACACGCGCACACATACATACACACGCAGACACACGCGCTCACGAACACGCACACACACGCACGCACGCACACGCACACGCACACACACGCACGCACGTACATGCACACGCACACACGCAACAAACACACACTCACACACACACACGCAGACACACGTGCACACGCACGCCCACACACACACAAACACACTCGCACACGCCACGCACACGCACGCGCGCACACACACACACTAACGCACACACACGCACACACATACACACATACAAACACGCAGAGACACACACACACGCACGCACACGCATACACATACACTAAGACACACGCGCACCCGCACACGCTCACGCACACACACACACGCACGCACGCATACGCAAACACACGCACGCACGCCCACGCACACGCACAACACACACAAACACACACACGGAGACACACGTGCTCACGCACGCCCACACACACACACTCGCACACGAACATGCATACGCAAACACATACACACACACACACACACGCCCACGCACAGGCACATTCACACACAAACGCACACATACACACGCACGCACACATATAAACGCACGTATGCACACGTACACACACACACGCGTACACGCACATCTACACGCACACACAGGTACACATACACACGCACATATACACACGCATGTATACGCGCGCAAACACACACACGCACACATGCACGCACACGCACACACACATATTTACACACGAACACGCACACACGCACACACTCACACACACACACACCAACACACACACGCACACGCACACATATACACACAGACACACACGCGTACACGCACACCAACACGCGCACACGCACATACACATACTTGCAAACGCACACCCACGCAACACACACGCACACATACACACACATGCAGACACACGCGCACATGCAAACATACACACGCGCACACGCACATGCACGCGCACACGCGCACGCACGAACACACACGCACGCACGCACGCAAACACACACACACACATTCACACACACGCAGACACACACGCACACGGACAAATAGACAAGAACACGTACACGCACAAACAAACACACGCACGCACGCACACGCACACATACACACGCGCACACGCACATATATACATACACACACACATTCACACACACGCAGACACACACGCACACGCACAAATAGACAAGAAAACGCACACGCACACGCACGCGCACACACGCACGCACGCACGCACACGCACACGCACATATACACACGCGCACATGCATATTAATACGCACACACACACACGCACACACGCGCAAACGCACATATATACGTACGCACATACACACGAACGCACGCACGCACATGCACACGCACATGCACACGCATACGACACGCACACTCACACACACGCACACACGCACGGACACACACAAACTACACACACGCACACACACGCACACGCACAAACACACGCACATACACATACACGCAAACACACGCACACACAGTAACACACGCACGCACGCTCGGGCACACATACATACGCGCGCCCACGCCCACACACTCTCACTCAGGCACGCACACGCAACGGCGCAAACACACACGCACGCACACGCACACACAATTACACACACACAGGCAAACAGAACCACATACAGCCGCGTTCAGGCACACACACGCAGAGACACACACACACACGCACAAACATATAAACACAAGCAGACACACACGAACACGCGCACACACGCACGCACGCACACGCACGCACACGCACGCACACGCACGCACGTACAAGCACACGAAAAAAACACAACACACACATACACACGCACAAACACCCGCACACGCACGCCCACACACACACACACTGGCACACGCACACGCACACGCACAAGCACACGCACAACCACTTACGCAAACGCACACGCACGCACACACACACGTACGCACACCCACATGCATACATATACACACACACAGACACACGCGCACACGCACACTTACACACGCGCACACGCACACTTACACACGCGCACACGCACAATTACATACGCGGACACGCACTCGCACACACACGCACGCACACGCACATATACACACACACATACACACGCACGCATTCAGACGCACATATAAAAACGCGCACACGCACATATATACGCACACACTCGCACACATGCACACGCGCACACAAACATATATACGCACAAACACACACACGAACACGAACACGCGCACGCACACATACACAGGCGCAGAAGACACGCACACATACACGCGCACACACGCACATATATACGCACACACACGCACACATACACACGCGCACACGCACATATATACGCGCACACACACATACGCACACGCACACCCACATAAACACGCACACATACACAATCACGCAGACACACGCGCACACGCACACATACACACGCGCACACGCACACGCACACACACACTCACGCACGCACACGCAAACATACACACGCAAACACGCACATATATACGCACATACGCACACATATCACGCGCACATGCACATAAATACGCACACACACACACGAACGCACACACACGCACACACGCACACACACGCACCCACGCACGCACACGCACACACACGCAGGCACGAACATATACGCACACACACACATACACAAACACACACACACACACACGAAACGCGCGCCCGAACACACACAAGAGTACACGCACACACACACGCACACACACATACGCAAACACACGCGTACGCACACACACGCACGCACGCACACGCACACGCACACGAGCACACACACACGCACGCACACGCAAACACACATCCGCACGCACAAACAGACACAGGCAAACACGCACACATACACACGTGCGTCGCACACGCACACGCACACACGCACGCACGCACACAAACGCACGCAGACACACACGTACACAAACACAATCACGCAGTTAAACGCGCACTCGCACACATACACACGCGCACATGCACACATACACACGCGCACACGCACACGCACGCTGGCACACGCACACATACACACGCACACACGCACATATATACACACACGCACATATAAACACGCACACGTACACACGCGCACACGCACAAATATATGAACACGCACACGCACACACACACACAAACGCGCGCGCGCACACGCACGCACACATACATACACACTCAAACACACACACACACATACACACACATACAAGCAGGCAGAGACACACACACACACGAAGTCACACGCGCACACGCACACATACACACGCGCACGCGCACACGCACACACACGCACGGACGTACACGCACACACACACACACAACACACACACAGACACCCTCGCACACGCACATGACCACGCAATGGCACAAGCAAACACATACACACACACACGACCACGCACAAGCACACACCACTTACGCAAACGCACACACACACAAGCATATATATACACACACAGACACACACGCACACGCACACATACAAACGCGGACACGCACACGCACAAACACGAACGCACACACACGCACACATTAACACGCACACACCCGCACATACACACAAACACGCACACATACACACGCACGGATGCACTCGCACACATACACACGCGCACACACACATATATACTCACACACGCACACATACACACACACATACACACGCGCACACGCACATTTATACGCGAACACACACACACACGCACACGTGCACGCACACGCACACACACTCTCTCACACACGCGTACACGCACACATACACACGCTCACACGCACACGCACTCGCACACACACATACACACGGGTACACGCACACATACACACACGCACGCGAACACGCACACACACGCACGCACACACACACACACATACACACGACCATATACACACACATGAACACACGCGCACATGAAGACATACACACGTGCACACGCACATGCACGCGAACACGCACATACAAACGCACACACGAACACGCACACGCACACACACACACACAAACACAAACACACACTCACACTCACACTTATTTACACACAAACATACTCACACTCACACACACACAATTAAACACGCGCAAACGCGCACAAAAACAAACACAAGCACACACAAACACACACGCACACGCGCAAGCGCACACAAACATGCACACACACACACACGCACGCACGCACACACACACGCACGCACGCACATATACACACGCGCACACGCACATATATACGCACACACACGCACGCATACAAAAGCGCACACGCACATATATACTGACGCAAACACACATGCACGCACGCACGCACACGCACACGAAAACGCCCACGCACACACACACACGCACACGCACACAAACCAGCACAATCGCGCGCACGCGCACACGCACACACACACTCGTACACGCACACACATTGGGACGCACACAACCATTCACACGCAAACGAAAACGCGCACACGCACACACTCGCACACGCGCTCACGCACACATGCACACACACACGCACACACACACGAAACGCACGCACGCACACGCTCAGATACACATGCGAACACGCACTCGCGCACGCACACCCGCACGCACACGCATACGCGCACGCACTCAAACACACACACACTCACACTCACACTCACACAAACACACATACAAACGCGCACACACATACACACACGCGCACACGCGCACGCACACACAAACTCTCTCTCACACACACACACACAAGCACACGCACACACACGCACGCTCACACACAGGCAAATACACACACAATCACACGCGAACACGCACACATACACACGCGCACACGCACACGCACATACACGCACGCATGCACACATACACACGCACGCATACGCAAACACACACACACATACACACACGCAAACACACACACACACACGCTCACATACACACACGCACACGCACACACACGCACGCTCACACACAGGCAAATACACACACAATCACACGCGCACACGCACTCATACACACGCCCACACCCACACACGCACGCACGCACACACACACACAACACGCACACTCACACAAACACGTACACGCGCACGCGCACACTCACACGCACAAACACACACTCACACGCACAAACACACACTCACACTCACACACACACACATACCCACATGCCTGTGCCAGTGTATGGTCCAACAAATTGCGTTAGAAACACACACACACATGAACACGCGCACGCGCTCACACGTGCACACGCACACATGCTCACACACGCACTTACACACAAACGCACGCACACGCACACATACACACGCGCATACGCACACGCAAACGCACACCCGCACGCACACGCGCACGCGCACACACTCGCACACGCGCACACGCACATGCAATCACACGCACACCCGGACGCACACGCACACGCACACGCGCGCACACACACACAAACTCACACTCACACTCACACACATACAAACGCGCAAACGCGCGACCACACACACACACGCACACGCGCACACGCACACAGTTTCTCTTTCTCACACACACACACGCACACGCACACAAACACGCACACGCACACACACACACAATCACACGCGAAATCGCACACACACACACGCACATACGCACACACACACACGCACACGCACGAAGACACACGCACACACACATGCAGAAAGACGCGCATTTGCACACATACACACGCACGCACGCGCACACACACAAACACACGCACACTTACACGTACGAACACACACACACAAACACACAAAACAAACACACACACATATACGCACGCATGCACACGCAAACGCTCACGCGTACACGCACACGCACACGCACACGCACACACACGCACACGCACACGCACACACACACACACACACACGCACACACACACACACACCCGGACACACATACACATACACACGCACACACACACAAATATACAATCACACGTAGACATACGCAAACACCTACAGATACACACGCGAACACGCATACGCACACGCACACACACGCTCGCACGCACACGCACGCTCACGAACACCCACTCACGCACACATACACACACACGCAGACACACGCGTACACGAACACATACATACGCGCACACGTACACAATCACACACGCAAGCACACTTAAACATACACAGGCGCACACGCACATATATACGTACACACGCAAACATACACACCTGCAAGCGCACATATATACATTCACAAAAGCACGCACACGAACACGCACACACACACGTACACGCGCACACGCGCACACGAACATACACACAAGCACATGCACACGCACACGCATACATGCACACACACGCACAAATAAACACGCGCACACGCACTCGCAGACGCACACACGCATACACACGCGCACACGCACACATACACACGCGCACACGCAAACACACACACACACGCACGCACGCACACGCACACATTCACACGCGTACACGCACATATACGCGCGCACACGCACATATACGCGCACACAAAAACACACACTCTCACACGCATACGCACAAACACACACGCACACGCATGCCCACTCACTCGCACATACACACGCTTACGCACACGCTCACGCACACGCACCTGCACGCAAACACACACACATGCACACACACACGTACACACACATACACACATTCACACACACGCATACACACACACACATAGACACTAACGCAGACACACGCGCACACGCACACATACACACGCGCACACGCACACGCACATATACGCACGCACGTACACACACACACGCACGCACACACACACACACATACACACACGCAAACACAAGCGCACACGCTCACATACGCACACATACACACACGCACACTAACACACCCACACGCACACGCACAACCCACACACGCAAACGCACACACACGCACACACACAATCACACACGCACGCACACACACACACACACATACACACACGACGACACACGCGCACACGCACACATACACACGCACACACGCACGCACACGCACACACAAACACGCACATGCACACACAAGCACACGCGCACGCGCACATGCACACGCACAAACAAACACACACACACTCACACTCACACACACACACACACATACACATGCCACCATCAAGTGTATTGTCCAACAACTTGAGATAGAAAAACACACACATGAACACGCGCACGCGCACACACTCGCACATGCGCACACGAACACATGCTCACACACGCACACACACACGCAGGCACACGCACACATACACATGCGCATACGCACACGCACACGCAAACACACACCCGCACGCACACGCGCAAGCGCACACGATCGCACACGCGCACACGCACACATGCACACACACGCACACACACACGCAAGCACGAACACGCACACATACACAGGCGCACACGCACTCGCACACGCACACGCACGCACACACACACACTCACACACACGCACATACACACACAATCACACGCGAACACGCACACACACATACACATACACAGACACACACATACACACGCGCAAACGCGCAAACGCGCGCACACACATACACACGCACACGCGCACGCACACACAAACTCTTTCTCTCACACACACTTGAACACGCACACACACGCAAACGCACACACACACGCTCACACACTCACATACACACACAATCACACGCGAACACGCACACACACACGCACATACGCACACACACACACGAACACGCACGCAGACACACACGCACACACACACATGCAGACACACGCGCATATGCACAACTACACACGCGCACACGCACGTGCACACGCACACACACACACGCACGCACGCACACACACGTACACATTCACACACAAGCAGACACACACACGCAAGCACACACACGCACGCACGCACACACACACACGCGCGCGGGCACACATACACACACACGCAAACACACACACACATCCGCACGCACACACACTCGCTCACGCAGACGCACACAAACGCACGCACACGCACACAAACACACATATACGCGCGCACACGCGCATGCAAACACACGCACGCACGCACACGCACACGCGCACACACACACGCAGACACACGCAAACTTGCACATATACAAACGCGAACACGCACACGCACACACACGCACGTACGCCCACGCACATTCACGCACACACACGCACGAACACACATACACACATACACAAACACACAGAGACCCGCGCACACAAACACATTCACACGCGCACACGATAACGCACAGACACACGCACACATACACACGCACATACGCAAAAATATACGGACACACAAGCACACATACGCACACACATGCACACACACATGCACGCATTAACGCACACATACACACACACACATACGCACATATATACGCACACACGCACACATACACACGCGCACACGCACATACACGCACGCACGCACACATACACACACACACATACGCACATATATACGCACACACGCCTGTACGCACGCACACGCACACACACACACACGCGCCTGCGAGCACACACACGCACACACGCGCACACGCGCAGACGCACACGCAAACACGCGCACACACAAAAACACACACAAACGCACACTCACACGCACGCACACACACACAAACACACAAAAAAAACACTCACAACCATACGCACGCACGCACACGCTCACGCGTTCACGCACACGCACACTTACACATACACACGCGCACACGCACACATACACACGCACGCACGCACACGCACACATTCACACGCGCACATTCACACGCGCACACGCACATATACGCACACACACACGCACACGCACGCACACGCACATGCACACGCACATGCACACGCGCACACGCTCATATATACCAAACACACACACACACACAAACACACACACGCACACGCACGCAACGCGCGCGCACACACAAACACACGTACACGCACACACACACATACACACGAACACACGAACACACGAACGTATATACACACACGCACACATACACACGCACACGTACACACGCGCACACGCACAAATATACGCACACGCACACAAACACACAAACGCGCGCGCGCAAAGGCGCAGACACACACACACGCACACGCACATATACACACACACTCACGCACACACACACACATACGCACATACACACACATGCAGAGACACAAACACACACGAGGTCACACGTGCACACGCACACACGTACGCACGCACGCACACACACGCACGGACGTACACGCACACACACATTCAACACACACACACAGACACACTCGCACACGCACGAACTCAAACACACTCGCACACGCACACGCGCACGAAATGCCACACGCAAACACATACACACACGCGCGAGCACACACCCGCACATACGCGCACACGCGCAGACGCACACGCAAACATGCACACACACAAAAACGCACACACACGCACACCCTTACACTAACGCGCACAAAAAAACAAACACACAAAACAAACACACGCACACACACGCACGCACGTACACGCACACGCACACACGCTACACACACACTCACACACACTCGCAGACACACGTGCACACGCACGCCCACACACACACAAGCACATCAACACACGCATACGCACACGCACGCGCGCACACACACACTCACGCACACACACGCACACACACGCACACACAAACACACATACACACATACAAACACGCAGAGACACGCACACACGCACGCTCACGCACACACATACACACACACGGAGACACACGCGCACACGCACACGAACACGCAAACACACGCACGCACGCCCACGCACACGCACAACACACACAAACAAACACACACGCAGACACACGTGCACACGCACGCCCACACACACACACTCGCACACGCACATGCACACGAAAATACATACACACACACGCCCACGCACACGGACATACACACACGCACACATACACACGCACTCACACATACGCACGCACGATTGCACACGCACACACACACGCGCACATGCACATATATACGCACACACAGGCACACATACACACGCATACATACACACGCGCACACGCACATATATACGCGCGCAAACACACACACACGCGCACACGCGCACGCAGACGCACAAACAAAAATATACACACGAAACGCACACACGCACAAACACACACACACACACAAACACACACACGCAAACGCACACAAACGCAACACACACGCACACATACTCACACTTGCAGACACATGCGCACATGCAAACATACACACGCGCACACGCACATGCACGTGCACACCCGCACGCACGCACACACACACGCACGCACGCACGCAAACACACACACACATTCACCCACACGCAGACACACACGCACACGGACAAATAGAGAAGCACACGCACACGCACAAACAAACGCACGCACGCACGCATACATACACACGCGCACACGCACATATATACATACACACACATTCACACACACGGAGACACACACGCACACGCACAAATAGACAAGCAAACGCACACGCACGCGCACACCTACACACGCGCACATGCATATATATACGCACACACGCACACATACACACGCGCACACGCACATATATACGTACGCACACACACACGAACGCACGCACGCACATGCACATGCAAACGTACACGCAAACTCACACACGCGCACACACGCACGGACACACACAAACATACACACACGCACACACACGCACACGCGCACGCGCACACACTCGCACACGCGCACACGCACACATGCACACGCACGCACACACACGCACACACGCACAAGCACACGCGCACACACACACAAGCACACACACATACACACACGCAGACACACGGATACACGAATACATATACCCGCGCACACGCACACACGCACGCACGTACACGCACGCACGCACACGCACGAACACGTACACACACACACGAACACATAAACAATTACGCAGACACACGCTAGCACGCACACATACACACGCGCACCAGCACGCGCACACATACACGCACGCACGCACGCACACGCACAGATACACACGCACACACGCACATATATACGCACACACACGCACACATACACACGCGCACACGCACATATATACGCGCGCACACACACACGCACGCACCCGCAAACGCGCACACACACACATACGCGCACACGTGCACACACGCACGCACACACACGCACGCACGCACACACACGCACGCACGTACAAGCACACGCACAATCACACAACACACACATACACACGCAAAAACACGCGCACACGCACGCCCACACACACACACTGGCACACGCACACGCACACGCACAAGTACACGCACACACCACTTACGCAAACGCACACGCACGCACACACTCACGCACGCACACACACATGCATACATATACACACACAACGACACACGCGCACAGGCACATTTACACACGCGGACACGCACACGCACACACACGCACGCACACACCCGCACACACCCGCAAACACTAACACGCACGCACACTCACATACACACACACGCACTCATACACACGCACGCATGCACACGCACATATACAAACGCGCACACGCACATATATACGTACACACTCGCACACATACACACGCGCACACAAACATATATACGCACACACACACACACACGAACACGCGCACGCGGCACGCACACATACACACGCGGACAAGCACACGCACACATACACACGCACACACGCACATATATACGCACACACACACATACACACACGCACACACACATATATACGCGCACACACACATACACACGCACACATACACACGCACACATACACAATCACGCAGACACACGCGCACACGCACACATACACACGCACACACTCCCATATATACGCACACACACGCACATATACACACGCGCACACGCACATATATACGCGCACACACACACATACGCACACGCATACGCACACACACATACACACGCACACATACACAATCACGCAGACACACGCGCACACGCACACATACACACGCGCACACGCATACACACACTCACGCACGCACACGCAAAACATACTCACGCAAACACGCACATATATACGCACACACGCACACATATCACGCGCACACGCACATATATACGCACACACACACACGAACGCACACACACGCACACACAAACACACATACACAAATACACACACACAGAGACACACGCACACAAACGCACGCACACACACACGCACACATACACAATCACGCAGTTACACGCGCACACGCACACATACACACGGACAAACCAACACGCACACGCACAAACACGCACGCACGCACACGCAAACATACACACGCACACACGCACATATATACACACACACGCACACATACACACGCACAAACACCCGCACACGCACGCCCACACACACACACACACTGGCACACGCACACGCACAAGCACACGCACAACCACTTACGCAAACGCACACCCACGCACACACACACGCACGCACACCTACATGCATACATATACACAAACACAGACACACGCGCACACGCACACTTACACACGCGCACACGCACAATTACAAAAGCGGACACGCACAGGCAAACACACGCACGCACACGCACATATACACAAACACTCATACACACGCACGCATTCACACGCACATATACAAACGCCCACACGCACATATATACGCACACACTCGCACACATACACACGCGCACACAAACATATATATTCGCACAAACACACACAAGAACATGAACACGCGCACGCACAAATACAGACGCGCACAAGCTCACGCACACATACACACGCACACACGCACATATATACGCACACACACGCACACACACACACGCGCACACGCACATATATACGCGCACACACACATACGCACACCCACACACACATAAAAACGCACACATACAAAATAACGCAGACACACGCGCACATGCACACATACACACGCGCACACGCACACGCACACACACACTCACGCACGCACACGCACACATACACACGAAAAACACGCACATATATACGAACATACGCACACATATCACGCGCACACGCACATAAATACGCACACACACACACACATACACACGCGCACACGCACATATATACTGGCACACACACATACGCACACCCACACACACATAAAACGCACACATACAAAATAACGCAGACACACGCGCACATGCACACATACACACGCGCACACGCACACGCACACACACACTCACGCACGCACACGCACACATACACACGAAAAACACGCACATATATACGAACATACGCACACATATCACGCGCACACGCACATAAATACGCACACATACACACACAAGAACGCACACACAGGCACACACGCACACACACGCACCCACGCTCGCACACACACACACACGCAGGCACGAACATATACGCACACACACACATACACAAACACACACACACACGTACACGCACACACACACGCACACACACATACGCAAAAACACGCGCACGCACACACATGCATACATCCACACACACACAGAAACACGCAAACACGCACACATACACACGCGCTGTCGCACACGCACACGCACACACCCACACGCACACACACAGTCACGCAGTTAAACGCGCACACGCACACATACACACGCGCACACGCACACATGCACACGCGCACACGCACACGCACGCACGTACACGCACACATACACACGCACACATGCACATATATACACTCAGACGCACACATAAACACGCACACGTACACACGCGCACACGCACAAATATACGAACACGCACACGCACACACACGTAAACGCGCGCGCGCACACGCACGCACACATACATACACACTCAAACACACACACACATACACACACATACACACAGGCAGAGACACACACACACACGAAGTCACACGCGCACACGCACACATACACACGCGCACGCGCACACGCCAACACACGCACGCACGCACGCACACGCACACGCACACACACGCACGGGCGTACACGCACACACACACACACACACACAACACACACACAGACACCCTCGCACACGCACATGCGCACGCATTGGCACACGCAAACACATACACACACACGACCACGCACTCGCACACACCACTTACGCAAACGCACACGCACGCACACACACACACAAGCATACATATACACACACAGACACACACGAACACGCACACATACGCACGCACACACGCACATATATATGCGCACACACACGCACACATACACACGCGCACACGCACATATAAACGCGCACACACACACACGCACACACACATTCACGCACACTCACGCACACATATCACGCGCACACGAACATATATACGCACACACACACACACACACACGAACACACACGCACGCACACACACGCACACACAAACAAACATGCACACATACACACATGCAGAGACACACACACACGCACACATACATACACCGGCAGACACACGCGCTCACGCACACGCACACGCACACACACACACGCACGCACACGCACACGCACACACACGCACGCACGTACACGCACACGCACACACGCAACACACACACACACACACACACGCAGACACACGTGCACACGCACGCCCACACACACACAAACACACTCGCACACGCCACGCACACGCACGCGCGCACACACGCACACTCACGCACACACACGCACACACAAACACACATACACACATACAAACACGCGGAGACACACACACGCACGCACACGCACCCACATACACACACATTAAGACACACGCGCACCCGCACACGCACACGCACACACACGCACGCACGCACGCATACGCCAACACACGCACGCACGCCCACGCACACGCACAACACACACAAACACACACACGCAGACACACGTGCTCACGCACGCCCACACACACACACTCGCACACGAACATGCACACGCAAACACATACACACACACACGCCCACGCACACGCACATACACACACAAACGCACACGCACATACACACACAAACGCACACATACACACGCGCACATGCATATATATACGCACACACGCACACATACACACGCGCACACGCACATATAAACGTACGCACACACACACGAACGCCCGCACGCACATGCAAACGCACATGCACACGCACACGCACACTCACACACACGCACACACGCACGGACACACACTGGAACGCTGGAATTTGAGCGTTAAATTTTCAGTGCTTTGCACTTCCTCAAGCAATGCATAAGAGCATTGCTTGAGGAAGCTTGAGGAACATTGCATTCTTTATTCCTCCTTAACGCTGAATGCTTAAAAAATAAACCACTTGATATAAGAATTTCTATTGGAATAATTAATATCTGACTTTCTTTGTTTATGCGAGCATTGGCTCATTTCTTTTAATGTCACCTTTCTATGTTGATGGCTATTCCATAGCTGATTTCGTGCTCATATTACATCCAAGTGATTTGAAGTTACTGAGCATAATGTTTACCAGCTCAATATAATTTTCACATTTGTGATTTCCTAGAAAATTTTTTATGACCTCAAAAAATGACATCCAACTAATTTTTTCAATCTCATGCATTGACTCGACAAAAGCAGGATCCTTTGTAAGTTGTCTGATTTGTGGCCCCTCAAAAATACCATCTTTATGTTTTTCAATACTTATATGGGGCATCTTTAGTCTTTAGTAGGCGAAGCATGGTCCATCCTTGTCAAGAGCCTTTACAAATTGCTTAATGGGGCCTAGTTTATTATATAGAGGCGGTAAGATGATTTTCTCTGCTGATGCTGATGATGAAGTAGTTCGGATGCTTCCTTCGATAAGTTCAGTTCTCTAACAAGATCGCTTAGTTCATCTTGATTAAATAGTTGAGGAATTGTTGATACACCCTCGTAGTCACTGCCACTATCTTCAATAGAATGAGAAATGTTTGAAACTTAACTTATAACTCAACCTGAAACCTTATAACTCAAACTCTTCCTTAGATATATCTGGTAACGTATGAAATATTGGGAACGGTAATTCTTCTGAATGGGGTACCGGGCGTCTAGCTGAAGGCACATCTGGATATGTCCACTTGTGGCGATTTTTTCGAATAATTCCTGAAACATTTACTATGCAAAAATAACAGTCGTCAATATGGTTCACAGGTCCTCTCCACACCATTGGCACACCAAATTTTAGACTTTTCCTTTGTCCTGTTGTCCATTGCCGCAGATGTTCAGTCAGGACACTACCTCACAAAACATAGAGGAACATCGTGCATGCATGCTACTTACAGTCACTCCCGTACATGTATTCTCGAAAGGCACAGCCGATTCAATTCCTCTCTTTCGTACCGCACTATTGGCGATGTTACTTCTTCTTAGCCAAAGGAGCATTCCTAGCTTGAACTTCCTTCAACAGATTAATAATTTTTATTTTAAATTCTTAGCAATACAGAGTTATGATCAAAACAATCAATATACATGGAACAAGTTACAAATAATACAAGGCCGGGTCCCTCCAAGTGAGGACACCCGGTTGTGCCCCGTTGGGGAATTTAAATTTATCAAACAGCTTCTCACTGGTTCGAAGTGTTTATAAGTTTATATATATGTCATAATCTGGGGGGGTACACAATTGGGGGGGAAGGGCCGTTTGTACACTACGGCCCCTGTTTTGCCACTCATACACCATGGCTAATAAAAAGGGGACAGCAAAAGATTTAACAAAGAAGAAGATAAGAAAGGAAGGGGATGGGGAAATGACACTTCACTTTTGTCTTTATTTCAGCCTTCGGAGCCTTCCTCGTATTGTCTTTGACCGGTGATGTGTTCGACATAGCAGTCTCGAGTCCAACGGATGACGTCGCTCACCATTAGTCGCCGCATGGTGGTACAATACCGCCGCGGTAGGCCCAGAGACTTCAGGACGGGATCGTTCCTCGTGTCCCCCGTCCCCAGGCTTCCCACGACGATGGCGGCAACCGATGAGCGGCGCCCCTGCTGGCGAAGAGTCTCGGCCAGGGCCGCGTACTTCCGCTCCTTCGCTGTCCTGGCTGCCAGCAGCGCCTCGTCGGTGTTGTCGAACGGTCGACATCGACCGCTAAGTCGATGATGGTCACCGTTTTGTCGACCTGGTTGGTGATAACCAGGTCTGGTCGGAAAGTCGAGTCGGTGCCGGATATTTGTCTGTTGACTCTGATCTCGTCGTCACCTTTTCCCCGGCGTCCGATCAGAGCCTTGTGTAGTCGGTCTTGGACAGCATTATGTCCTTGAGTGCATCGTGCAGTGGTTTATGACGTGCGGCAGGGTATAGTATTGAATTTCCTTCAGTACTATAATTGCACTCGCATCACACAGGCCACTGTATGAGTTAAAAATACAAGCGAGAAGAATATTCAAACACAAAATGAAGGGTCTTTTAAGATCCTATTTCTTTCGAAGATGATACAAGATCTTTGAAATAATAAGAGGTTAGGTTTTGCTGCGATCAACTCAGCTCTAAGAAATTGGCATCATAGATTCATTCCCCCACTTCAAACAAACATTACTCAAAGGACTTCTCGAATAAAAAAATGGGGCACACTAGGGACGCTCAAACGAGCAAACATTTGGAGGCACGAGAAGACAAGAGATAAACACCAGAAAAAACAATGAGACTGTGTTTTCGCAATCACTCCAAGGATGTGTCCAGTGGAGCACATTTCAGGCTGGCAAAGGAAAATTAAACCAATAAAGAAATTCTACCGCGTCCTAGTTTTTATTTCAATAACGTGAGAATAATGCCGAAATTTGCCCGTTAAATTCTCGAGGTATGTGCTTTGACGGAAAGAGTTTCGTCCTTCTTTGTTCAACGTGAAGTGCCCGCTCCTGTAAAGAGACAGTTCCACGAATAGTAGGGTCGTCCTTTTGTTTTTCAAAAGAACGTCTGTCAAGCAGTGTTTTGTGTAGAAGTGCGCCTTCCCAACGGATTAAGGGTACCTACGATTTCCCGTGTATTGTTAAATATAATATAACAGTGATTGGTGCAGTTGCGAATCGTGGATTGGCAGTGACTGAAAGCTGACACGGGATGCAATCATATAATCACCTGGTGACGATTGGTTGAATCTCGGGAAAGAGTGATGTATTCGATTTCATTCCGGATATTTCTGGTTTCCTTGGGATCTCATTGGTACATCCCCTCTTTCTCCAAGTGCACACGACACCGGTTCTAATTTCTCCTGTGGATGTTTATAAAGTACTCTCAAATCTGTCAGCTTATGGTTCTTTAAAATGTTTCATAGTATCAACAGGACGACTACTCGTGCCCTCAAGGATTACTGTCGTTAACCGACGAGGATCATGTTAGGGAGCGTGTAACTACTCTGGCAATGAATGATTAACCGGGATATAGTATATTCAAGAGGATGGAATAATTCTTCTTACCAGGAGAGGATACAGTAGGACTTCTTGCTGGAAGGAGCGAGGGATGGACCGAGAGACCAACATTCGATCCAATATTTCTCAGGTACATGTCTTCGTGTTGCTGCGCGCCTTCGCCATGTCATTAACGTTCTGAGTATTCTTGTGTAAGTGGTTAACTATTTCCCCTAGCGCCATCTTGTAGTAGAAAAACATACAATGGCGGGTAGTGAAAATGCGTCAAAAAATAAATATTGAATGAAAAATATAGCCAATTATAAAGAGAACATTTAAATAAAATTGCATTACCAATTTCTTGATGAAACATTTTTATGTAGATGCCATTAAATTTTTTAAAATCTAACTGAACGGCACATTTTCAAATTGAAAAATGACGTCATCCAACGGTTTTTGCGCCCTGCTATTCCTTCGATTAACTAATCCGTTCAGTTGGTCGTGTGTCGTCCTAATGGAAGGAGGTGAGTCTGTACTTTCTAGTCTAATTTTCGTGCTTCCTGGAATCATGTTGTCGCCTTATGTTGTTCTAGGCTGCAATTGTGAAAAAGGGTGTAATTCCTTTAGTGCGAGGAAATATTATAATTATTACTGCGAAAGCGGTGGGCATGTCAATTCCCAAGTAATTACAGGACACCAGTATCGACTCATTTTTCGTGCGATTGCTAGTAAATTATCTGTTAGACGTTTCCTAGGGAAAAGTTAAATTACATAAAAAATTTATAATTAAACGGGAAGTACTGTCCTTTCGATTGGTTTCAAATATAATTAATGCGGAGAAGATGGAGAGATATTGATAAGCGACGGTATAACTCGCTGCAAGTTTTCTTCACAGAGATTTCTAATTTACTCGTTATGCCTAGGAACCAAAATCTCAACCAATTATTTACTCCAAATGATGATAAACGTAATATGTGAAGTCATTTCGTTATCCGTTGTGGGTCCACTGCTTTTACGTTTTGTGTCATGGTCTATACTGGTTGAAGTGGGAATCTTATATATATAAATTTCACTTTGACTGACCGAAGTCCAAGGCGTCAAACGACTGTCGTGAGAGGACGAAGGCGATTTAAATTGCTTGAGTCAACTAGGTCCGAGTAAAAGTGGTCAAGGTCACTATGTGCGAAGGGTCCTCCAGTGCATTTCGCCCTTTTTTACTATGAGGCTCTCTCCGACTCAGAGTGGGGGGAAATTGCATTTTTAGTGACAATGAATTCCATGTTCCGAACACTTATAGCTTCATTTCATATGACTGCTGTTGGGTCAAACGATACATTACCTATTTTCACTTTCCGATGCTCAATGACTTGGAAGTTTCTTTAATTGAAAACTTAACTGAATAATTGCAAAAAACAATGGTTCACTGTCGTGATTATGAAGGGTTGGTCATTATTTTGAATGCGTGTAAGAAATATAATGGAAACTTTTTTCAAGCACATTCTAGTGTTGTTTGTTGTTAGCGTGGACTTTTAGCTAATTTGTTTTTTAATGTTTTTCAGTGATTTTATCCGTGTATGTCGTTAAGGATTCCTTGAAAAATGAAGAATGTCCAAGTGTGACAAGAGGGAGAGACAGGGGAATGCATGGAAGTGCAGGACTGAAATAAGGATTCCTAGGGAATGGAATTTCGAAAACCCCTGAAAATGGGAATAATTGTAAGTTTAGACATTTATAAATTGTCTTCCAATATTTTTTGTAAATATGTTTAGGATCCATACATTGATCAATCTCAAACACGTCCAGGTCGCATTGACCTCTCTCATGGAAGGCCAGAGTTAAGCTTCCTTCTCTTCCTCGTCTCTTCCCTACTCTGCCCCTGTTGGACATTTCTCATAAATATATTTTTTCCACATGAGGTTTCATTGAAAGGAATGTTTTTCAATTCAATTCACGCGGGAAAATCATTTTTGCTGAAAATATAAGAGTGCCGTAGTTACGTGTGACAGCGTGCGTCGAGGTATTCTGAAAATGTGACTTTATTTGTCGAGCCATCAAAATTACTGCAGGCCAGTGCCTATTTAGAAAAATATTTTACGGGTATAAAAATTGCTCTTCATCGAGATATACCATTTCGTTCCATTTGCGTTATAAGTTCTCGGTTGCGTTTAGTTTGAAGTATTGCGTGTGCCTATTCAACGATTAATCTTAGATAAGAGAAGTAATTTGATGGGAAGTTTCGACGTCCAATTTGTCAAACCAAGTATCCCATGAACAGAGAATTCACATTGTGTGTTGTCTGTCCAATACATAATGTGTGACTTGTGCTGCACTTGACCTCCGGATTCTGGACTTGAGATTCCGGATTCTTGTACCGAGGCCGTCCCAGCGTTCATTTTCGGCCCATAGGGGCACAACATACACCGTCACCGTGGGTGAAAGAAAACCCACCCTAAACGGTCATTTAACTTACCAGATAAAACCATAACATTCCAAAAAACCTCCCGATCTAAGTATATCGTGAATGAAAAGACCTAATTGTGTATCGCAAGATCTGCTCTTCTTAAATCCGTGCTGGTTGTGGCTTAGTATTTTCCTACTATCAAGAAACCTCATAATGCTTCTGACAGTAATCTTTTCTAAAATTTTACAAGAGATCGTTGCCAAATAAATGGGTCGGTAATAGGTTGGTTTATCCCTATCCCCGCCTTTATAAATGGGAGTTATATGGGCTAGCTTCGAGTCACGAGGAACTGAGCCATCTTCTATCGATTTAAGGAAAGCAAGTTCTAAAAACGGGGCAATGTCTTCGGCCAATTCCTTTAATATTCTAGCAGGTATTTCTTCCGGACAAGGTGATTGGTTTGGCTTGATGCTACGTAGTAGATGTTCTATTCCATTCTTGGTCAGTGTTATGTCGCTCATGCGGTCCCCGGGTGGGCGTGGAGAATCGTTTACTGAGTTTGTGCCTTTATTGTAGACGCTCTAGAAAACTTGTTTAAAATGTTTGCTTTTTTCACGCTGTCTTTAATAATTTCTCCGTTTTCGGTCTTCAGAGAATGTACAGTTGGACGTTTACCCTGTATTTCCTTGTATTTGATTTGGATTTAAATCCTGGAGGAGAATGTTGCGGGCCAACGGATTGCCGATCACCGTAACTTATGCCTGATTACTATATATTGGATTTTTACACTCGATTATTACACTAGATTTATGCTAAATCTATGCACATTTTATTGAGGGTGATGTATTCCTCGATATAATACTGGCGTGAGCTGGTTCCTCCTTTGAAAGTCGGCTATCTAATAAAGAGCGATTGAAATATAAGGCGCTATGGAATAAATTTTGTTTTTTCGAATGGTACCGTAATCGCATAATGGAGGAGGTTTGCGTGCCGAATGTTATCAAGAAAGATGTTCGTGCTTTTGTCGCCAAATGTATCCGTGGATTCAAATGATTTGTGCGTCTAGGGAGTTTGAGAGTTTGTAGGTGTGGGAGTATATAAAGTGATTAATTCCAATTAGACGTCTTTAAAATTAAGTTTCAAACTTAATTTTGGACTATAATGTCCTACGAAAGTTAAATTATTGTTTAAAATAACGACGGCATGTCAAGAAAGTCAGTACGAACATCCACACTAATGCATACTTTGCAATGTCGTATGCTGAGGTCATATTGGAAATGAGTTTCATATATTCGAGCTAACCTTGGTATTCAACCGCCTGGTCATATTACGCCAATAGGCTTCTCATAAATTTAATTGCTACCCTTCTTGTCCATCTATTCTCCGCATGTGTTTCACACAGGAGAGGTCGTGAGTGAGGTTCAAGCCTTGGTACTTAACGAACCTACACTTTCTTTTTCGTTATACCTCATGCAGTAGGCATTCGGAAAGGAACTATTCCTATTCCTAACATTCATCTTTATGAACCTTTTTAAGTTTCTCTAGATGCTAAGTGTCGGAGCAGCGTGTAGATTATCTGATTAGGCAGTTTTACCCAGAGGAGTAAAAATATGCCATTCAGTCACCGCATCATATGAATAGAAATGTGTTTTTCCATCACTTCTCGGAGTTAATGCCATTACATTGCATTGCATTGAGGATATATTTCTTAAGATGCAAAAACTTTTCCTCGCCCTCCGTCAAGATTGGTGCCATTAACTTGCATTCCCGCCTGCATTGGCTGTCTAACATTAAAATTATTCTTAAGAGGCTTTACTCGGTATATTCTTTTTCGCAGCATTTGTTCCATTATTTCTGATAACGTTCTCTCTCTCTCTCAAACTAATTATTTATAAACTCAGGTATACATTTTTACACAAATATTTGTATTTTCGCAACCAGAATACACCATACGTTTCACGACTAATAAAGAATCCAATTCATTATCCACCATGAGGAATGATTGCCTCCAATATCTCTCTATTATGTCACTTGCAATGGTTTACAATGATTTTTTGCGGCAGATGGACACACGGAACGCACGTATCGTGTTGTGTTCGATCGTCGACAATTGTTTATTTAACTGTTTAAGGTGACTTTTAAAGTTCATATTTTTAGCTTAATCGTAAATTAGAAATAAAATGGTCTGCATTTTAATACTTTTAGATGAAATTTTAAAGAGCATCATTTCGTTCTTCCGTATAACGCTCTTTTTTATCATTTGCAACTCTCCTGGGATCACCGCATGAATACTAAATTTTAATAAAATATTTAGACAGGAAAAAAAATCTCACGCAAAAGGAATAATGCAGGCAATCAATTATAACATCACTCTTTTTAAAAAAAATAACTTAAGATCAGTGACAGTAGGGCAAACTCTCCATAATATATACGTAAATGATACCAGCATTGCGGAATAGAAAAAGTGGTTTGGCAGTCCTGAGGAAAAAGGAGGAAACACTTACAAAGCAGTGCGCTCTCCCGCACACCTCAAAACTATCCTCCTGGATCGCACCTAATTCCCATGGAAACTAATGCGGCCTAATGCGACGAATATTGATTTTGATACAAGAATGGCACGTTTAAATATTCCCACGCGTTAGCCACGTATAAGCTTTGATGCCTTGGTTAATGAGCAGTTACTATTGCGTTTTATTTATTTATCTATTAATGTATTTATGTGGTGCAGTTTGGGAGACCTAATTACTCAAGCTTAAATTGATTCAGTAAGTCAAATAAACAAATTCTTACATCAATAAAAATTCAACAATGCCTAATAGATTAGGCCAATCTTAAAATGTTTCCAAAACATTTTCTATACATAGTATCCGAAATAACGCAATTACTCCCCGAAATGGAGAACAAAAGATCATTTGAAATATTTCAACATCGAATTGAATAAGAAATCTTTTGGATCAATGAAATTATTAACAAAATTATATCTTCTTTCTAATATGTTGCAGGGCGCAAGGAATGATTCAAAGAAGAAAGCAAGGACACAAGAAAAACTAATGAAAAAATTGAAATGGAGTCGAAGGATCTCATTTCGTGGTATTCGGTGTCGGCTTGCATGCATATAAGCACCAGATATTGATTTTCATGAGTAATGGTATATAAGGTAACAGGTAAAATGCCCATTGCACTGTTCTATGTAAAGTGATTATGCTCAGAAAATGAGCAAATAAGGTATAAAGCGTAATACTCTATACCATGGTATAAGGTATCAAGTAGTGAACTGTAAAATACACAATTCAGTACTGGTAATAAAGCAAGTTGCTTTAATGGCAAAAATCCACGGATCCGTTGGATATTAGGTCAAATGGTATACCAAAAGAGGTACATGAAAATGAAGGCCTTCACAAAAAACTGAGCTCTGAAAAAATGGCAAAATGGTTGTATGGTACCAATAAACATCGATCGATGAAACAGTGGCCATTATTGTGTATAAAATTAAGAGTGAAAAATGTTTTTTTTAATGTATGCATATTGTTACTATTATGCTTGTGTATGCTAACCCGTTCTTTTGTAGGTGCGAAGAATTCCCCATAAGAAAGAAGAACGGCGTACGCACAGACGCAGCGGCGAGCAATTTAGGCTTGGACCCTTAGGGTCAAAACATATTTCGATTAAGGTTAGGCGTATTCCCGCGATTAGTTTTAATATTTTGATGTGGTGATTCTGAGTGATTGACTCTTCCTCGTCCATCGCGTGGTTTGGTGTTCGACAAGCTGTCGATTTCCCGATCTTGCGATGTTTGAGGGAATGTCGACCATTAGAACTGCTCACTTCCAGTGTTTATATTGTATGTATTAACCCGCTCTCTTGCAGGACCAAGATCACGGACCTAACAAGACGTCATTTGAAGAGAGAATAAAGGAAAAGACACATTTTTAAGAAGAATGTACCCACCCTTATGGAGAATGGACCATTGATTAGACTAAGACGGTTTATAGGATTAGATTTGGACCATTAAGGTCGGAATAAAATTCGATTAAGGTTAGGCGTATTTCCGCGATTAGTTTTAATATTTTTTTGTGGTGGTTCTGAGTGATTGACTCTTCCTCTATTATCGCGTGGGGTTGGTGTTCGACACGTTGTCGTTCTCCCGATCTTGCGATGGTTGAGGGAATGTCGACCATTGGAACTGGTCACATCTAGTGTTAATATTGTATTGATTAACCCGCTCTCTTGCAGGACGAAGATCACGGACCTAACAAGACGTCATTTGAAGAGAGAAGAATCGAAAAGACACGTTTTTAAGGAGAATGGACCCACCATTATGGAGAAAGGACCATTGATTAGACTAAGACGGTTTATAGGTTTAGATTTGGACCATTAAGGTCGGAATATAATTCGATTAAGGTTAGGCGTATTTCCGCGATTAGTTTTAATATTTTGGTGTGGTGGTTCTGAATGATTGACTCTTCCTCCTCTATCGCGTGACTTGGTGTTCGACAAGCTTTCGTTCTGCCGATCCTGCGATGGTTGAGGGAATGTCGACCATTGGAACTGCTCACACCCAGTGTTTGTAATGTATGCATTAACCCGCTCTCTTGCAGGACCAAGAGCACGGACCTAACAAGACGTCATTTGAAGAGAGAAGAAACGTAAAGACACACTTTTAAGAAGAATGGACCCACCCTTATGGAGAATGGATCTACGTTTAAAGGCAAGACGGTTCATAGGATTAGATGTGGGCCAATTTTTGTTATGGATCAATTAATATTTATTCTTTTATGTTTTTTCTTTAAGAAATCTTTTTCTTGCATTGAGTTCATACTTCTAGTTATATTTGAAATGCTTTCGTGCAATATATGATTTTCTGAGCAAAGTTATTTTTTCTCAAATCTATCTCTTAGTAATATCGGATAACATACATTGGAGATAAAATTATTTTTGTATAAAAAAATATGAATAGACCATAGCTTATTAATCAGAATTTTTTTCGATTCAAATTCGCGTTACTTTGAGCCGTAGATTTACAAAAGCCCTTTTTGAATATAATTTAATGGGTCATAAACATTTACCATAATGTTTAAATATATTATAGTGATGGTTGGACATATTCAATAATTGGATAAAACGTTTTGTTGTGTAGCTCTGAGTATTTGTCTCTTGCTCCTCCATTGCGTGGTATGCTATTCGGAATGCCGTCTTTCTCCTAATCCTCCGATTGTTAAGGAAGTGTCGTTATTTGGAACCGCTCACATTCAGTGCATTAAAGTTGTGTACTATTCTGCTCTTTTACAGCCAAAAAGACATGGACCTACCAAGACGTCACCTGAAGATTGAAGACCCCAAGTACAAACGCTAATGGAGGATGGATTATATGAAAGAAGAACAGCGATGATAGGTTTGGGTTTAGACCCCTAAGCGCCGGATTTTGACAGCAAGGAGTATCCCACTACAGAAGACTTAGAGGTAAGAAAGAATCACTTCCGTTTCACTGCAGTATATATTTTGACGATGTTTTGGGGTCCCTATTTACCGTTTTTTACTAAATGCAGGGCATAACTGATTAATAAATTCTTACCCTTTTTAAATTATCCCATTACCACAATATATTCATCATATATTTCAAAAACCACATCATAAAAAATGGTACCATGCATAATTTCTATGCTTGGTGTAATTTTTAGAAGTTTCAGGAAAAAAACCCATTCCTACAATATTGACTGTATCAGATATAGTTAGTGAGTAAAATTACGTTTTAATTTGACATTCAAAGAAGTATTTATTCTATGTGTCGCCTAATATCTTTTATATAATGATTTTTGAAAAAAACCTCTTTAAAGATGAAATATTTTTCCATGCACGAGTGAATCTTTTTTCCTGGAAAAGTATTTCTTTTGATCATGAGGGTATGTTTACGCTAATCCTTTTATTAAAGCCTTTATTTTGTTTTCGCGGAATTAGAACCAATATTTGATATCACCCAAAGAATCTTCTAAATAACAGATGATCAAACAACTTTTTCTTCATTTCATTGTCCATGATTAGTAAACTGATATTTCTCAAGGAAATCCATAATCTGTGTTTGTAGCGAAATTTCAATTTTCATTAGCATTAATGTGTTATAACCTTTTTGCCTGATTGACTATGTTGAATCTTATGAATTGAAAAATGTAGAGCATATATATCGTTTGGGTTATTTCTTGTTGATGTATTGGTTTTAATATCATATGATTTGAATAATAGAAAAATTGATGAACATGAAATTTTATCTAATAAATATTTAACTAGTAATGTCAGTTGTTTGTAAATCGGATGGTTTCATGTTCAGAAATGAGTTCTAGAACATACTGTTTTATCTTGAAATTCTAAGAATTGCGAAATAGAATTCAAAATAAGTTCGTTTAGCATCAACGGGGTTCATGTGAAATAATCATTTGAGTCCTACCACGCACAAAAGGAATACTGTATCAGTATGACTCTAAACTGATTGTAGGTGTGACGTGTTTTTAGGCTGGGTGCAACGACGACACGCAGAGAGCCTTCCATGGATGCTACGAAGAGGAGTCTAAGAAGATAATTACTTTTGTATTTTGTAAATTTAATGTTGTATATGCTTCAAATGTAAACGGTTGTTAGTATTATGGATTTAAATATGAACACTGTAACACCTACAATCACTCAGACACACATTTTAGGACCCTCGTAAGAAAACATTGTTTGCATGGAGACGAGTGTAAGGGTGTATTTGAATGCATTGGTAACTGACTAACGGTTAGACTAATACGGGTTTTGGTAGGCCTTAATAAAGTAGTATTTTCACTTGTAATTACTAACCCGTATGAATGTGTATGGTTTGATAATGGTGCTTGGTTCCAACGAGTCACTGTCAACACACTGCGAATTTACAAATATGTCACCTGTGTACTTTGTTTATGTGTTTTGTAATGATCTGAACTTGTTCCTGTTCCACGAATATCCTCTGTATGTTTATTTAAATGTAATGGACTTGTGTTAATGGCATGTGAATTGGATTGTAAGGCGGCCTGTGAAGGTTTTGCGGGTTTCCCTTCACCCCGGGCGAATGCCAGGCCAAATGTCACCCCCGATAAAAAAATCAATTAAACACTAGAAAAATTACGGTTTGACATTATTTTCTTATCCATGGCATTCAAATTTTACAGTTGGGAAAAATAATAGGTGATGTCTATTAACAAAAGAATTTAGACTAAATAAGGACTTAAATTTAAATAGAGAGCATAAGCTTGAGAATTTGTAAAAGAGTAATGTGATCTTTGTTTGTGATTTATATTTTTTTAATGAAAAAAATCTGCTCCAAGTAAAAGTCAAAATTAACGCCCGTGAACCAAGAAGACGCTACGTGTACACATTCCTACCACCACCCTGACGTAAAACAAAAAAGCATCAACAACGTTCGAAATAAATATGAGAGTCCGTTTCTGGCCGAGTCTCAGCAATGGTAGCCGTTTTGTGGATAGTAATCAGTATAATTGTTAAGGGTATTGGGTTTTCAGCGATTTTCTTGAAAAATAGGAGTGATTGGGGAAATTTTAGTGTCGTCATAAATTGTATCACCGCTCTTCACCATGGCAACGTGAAAATGATCTCCTAGGAAAGCCAGAGCCAAAGGAGATTGACCAGGCGTCCGATGAAAAAATACTATAGCGATCCTTATAATGTGATCTAAAACGACTTTGTTCCTAAAAAAAAATAATTTCGAAGTAATAATAATTCCAAATATCATACAATCGAATCAAGCCGGCGATAGATTATTATTATTATTAAAATCTACATGTGGAAATAGACAAATGTCAGGTGGCACACAAGTCCCGAGTGTCACAATAAACTTTCCTTGGAAAAATAACATGGTTTCTGAAATACAATCAACATCACAAAAGATAATAAATAAAATCAGTCAGAAAAAAAGAAAAAAATTCACTTTAAGGAAATGTCCAAACACCATTCTATAGTACATATTGAGTCTGACCTGAAGAAGGCCTCGGAGTAGCCCGAAAGCTTAAATCATCTACAGTGTGAGTGTCCTTTTACGTGTTATCTGTTATATTTTTGAGATACTTTCCAGAGAGATATTAACGGTCCTATTTTGTATTTGGTTTATTTTCAATTTGGCGTTCGTCCAAAGTCCCGTCGCGGGCCCATAGGACCGTGAGGATTCCTTGAGGCCTATCCCACCGAGAACCTCCGTCGAGGGTGCGGGTAAACCCTGAAAAAGACTTATAGGGCCATTGAAAAAGAGGAGAGCCTGGGAACGAAGGCGGACACGGACGGCAAGGCCGTACTGACATGCCGAAGTCGACCGGTGGTGCCGGTCTGCAACACCATGTGCCACAGGCACTAACAAGGGAAAACAACAAAGACGCACGACAGCGCCAAACCGGAACAAGAAGAGACAAAATAATGCTCTAAATTTATATTAGGTGATGAATATTTGTAATAAAAATAACTTACCGTAGATCATAGAAATAAAACATAGCGCATAACTAATTGTGCATCGCCTAAAAGTGGACCCTGTGACCGAATCTCACAGTATCGCTAATACGTTACCCAAATTTTAAAAAATAGTGTGTTTCTTAGTTTTTCTCTCTTGCTATTCTCCTTCGTGGCACAGGAATCAATGAACATGCACGACACCTTATTACGCAATCAAGAATACGACACATAAAGTGGAACTAACAGTTATTTCACTTGAAACTTCCAAACGTCCATAAATGTTCGAGTTAATGGATGAAGGAGAAACCAACAATCCAATCCTCACTAAAATCGTGGGAAGAAAATTAGATTTTAATTAAAATGAGACATTTCGCAATATTTAATAGCGTTGCCCATCAATAAGATACTGGACACACAAACACGAACGCACACGCACATACACACACAAGCACACATACACACGCACGCATGAACACGCACATATACAAACGCGCACACGCACATATATACCCACACACTCGCACACATACACACGCGCACACAAAAGTATATACGCACACACACACACACACGAACACGCGCACAAGCACACGCACACATACACACGCACATATATACGCACACACACGCACACATACACACGCGCACACGCACATATATACGCGCACACACACATACGCACACACACAGACACACGCACACATACACAATCACGCAGACACACGCGCACACGCACACATTAAAAGCGCACACGCCCACGCAAACACACACTCACGCACGCACACGCAAACACGCACATATATACGCACACACGCACACATATCACGCGCACACACACATATATACGCACACACACACACACACGAACGCACACACACGCACACATAAACACACATACACACATACACACACGCAGAGACACACGCACACGCACGCACGAACACAAACGCACGCACACACACACGCACAAATACACAATCACGCAGTTACACGCGCACACGCACACATACACACGCGCACACGCACACGCACACACACGTACGCACGCACACGTACACATACACACGCACACACGCACATATATACACACACACGCACACATACACACGCACACGTACACACGCGCACACGCACAAATATACGCACACGCACACACACACACAACCGCGCTCGCGCACACGCGCAGACACGCACGGACGTACACGCACACACACACACAATACACACACACAGACACACGCGTACACGCACGCACACAAACACACACTCGCACACGCACATGCGCACGCAATGGCACACGCAAACACATACACACACACACACGACAACGCACACGCACAAGCAAACACCACTTACGCAAACGCACACGCACGCACAAACACACACGCACACACACACACACACACGCATACATATACACACACAGACACACACGCACACGCACACATACAAACGCGGACACGCACACGCACACACACGAACGCACACAAACGCACACATTTACACCCACACACACGCACATACACACAAACACGATCACATGCACACGAGCGGATGCACTCGCACACATACAGACGCGCACACGCACATATATACTAACACACGCACACATACACACACACAAACACACGCGCACACGCAAATATATACGCCCACACACGCACACACGTACACACACGCACACACACACTCTCCCACACACACACGTACACGCACACATACACACACGCACACGCACTCGCACACACATATACACACGCGCACACGCACACATACACACGCGCACGCGCACACGCACACACACGCACGCACACGCACACACACACACACGCATATATACACACACATGAATACACGCGCACATGCACACATACAAACGCGAACACGCACCCACACGCACACACAAAGACGCACACGCACACACACACACACAAACATACACTCACACTCACACTCACTCACACACAAACACACACTCACAATCACACTCACACACACACAATTAAACAAGCGCAAACGCGCAAACGCGCACAAAAACACACACACGCACACACAAACACACACGCACACGCGCAAGCGCACACGAACACGAACACACACACACGCAGGCACGCACACATACACACGCGCACACGCACATATATACGCACACACGCACACATACACAAACGCGCGCGCGCACACGCGCAGCCACGCACGGACATACACGCACAAACACACACAATACACACACACACAGACACACGCGTACACTCACGCACACAAACACACACTCGCACACGCACATGCGCACGCTATGGAACACGCAAACACATACACACAAACACGACCACGCACACGCACACCCAAACACCACTTACGCAAACGCACACGCACGCACAAACACACACGCACACACACACACACGCATAAATATACACACACAGACACACACGCACACGCACACATACAAACGCGGACACGCACACGCACACACACGAACGCACACAAACGCACACATTTTCACCCACACACGCACATACACACAAACACGCACACATACACACGAGCGGATGCACTCGCACACATACACACGCGCACACGCACATATATACTCACACACGCACACATACAAACACACAAACACACGCGCGCACGCAAATATATACGCGCACACACGCACACACACACACGCACGCACACGCACACACACACACACTCTCACACACACAGGTACATACACGCACGCACACACACACACGCACGCATACGCAAAACACACACACATACACACACACGCTCACTTACACACACGCACACACACGCACGCTCACACACAGGCAAATACAATCACACGCGCACGGACGTACACGCACACACACACACATCACACACACACAGACACACTCGCACAAGCACGCACACAAATACACACGCGCACACGCACATGCTCGCGCACACGCGCACGCACGCACACACACACGCACGCACGCACGCAAACACACACACACATTCACACACGCAGACACACACGCACACGGACAATTAGACAAGCACACGCACACGCACAAACACACACACGCACGCACGCACACGCACACATACTACGCGAGCACGCACATATATACATACACACAAACATTCACACACACGCAGACACACACGCACACGCACAAATAGATAAGCAAACGCACACGCACAAAAAGACAAGCAAACGCACACGCACACGCACACGCACGCACACACACGCACGCACGCACACGCACACATACACACGCGCACACGCTTATATGTACGCACACACACACACATACACACGCGCACACGCACATTTATACGTACGCACACTCACACGAACGCACGCACGCACATGCACACGCACACGCAAAATCACACACGCACACTCGCATGGACACACACAAACATACACACACACACACACGCACACGCGTACTCATGCAAACACACGCACACACACGCACGAACACACACACACAAGTACACGCACATACACAAACATACACGCACACACACGCACACACAGAAACACACACACGCACACGCTCACGCATACGCACACACACGCACGCACGCTCACGCACACATACATACGCGCGCACACGTCAACACACACACACTCCGGCACGCACACGCAACGGCGCACACACACACGCACGCACACGCACACACAATTACCCACACACGCAGACACACGCAAGCACGACCACATACAGCCACGTACACGCAAACACGCGCGCACGCAACGCACGCACACGCACATGAACACATACACAATCACGCAGACAAACGCGCACACGCAAACATACACAGGCGCAAAAGCACACGCACACACACACACAAGCACAAACACGCACGCACGCACAAGCACACGCGCACACACAAAAACGAACACGCACATACACATACAAACACGAACACACACGCAGAAACAAGCAAACACGCACACATACAACCGCGCACACGCACACACGCACGCACGCACACGCACACGCACGCATGCACACGCACGCACACGCACACAGCACGAACACATACACAATAACGAAGACACACGCGCATAAGCACACGCACACATACACGCACGCACGCACACGCAAACATACACACGCACACACGAACATATATACGCACACACACGCACACATACGTACGAGCACACGCACATATATACGCGCACACACAGACGCACGCACGCATACTCACACGCACACGCACAAATAGACACCCACGCGCACACGCGCACACACACACATACACACATGCAGAGACACACAACACGCACACGCATACACACAGGCAGACACACACGCACACGCAAAAACACGCACGCAAGCACACGCACACGCACGCACGCACACGCACGCACGTAAGAGCACACGCACAAAGACACAACACACACATACACACGCACAAACACGCGCACACGCACGCCCACACACACACACACACATGCACACGCACACGCGCACGCACAAGCACACGCACACACAACTTACGCAAACGCACACGCACGCACACACACACACACACACGCACACACACACACACGCGCACACACACGCGTACATATACACACACAAACACACGCGCACACGCACACATACACACGCGGACACGCATACGCCTACATACACACGCGGACACGCACACGCACACACACGCACGAACACACACGCACACACAAACACGAACGATCACGCACATACACACACGCACATATACACACGCACGCATGCACACGCAATAATACACACGCACATATATACGCACACACACGCACAAATACACACGCGCTACCAAACATAAATACGCACAAACACACGCACACGAACACGCGCACGCGCACGCATAAACATACAACCACATACACACACGCACACATACACACGCACGCATGCACACGCACACATACGCACGCACACACGCACATATATACGCACACACGCACACATACACACGCGCACACGCACATATATACGCGCACAAACACACACGCACCCGAATACACACATTCACGCACACTCACGCACACATATCACGCGCACACGAACATATATACGCACAAACACACACGCACGAACACACACGCACGCACACACACGTACACACAAAAAAACATACACACATACACATATGCAGAGACACACACACGCGCACACATACCTACACACGCAGACACACGCGCTAACGCACACGCACACACACGCACGCACGCACACACACACGCACACACACGCACGCACGTACACGCACACGCACACACGCAACACACACACACTCACACACACACGCAGACACACGTGCACACGCACAACCACACACACACAAACACACTCGCACACGCCACGCACACGCACGCGCGCACACACACACACTCACGCACACACACGCACATACAAACACACATACACACATACAAACACGCAGAGACACACACACACGCACGCACACGCACACACATACACATACACTAAGACACACGCGCACCCGCACACGCACACGCACACACACGCACGCACGCACGCATACGCAAACACACGCACGTGCGCCCACGCACACGCACAACACACACAAACACACACACGCAGACACACGCGCACACGCACACATACACACGCGCAAAAGCACACGCACACACACACGCAAGCACAAACACGCACGCACGCACAAGTACACGCGCACATACACACACACACGCTTACGAACACACACATACACACACGCAGAAACACGCAAACACGCACACATACACCCGCGCACACGCACACACGCACGCACGCACACGCACACACACGCACACACACGCACACACATGCACGCACACGCACGCACACGCACACACACACGAACCCATACACAATCAAGAACACACACGCGAGCACGCACACATACACACGCGCACCAGCACACGCACACATACACGCACGCACTCACGCACACGCACACATACACAACGCAGAGAAAAACACATACACACACACGCAAACACACACACACACACCCTCACATACACACACGCACACGCACACACACGCACGCTCACACACAGGCAAATACAAACACAATCACACGCGCACACGCACTCATACACACGCCCACACGCATACACGCACGCACGCACACACACACACAACACGCACACGCACACAAACATGCACACACGCAAGCGCACACTCACACGCACAAACACACACTCACCCTCACACACACATACACACATGCCTCCATCAAGTGTATGGTCCAACAACTTGAGTTAGAAACACACACACACATGAACACGCGCACGTGCTCACACTCACAGACGCGCACACGCACACATGCTCACACATGCACACATACACACGCGGACACGCACACGCACACACACGCACGAACACACACGCACACACAAACACGCACGATCACGCACATATAAACACGCACGCATGTACACGCACACATACACACGCACATATATACGCACACACACGCACACGAACACGCGCACGCACACGCACACACATACAACCACTTACACACACGCACACATACACACGCACGCATACACACGCACACACCCGCACGCACACACGCACATATATACGCACACACACGCACACATACACACGCGCAGATGCACATATATACGCGCACACAAACACGCACACGCACACACACATTCACGCACACTCACGCACACATATCACGCGCACACGAACAAACATACACACATACACACATGCAGAGACACACACACACGCGCACACTTACATACACACGCAGACACACGCGCTCACGCACACGCACACACACGCACGCACACGCACACACACACGCACGCACGTAAACGCACAAGCACACACGCAACACACACACACTCAAACACACACGCAGACACACGTGCAAACACACGCACACACAAACACACATACACACATACAAACACGAAGAGACACACACACACGCACGTACACGCACACACATACACACACACTAAGACACACGCGCACCCGCACACGCACACACACGCACGCACGCACGCATACGCAAACACACGCACGCACGCCCACGCACACGCACAACACACACAAACACACACACGCAGACACACGTCCTCACGCACGCCCACACACACACACTCGCACACGAACATGCACACGCAAACACATACACACACACGCCCACGCACACGCAGATACACACACAAACGCACACATACACACGCACGCACACATACACACGCACAATTGCACACGCACACATACACACGCACATATATACGCACACACACGCACACATACACAGGCGCTACCAAACATAAATACGCACCCACACACGCACACGTACACGCGCACGCGCACGCACACACATACAACCACATACACACACGCACACACACACACACACGCATGCACACGCACACATACGCACGCACACACGCACATATATATGCGCACACACACGCACACATACACACGCGCACACGCACATATAAACGCGCACACACACACGCACACACACATTCACGCACACTCACGCACACATATCACGCGCACACGAACATATATACGCACACACACACACACGCACGAACATACACGCACGCACACACACGCACACACAAACAAACATGCACACATACACACATGCAGAGACACACACACACGCGCACACATACATACACACGCAGACACACGCGCTCACGCACACGCACACACACACACGCACGCACACGCACACGCACACACACGCACGCACGTACACGCACACGCACACACGCAACACACACACACTCACACACACACGCAGACACACGTGCACACGCACGCCCACACACACACAAACACACTCGCACACGCCACGCACACGCACGCGCGCACACACGCACACTCACGCACACACACGCACACACAAACACACATACACACATACACACATACAAACACGCGGAGACACACACAAACGCACGCACACGCACACACATATACTCACATTAAGACACACGCGCACCCGCACACGCACACGCACACACACGCACGCACGCACGCATACGCCAACACACGCACGCACGCCCACGCACACGCACAACACACACAAACACACACACGCAGACACACGTGCTCACGCACGCCCACACACACACACTCGCACACGAACATGCACACGCAAACACATACACACACACACGCCCACGCACACGCACATACACGCACAAACGCACACGCACATACACACACAAACGCACACATACACACGCGCACATGCATATATATACGCACACACGCACACATACACACGCGCACACGCACATATAAACGTACGCACACACACACGAACGCACGCACGCACATGCAAACGCACATGCACACGCACACGCACACTCACACACACGCACACACGCACGGACACACACTGGAACGCTGGAATTTGAGCGTTAAATTTTCAGTGCCTTGCACTTCCTCAAGCAATGCATAAGAGCATTGCTTGAGGAAGCTTGAGGAGCATTGCATTCTTTATTCCTCCTTAACGCTGAATGATTAAAAAATAAACCACTTGATATAAGAATTTCTATTGGAATAATTAATATCTGACTTTCTTTGTTTATGCGAGCATTGGATCATTTCTTTTAATGTCACCTTTCTATGTTGATGGCTATTCCATAGCTGATTTCGTGCTCATATTACATCCAAGTGATTTGAAGTTACTGAGCATAATGTTTACCAGCTCAATATAATTTTCACATTTGTGATTTCCTAGAAAATTTTTTATGACCTCAAAAAATGACATCCAACTAATTTTTTCAATCTCATGCATTGACTCGACAAAAGCAGGATCCTTTGTAAGTTGTCTGATTTGTGGCCCCTCAAAAATACCATCTTTATGTTTTTCAATACTAATATGGGGCATCTTTAGTCTTTAGTAGGCGAAGCATGGTCCATCCTTGTCAAGAGCCTTTACAAATTGCTTAATGGGGCCTAGTTTATTATATAGAGGCGGTAAGATGATTTTCTCTGCTGATGCTGATGATGAAGTAGTTCGGATGCTTCCTTCGATAAGTTCAGTTCTCTAACAAGATCGCTTAGTTCATCTTGATTAAATAGTTGAGGAATTGTTGATACACCCTCGTAGTCACTGCCACTATCTTCAATAGAATGAGAAATGTTTGAAACTTAACTTATAACTCAACCTGAAACCTTATAACTCAAACTCTTCCTTAGATATATCTGGTAACGTATGAAATATTGGGAACGGTAATTCTTCTGAATGGGGTACCGGGCGTCTAGCTGAAGGCACATCTGGATATGTCCACTTGTGGCGATTTTTTCGAATAATTCCTGAAACATTTACTATGCAAAAATAACAGTCGTCAATATGGTTCACAGGTCCTCTCCACACCATTGGCACACCAAATTTTAGACTTTTCCTTTGTCCTGTTGTCCATTGCCGCAGATGTTCAGTCAGGACACTACCTCACAAAATATAGAGGAACATCGTGCATGCATGCTACTTACAGTCACTCCCGTACATGTATTCTCGAAAGGCACAGCCGATTCAATTCCTCTCTTTCGTACCGCACTATTGGCGATGTTACTTCTTCTTAGCCAAAGGAGCATTCCTAGCTTGAACTTCCTTCAACAGATTAATAATTTTTATTTTAAATTCTTAGCAATACAGAGTTATGATCAAAACAATCAATATACATGGAACAAGTTACAAATAATACAAGGCCGGGTCCCTCCAAGTGAGGACACCCGGTTGTGCCCCGTTGGGGAATTTAAATTTATCAAACAGCTTCTCACTGGTTCGAAGTGTTTATAAGTTTATATATATGTCATAATCTGGGGGGGTACACAATTGGGGGGAAGGGCCGTTTGTACACTACGGCCCCTGTTTTGCCACTCATACACCATGGCTAATAAAAAGGGGACAGCAAAAGATTTAACAAAGAAGAAGATAAGAAAGGAAGGGGATGGGGAAATGACACTTCACTTTTGTCTTTATTTCAGCCTTCGGAGCCTTCCTCGTATTGTCTTTGACCGGTGATGTGTTCGACATAGCAGTCTCGAGTCCAACGGATGACGTCGCTCACCATTAGTCGCCGCATGGTGGTACAATACCGCCGCGGTAGGCCCAGAGACTTCAGGACGGGATCGTTCCTCGTGTCCCCCGTCCCCAGGCTTCCCACGACGATGGCGGCAACCGATGAGCGGCGCCCCTGCTGGCGAAGAGTCTCGGCCAGGGCCGCGTACTTCCGCTCCTTCGCTGTCCTGGCTGCCAGCAGCGCCTCGTCGGTGTTGTCGAACGGTCGACATCGACCGCTAAGTCGATGATGGTCACCGTTTTGTCGACCTGGTTGGTGATAACCAGGTCTGGTCGGAAAGTCGAGTCGGTGCCGGATATTTGTCTGTTGACTCTGATCTCGTCGTCACCTTTTCCCCGGCGTCCGATCAGAGCCTTGTGTAGTCGGTCTTGGACAGCATTATGTCCTTGAGTGCATCGTGCAGTGGTTTATGACGTGCGGCAGGGTATAGTATTGAATTTCCTTCAGTACTATAATTGCACTCGCATCACACAGGCCACTGTATGAGTTAAAAATACAAGCGAGAAGAATATTCAAACACAAAATGAAGGGTCTTTTAAGATCCTATTTCTTTCGAAGATGATACAAGATCTTTGAAATAATAAGAGGTTAGGTTTTGCTGCGATCAACTCAGCTCTAAGAAATTGGCATCATAGATTCATTCCCCCACTTCAAACAAACATTACTCAAAGGACTTCTCGAATAAAAAAATGGGGCACACTAGGGACGCTCAAACGAGCAAACATTTGGAGGCACGAGAAGACAAGAGATAAACACCAGAAAAAACAATGAGACTGTGTTTTCGCAATCACTCCAAGGATGTGTCCAGTGGAGCACATTTCAGGCTGGCAAAGGAAAATTAAACCAATAAGGAAATTCTACCGCGTCCTAGTTTTTATTTCAATAACGTGAGAATAATGCCGAAATTTGCCCGTTAAATTCTCGAGGTATGTGCTTTGACGGAAAGAGTTTCGTCCTTCTTTGTTCAACGTGAAGTGCCCGCTCCTGTAAAGAGACAGTTCCACGAATAGTAGGGTCGTCCTTTTGTTTTTCAAAAGAACGTCTGTCAAGCAGTGTTTTGTGTAGAAGTGCGCCTTCCCAACGGATTAAGGGTACCTACGATTTCCCGTGTATTGTTAAATATAATATAACAGTGATTGGTGCAGTTGCGAATCGTGGATTGGCAGTGACTGAAAGCTGACTCGGGATGCAATCATATAATCACCTGGTGACGATTGGTTGAATCTCGGGAAAGAGTGATGTATTCGATTTCATTCCGGATATTTCTGGTTTCCTTGGGATCTCATTGGTACATCCCCTCCTTCTCCAAGTGCACACGACACCGGTTCTAATTTCTCCTGTGGATGTTTATAAAGTACTCTCAAATCTGTCAGCTTATGGTTCTTTAAAATGTTTCATAGTATCAACAGGACGACTACTCGTGCCCTCAAGGATTACTGTCGTTAACCGACGAGGATCATGTTAGGGAGCGTGTAACTACTCTGGCAATGAATGATTAACCGGGATATAGTATATTCAAGAGGATGGAATAATTCTTCTTACCAGGAGAGGATACAGTAGGACTTCTTGCTGGAAGGAGCGAGGGATGGACCGAGAGACCAACATCCGATCCAATATTTCTCAGGTACATGTCTTCGTGTTGCTGCGCGCCTTCGCCATGTCATTAACGTTCTGAGTATTCTTGTGTAAGTGGTTAACTATTTCCCCTAGCGCCATCTTGTAGTAGAAAAACATACAATGGCGGGTAGTGAAAATGCGTCAAAAAATAAATATTGAATGAAAAATATAGCCAATTATAAAGAGAACATTTAAATAAAATTGCATTACCAATTTCTTGATGAAACATTTTTATGTAGATGCCATTAAATTTTTTAAAATCTAACTGAACGGCACATTTTCAAATTGAAAAATGACGTCATCCAACGGTTTTTGCGCCCTGCTATTCCTTCGATTAACTAATCCGTTCAGTTGGTCGTGTGTCGTCCTAATGGAAGGAGGTGAGTCTGTACTTTCTAGTCTAATTTTCGTGCTTCCTGGAATCATGTTGTCGCCTTATGTTGTTCTAGGCTGCAATTGTGAAAAAGGGTGTAATTCCTTTAGTGCGAGGAAATATTATAATTATTACTGCGAAAGCGGTGGGCATGTCAATTCCCAAGTAATTACAGGACACCAGTATCGACTCATTTTTCGTGCGATTGCTAGTAAATTATCTGTTAGACGTTTCCTAGGGAAAAGTTAAATTACATAAAAAATTTATAATTAAACGGGAAGTACTGTCCTTTCGATTGGTTTCAAATATAATTAATGCGGAGAAGATGGAGAGATATTGATAAGCGACGGTATAACTCGCTGCAAGTTTTCTTCACAGAGATTTCTAATTTACTCGTTATGCCTAGGAACCAAAATCTCAACCAATTATTTACTCCAAATGATGATAAACGTAATATGTGAAGTCATTTCGTTATCCGTTGTGGGTCCACTGCTTTTACGTTTTGTGTCATGGTCTATACTGGTTGAAGTGGGAATCTTATATATATAAATTTCACTTTGACTGACCGAAGTCCAAGGCGTCAAACGACTGTCGTGAGAGGACGAAGGCGATTTAAATTGCTTGAGTCAACTAGGTCCGAGTAAAAGTGGTCAAGGTCACTATGTGCGAAGGGTCCTCCAGTGCATTTCGCCCTTTTTTACTATGAGGCTCTCTCCGACTCAGAGTGGGGGGAAATTGCATTTTTAGTGACAATGAATTCCATGTTCCGAACACTTATAGCTTCATTTCATATGACTGCTGTTGGGTCAAACGATACATTACCTATTTTCACTTTCCGATGCTCAATGACTTGGAAGTTTCTTTAATTGAAAACTTAACTGAATAATTGCAAAAAACAATGGTTCACTGTCGTGATTATGACGGGTTGGTCATTATTTTGAATGCGTGTAAGAAATATAATGGAAACTTTTTTCAAGCACATTCTAGTGTTGTTTGTTATTAGCGTGGACTTTTAGCTAATTTGTTTTTTAATGTTTTTCAGTGATTTTATCCGTGTATGTCGTTAAGGATTCCTTGAAAAATGAAGAATGTCCAAGTGTGACAAGAGGGAGAGACAGGGGAATGCATGGAAGTGCAGGACTGAAATAAGGATTCCTAGGGAATGGAATTTCGGAAACCCCTGAAAATGGGAATAATTGTAAGTTTAGACATTTATAAATTGTCTTCCAATATTTTTTGTAAATATGTTTAGGATCCATACATTGATCAATCTCAAACACGTCCAGGTCGCATTGACCTCTCTCATGGAAGGCCAGAGTTAAGCTTCCTTCTCTTCCTCGTCTCTTCCCTACTCTGCCCCTGTTGGACATTTCTCATAAATATATTTTTTCCACATGAGGTTTCATTGAAAGGAATGTTTTTCAATTCAATTCACGCGGGAAAATCATTTTTGCTGAAAATATAAGAGTGCCGTAGTTACGTGTGACAGCGTGCGTCGAGGTATTCTGAAAATGTGACTTTATTTGTCGAGCCATCAAAATTACTGCAGGCCAGTGCCTATTTAGAAAAATATTTTACGGGTATAAAAATTGCTCTTCATCGAGATATACCATTTCGTTCCATTTGCGTTATAAGTTCTCGGTTGCGTTTAGTTTGAAGTATTGCGTGTGCCTATTCAACGATTAATCTTAGATAAGAGAAGTAATTTGATGGGAAGTTTCGACGTCCAATTTGTCAAACCAAGTATCCCATGAACAGAGAATTCACATTGTGTGTTGTCTGTCCAATACATAATGTGTGACTTGTGCTGCACTTGACCTCCGGATTCTGGACTTGAGATTCCGGATTCTTGTACCGAGGCCGTCCCAGCGTACATTTTCGGCCCATAGGGGCACAACATACACCGTCACCGTGGGTGAAAGAAAACCCATCCTAAACGGTCATTTAACTTACCAGATAAAACCATAACATTCCAAAAAACCTCCCGATCTAAGTATATCGTGAATGAAAAGACCTAATTGTGTATCGCAAGATCTGCTCTTCTTAAATCCGTGCTGGTTGTGGCTTAGTATTTTCCTACTATCAAGAAACCTCATAATGCTTCTGACAGTAATCTTTTCTAAAATTTTACAAGAGATCGTTGTCCAAGAAATGGGTCGGTAATAGGTTGGTTTATCCCTATCCCCGCCTTTATAAATGGGAGTTATATGGGCTAGCTTCGAGTCACGAGGAACTGAGCCATCTTCTATCGATTTAAGGAAAGCAAGTTCTAAAAACGGGGCAATGTCTTCGGCCAATTCCTTTAATATTCTAGCAGGTATTTCTTCCGGACAAGGTGATTGGTTTGGCTTGATGCTACGTAGTAGATGTTCTATTCCATTCTTGGTCAGTGTTATGTCGCTCATGCGTTCCCCGGGTGGGCGTGGAGAATCGTTTACTGAGTTTGTGCCTTTATTATAGACGCTCTAGAAAACTTGTTTAAAATGTTTGCTTTTTTCACGCTGTCTTTAATAATTTCTCCGTTTTCGGTCTTCAGAGAATGTACAGTTGGACGTTTACCCTGTATTTCCTTGTATTTGATTTGGATATAAATCCTGGAGGAGAATGTTGCGGGCCAACGGATTGCCGATCACCGTAACTTATGCCTGATTACTATATATTGGATTTTTACACTCGATTATTACACTAGATTTATGCTAAATCTATGCACATTTTATTGAGGGTGATGTATTCCTCGATATAATACTGGCGTGAGCTGGTTCCTCCTTTGAAAGTCGGCTATCTAATAAAGAGCGATTGAAATATAAGGCGCTATGGAATAAATTTTGTTTTTTCGAATGGTACCGTAATCGCATAATGGAGGAGGTTTGCGTGCCGAATGTTATCAAGAAAGATGTTCGTGCTTTTGTCGCCAAATGTATCCGTGGATTCAAATGATTTGTGCGTCTAGGGAGTTTGAGAGTTTGTAGGTGTGGGAGTATATAAAGTGATTAATTCCAATTAGACGTCTTTAAAATTAAGTTTCAAACTTAATTTTGGACTATAATGTCCTACGAAAGTTAAATTATTGTTTAAAATAACGACGGCATGTCAAGAAAGTCAGTACGAACATCCACACTAATGCATACTTTGCAATGTCGTATGCTGACGTCATATTGGAAATGAGTTTCATATATTCGAGCTAACCTTGGTATTCAACCGCCTGGTCATATTACGCCAATAGGCTTCTCATAAATTTAATTGCTACCCTTCTTGTCCATCTATTCTCCGCATGTGTTTCACACAGGAGAGGTCGTGAGTGAGGTTCAAGCCTTGGTACTTAACGAACCTACACTTTCTTTTTCGTTATACCTCATGCAGTAGGCATTCGGAAAGGAACTATTCCTATTCCTAACATTCATCTTTATGAACCTTTTTAAGTTTCTCTAGATGCTAAGTGTCGGAGCAGCGTGTAGATTATCTGATTAGGCAGTTTTACCCAGAGGAGTAAAAATATGCCATTCAGTCACCGCATCATATGAATAGAAATGTGTTTTTCCATCACTTCTCGGAGTTAATGCCATTACATTGCATTGCATTGAGGATATATTTCTTAAGATGCAAAAACTTTTCCTCGCCCTCCGTCAAGATTGGTGCCATTAACTTGCATTCCCGCCTGCATTGGCTGTCTAACATTAAAATTATTCTTAAGAGGCTTTACTCGGTATATTCTTTTTCGCAGCATTTGTTCCATTATTTCTGATAACGTTCTCTCTCTCTCTCAAACTAATTATTTATAAACTCAGGTATACATTTTTACACAAATATTTGTATTTTCGCAACCAGAATACACCATACGTTTCACGACTAATAAAGAATCCAATTCATTATCCACCATGAGGAATGATTGCCTCCAATATCTCTCTATTATGTCACTTGCAATGGTTTACAATGATTTTTTGCGGCAGATGGACACACGGAACGCACGTATCGTGTTGTGTTCGATCGTCGACAATTGTTTATTTAACTGTTTAAGGTGACTTTTAAAGTTCATATTTTTAGCTTAATCGTAAATTAGAAATAAAATGGTCTGCATTTTAATACTTTTAGATGAAATTTTAAAGAGCATCATTTCGTTCTTCCGTATAACGCTCTTTTTTATCATTTGCAACTCTCCTGGGATCACCGCATGAATACTAAATTTTAATAAAATATTTAGACAGGAAAAAAAATCTCACGCAAAAGGAATAATGCAGGCAATCAATTATAACATCACTCTTTTTAAAAAAAATAACTTAAGATCAGTGACAGTAGGGCAAACTCTCCATAATATATACGTAAATGATACCAGCATTGCGGAATAGAAAAAGTGGTTTGGCAGTCCTGAGGAAAAAGGAGGAAACACTTACAAAGCAGTGCGCTCTCCCGCACACCTCAAAACTATCCTCCTGGATCGCACCTAATTCCCATGGAAACTAATGCGGCCTAATGCGACGAATATTGATTTTGATACAAGAATGGCACGTTTAAATATTCCCACGCGTTAGCCACGTATAAGCTTTGATGCCTTGGTTAATGAGCAGTTACTATTGCGTTTTATTTATTTATCTATTAATGTATTTATGTGGTGCAGTTTGGGAGACCTAATTACTCAAGCTTAAATTGATTCAGTAAGTCAAATAAACAAATTCTTACATCAATAAAAATTCAACAATGCCTAATAGATTAGGCCAATCTTAAAATGTTTCCAAAACATTTTCTATACATAGTATCCGAAATAACGCAATTACTCCCCGAAATGGAGAACAAAAGATCATTTGAAATATTTCAACATCGAATTGAATAAGAAATCTTTTGGATCAATGAAATTATTAACAAAATTATATCTTCTTTCTAATATGTTGCAGGGCGCAAGGAATGATTCAAAGAAGAAAGCAAGGACACAAGAAAAACTAATGAAAAAATTGAAATGGAGTCGAAGGATCTCATTTCGTGGTATTCGGTGTCGGCTTGCATGCATATAAGCACCAGATATTGATTTTCATGAGTAATGGTATATAAGGTAACAGGTAAAATGCCCATTGCACTGTTCTATGTAAAGTGATTATGCTCAGAAAATGAGCAAATAAGGTATAAAGCGTAATACTCTATACCATGGTATAAGGTATCAAGTAGTGAACTGTAAAATACACAATTCAGTACTGGTAATAAAGCAAGTTGCTTTAATGGCAAAAATCCACGGATCCGTTGGATATTAGGTCAAATGGTATACCAAAAGAGGTACATGAAAATGAAGGCCTTCACAAAAAACTGAGCTCTGAAAAAATGGCAAAATGGTTGTATGGTACCAATAAACATCGATCGATGAAACAGTGGCCATTATTGTGTATAAAATTAAGAGTGAAAAATGTTTTTTTTAATGTATGCATATTGTTACTATTATGCTTGTGTATGCTAACCCGTTCTTTTGTAGGTGCGAAGAATTCCCCATAAGAAAGAAGAACGGCGTACGCACAGACGCAGCGGCGAGCAATTTAGGCTTGGACCCTTAGGGTCAAAACATATTTCGATTAAGGTTAGGCGTATTCCCGCGATTAGTTTTAATATTTTGATGTGGTGATTCTGAGTGATTGACTCTTCCTCGTCCATCGCGTGGTTTGGTGTTCGACAAGCTGTCGATTTCCCGATCTTGCGATGTTTGAGGGAATGTCGACCATTAGAACTGCTCACTTCGTGTTTATATTGTATGTATTAACCCGCTCTCTTGCAGGACCAAGATCACGGACCTAACAAGACGTCATTTGAAGAGAGAATAAAGGAAAAGACACATTTTTAAGAAGAATGTACCCACCCTTATGGAGAATGGACCATTGATTAGACTAAGACGGTTTATAGGATTAGATTTGGACCATTAAGGTCGGAATAAAATTCGATTAAGGTTAGGCGTATTTCCGCGATTAGTTTTAATATTTTTTTGTGGTGGTTCTGAGTGATTGACTCTTTCTCTATTATCGATCGCGTGGGGTTGGTATTCGACACGTTGTCGTTCTCCCGATCTTGCGATGGTTGAGGGAATGTCGACCATTGGAACTGGTCACATCTAGTGTTAATATTGTATTGATTAACCCGCTCTCTTGCAGGACGAAGATCACGGACCTAACAAGACGTCATTTGAAGAGAGAAGAATCGAAAAGACACGTTTTTAAGGAGAATGGACCCACCATTATGGAGAAAGGACCATTGATTAGACTAAGACGGTTTATAGGTTTAGATTTGGACCATTAAGGTCGGAATATAATTCGATTAAGGTTAGGCGTATTTCCGCGATTAGTTTTAATATTTTGGTGTGGTGGTTCTGAATGATTGACTCTTCCTCCTCTATCGCGTGACTTGGTGTTCGACAAGCTTTCGTTCTGCCGATCCTGCGATGGTTGAGGGAATGTCGACCATTGGAACTGCTCACACCCAGTGTTTGTAATGTATGCATTAACCCGCTCTCTTGCAGGACCAAGAGCACGGACCTAACAAGACGTCATTTGAAGAGAGAAGAAACGTAAAGACACACTTTTAAGAAGAATGGACCCACCCTTATGGAGAATGGATCTACGTTTAAAGGCAAGACGGTTTATAGGATTAGATGTGGGCCAATTTTTGTTATGGATCAATTAATATTTATTCTTTTATGTTTTTTCTTTAAGAAATCTTTTTCTTGCATTGAGTTCATACTTCTAGTTATACTTGAAATGCTTTCGTGCAATATATGATTTTCTGAGCAAAGTTATTTTTTCTCAAATCTATCTCTTAGTAATATCGGATAACATACATTGGAGATAAAATTATTTTTGTATTAAAAAATATGAATAGACCATAGCTTATTAATCAGAATTTTTTTCGATTCAAATTCGCGTTACTTTGAGCCGTAGATTTACAAAAGCCCTTTTTGAATATAATTTAATGGGTCATAAACATTTACCATAATGTTTAAATATATTATAGTGATGGTTGGACATATTCAATAATTGGATAAAACGTTTTGTTGTGTAGCTCTGAGTATTTGTCTCTTGCTCCTCCATTGCGTGGTATGCTATTCGGAATGCCGTCTTTCTCCTAATCCTCCGATTGTTAAGGAAGTGTCGTTATTTGGAACCGCTCACATTCAGTGCATTAAAGTTGTGTACTACTCTGCTCTTTTACAGCCAAAAAGACATGGACCTACCAAGACGTCACCTGAAGATTGAAGACCCCAAGTACAAACGCTAATGGAGGATGGATTATATGAAAGAAGAACAGCGATGATAGGTTTGGGTTTAGACCCCTAAGCGCCGGATTTTGACAGCAAGGAGTATCCCACTACAGAAGACTTAGAGGTAAGAAAGAATCACTTCCGTTTCACTGCAGTATATATTTTGACGATGTTTTGGGGTCCCTATTTACCGTTTTTTACTAAATGCAGGGCATAACTGATTAATAAATTCTTACCCTTTTTAAATTATCCCATTACCACAATATATTCATCATATATTTCAAAAACCACATCATAAAAAATGGTACCATGCATAATTTCTATGCTTGGTGTAATTTTTAGAAGTTTCAGGAAAAAAACCCATTCCTACAATATTGACTGTATCAGATATAGTTAGTGAGTAAAATTACGTTTTAATTTGACATTCAAAGAAGTATTTATTCTATGTGTCGCCTAATATCTTTTATATAATGATTTTTGAAAAAAACCTCTTTAAAGATGAAATATTTTTCCATGCACGAGTGAATCTTTTTTCCTGGAAAAGTATTTCTTTTGATCATGAGGGTATGTTTACGCTAATCCTTTTATTAAAGCCTTTATTTTGTTTTCGCGGAATTAGAACCAATATTTGATATCACCCAAAGAATCTTCTAAATAACAGATGATCAAACAACTTTTTCTTCATTTCATTGTCCATGATTAGTAAACTGATATTTCTCAAGGAAATCCATAATCTGTGTTTGTAGCGAAATTTCAATTTTCATTAGCATTAATGTGTTATAACCTTTTTGCCTGATTGACTATGTTGAATCTTATGAATTGAAAAATGTAGAGCATATATATCGTTTGGGTTATTTCTTGTTGATGTATTGGTTTTAATATCATATGATTTGAATAATAGAAAAATTGATGAACATGAAATTTTATCTAATAAATATTTAACTAGTAATGTCAGTTGTTTGTAAATCGGATGGTTTCATGTTCAGAAATGAGTTCTAGAACATACTGTTTTATCTTGAAATTCTAAGAATTGCGAAATAGAATTCAAAATAAGTTAGTTAAGCATCAACGGGGTTCATGTGAAATAATCATTTGAGTCCTACCACGCACAAAAGGAATACTGTATCAGTATGACTCTAAACTGATTGTAGGTGTGACGTGTTTTTAGGCTGGGTGCAACGACGACACGCAGAGAGCCTTCCATGGATGCTACGAAGAGGAGTCTAAGAAGATAATTACTTTTGTATTTTGTAAATTTAATGTTGTATATGCTTCAAATGTAAACGGTTGTTAGTATTATGGATTTAAATATGAACACTGTAACACCTACAATCACTCAGACACACATTTTAGGACCCTCGTAAGAAAACATTGTTTGCATGGAGACGAGTGTAAGGGTGTATTTGAATGCATTGGTAACTGACTAACGGTTAGACTAATACGGGTTTTGGTAGGCCTTAATAAAGTAGTATTTTCACTTGTAATTACTAACCCGTATGAATGTGTATGGTTTGATAATGGTGCTTGGTTCCAATGAGTCACTGTCAACACACTGCGAATTTACAAATATGTCACCTGTGTACTTTGTTTATGTGTTTTGTAATGATCTGAACTTGTTCCTGTTCCACGAATATCCTCTGTATGTTTATTTAAATGTAATGGACTTGTGTTAATGGCATGTGAATTGGATTGTAAGGCGGCCTGTGAAGGTTTTGCGGGTTTCCCTTCACCCCGGGCGAATGCCAGGCCAAATGTCACCCCCGATAAAAAAATCAATTAAACACTAGAAAAATTACGGTTTGACATTATTTTCTTATCCATGGTATTCAAATTTTACAGTTGGGAAAAATAATAGGTGATGTCTATTAACAAAAGAATTTAGACTAAATAAATACATCAACATACAAAACAATACATACAAAATAACTAATAAATGGACTTAAATTTAAATAGAGAGCATAAGCTTGAGAATTTGTAAAAGAGTAATGTGATCTTTGTTTGTGATTTATATTTTTTTAATGAAAAAAATCTGCTCCAAGTAAAAGTCAAAATTAACGCCCGTGAACCAAGAAGACGCTACGTGTACACATTCCTACCACCACCCTGACGTAAAACAAAAAAGCATCAACAACGTTCGAAATAAATATGAGAGTCCGTTTCTGGCCGAGTCTCAGCAATGGTAGCCGTTTTGTGGATAGTAATCAGTATAATTGTTAAGGGTATTGGGTTTTCAGCGATTTTCTTGAAAAATAGGAGTGATTGGGGAAATTTTAGTGTCGTCATAAATTGTATCACCGCTCTTCACCATGGCAACGTGAAAATGATCTCCTAGGAAAGCCAGAGCCAAAGGAGATTGACCAGGCGTCCGATGAAAAAATACTATAGCGATCCTTATAATGTGATCTAAAACGACTTTGTTCCTAAAAAAAATAATTTCGAAGTAATAATAATTCCAAATATCATACAATCGAATCAAGCCGGCGATAGATTATTATTATTATTAAAATCTACATGTGGAAATAGACAAATGTCAGGTGGCACACAAGTCCCGAGTGTCACAATAAACTTTCCTTTGAAAAATAACATGGTTTCTGAAATACAATCAACATCACAAAAGATAATAAATAAAATCAGTCAGAAAAAAAGAAAAAAATTCACTTTAAGGAAATGTCCAAACACCATTCTATAGTACATATTGAGTCTGACCTGAAGAAGGCCTCGGAGTAGCCCGAAAGCTTAAATCATCTACAGTGTGAGTGTCCTTTTACGTGTTATCTGTTATATTTTTAAGATACTTTCCAGAGAGATATTAACGGTCCTATTTTGTATTTGGTTTATTTTCAATTTGGCGTTCGTCCAAAGTCCCGTCGCGGGCCCATAGGACCGTGAGGATTCCTTGAGGCCTATCCCACCGAGAACCTCCGTCGAGGGTGCGGGTAAACCCTGAAAAAGACTTATAGGGCCATTGAAAAAGAGGAGAGCCTGGGAACGAAGGCGGACACGGACGGCAAGGCCGTACTGACATGCCGAAGTCGACCGGTGGTGCCGGTCTGCAACACCATGTGCCACAGGCACTAACAAGGGAAAACAACAAAGACGCACGACAGCGCCAAACCGGAACAAGAAGAGACAAAATAATGCTCTAAATTTATATTAGGTGATGAATATTTGTAATAAAAATAACTTACCGTAGATCATAGAAATAAAACATAGCGCATAACTAATTGTGCATCGCCTAAAAGTGGACCCTGTGACCGAATCTCACAGTATCGCTAATACGTTACCCAAATTTTAAAAAATAGTGTGTTTCTTAGTTTTTCTCTCTTGCTATTCTCCTTCGTGGCACAGGAATCAATGAACATGCACGACACCTTATTACGCAATCAAGAATACGACACATAAAGTGGAACTAACAGTTATTTCACTTGAAACTTCCAAACGTCCATAAATGTTCGAGTTAATGGATGAAGGAGAAACCAACAATCCAATCCTCACTAAAATCGTGGGAAGAAAATTAGATTTTAATTAAAATGAGACATTTCGCAATATTTAATAGCGTTGCCCATCAATAAGATACTGGACACACAAACACGAACGCACACGCACATACACACACAAGCACACATACACACGCACGCATGAACACGCACATATACAAACGCGCACACGCACATATATACCCACACACTCGGACACATACACACGCGAACACAAAAGTATATACGCACACACACACACACACGAACACGCGCACAAGCACACGCACACATACACACGCACATATATACGCACACACACGCACACATACACACGCGCACACGCACATATATACGCGCACACACACATACGCACACGCACACACACATACACACGCACACATACACAATCACGCAGACACACGCGCACACGCACACATTCACACGCGCACACGCCCACGCAAACACACACTCACGCACGCACACGCAAACACGCACATATATACGCACACACGCACACATATCACGCGCACACACACATATATACGCACACACACACACACACGAACGCACACACACGCACACATAAACACACATACACACATACACACACGCAGAGACACACGCACACGCACGCACGAACACAAAGGCACGCACACACACACGCACAAATACACAATCACGCAGTTACACGCGCACACGCACACATACACACGCGCACACGCACACGCACACACACGTACGCACGCACACGTACACATACACACGCACTCACGCACATATATACACACACACGCACATATACACACGCACACGTACACACGCGCACACGCACAAATATACGCACACGCACACACACACACAAACGCGCTCGCGCACACGCGCAGACACGCACGGACGTACACGCAAACACACACACAATACACACACACACAGACACACGCGTACACGCACGCACACAAACACACACTCGCACACGCACATGCGCACGCAATGGCACACGCAAACACATACACACACACACACGACAACGCACACGCACACGCAAACACCACTTACGCAAACGCACACGCACGCACAAACGCACACGCACACACACACACACACGCATACACACACACACAGACACACACGCACACGCACACATACAAACGCGGACACGCACACGCACACACACGAACGCACACAAACGCACACATTTACACCCACACACACGCACATACACACAAACACGATCACATGCACACGAGCGGATGCACTCGCACACATACAGACGCGCACACGCACATATATACTCACACACGCACACATACACACACACAAACACACGCGCACACGCAAATATATACGCGCACACACACACACGCACGCATACGCAAAACACACACACATACACACACACGAAAACACACACACACACGCTCACATACACACACGCACACACACGCACGCTTACACACAGGCAAATACACACACAATCACACGCGCACGGACGTACACGCACACACACACAACACACATACACACACACAGACACACTCGCACAAGCACGCACACAGACACACACGCGCACACGCACATGCTCGCGCACACGCGCACGCACGCACACACACACGCACGCACGCACGCAAACACACACACATTCACACACACGCAGACACACACGCACACGGACAATTAGACAAGCACACGCACACGCACAAACACACACACGCACGCACGCACACGCACACATACTACGCGAGCACGCACATATATACATACACACACATTCACACACACGCAAACACACATGCACACGCACAAAAAGACAAGCATACGCACACGCACAAATAGACAAGCTAACGCACACGCACACGCACGCACACACACACGCACGCACGCACACGCACATTCACACGCACACATACACACGCGCACACGCATAAATATACGCACACACGCACACATACACACGCGCACACGCACATATATACGTACGCACACACACACGAACGCACGCACGCACATGCACACGCACACGCAAAATCACACACGCACACACGCACGGACACACACAAACATACACACACACACACACTCGCACACGCGTACACATGCAAACACACGCACACACACGCACGAACACACACACGCAAACGCACGCATACACAAACACACGCACACACACACACAAACACACGCACATACACAAACATACACGCACACACACGCACACACAGAAACACGCACACGCTCACGCATACGCACACACGCACGCACGCTCACGCACACATACATACGCGCGCACACGTCCACACACACACTCAGGCACGCACACGCAACGGCGCACACACACAGGCACGCACACGCACACGGTATTACACACACACGCAGACACACGCAAGCACGACCACATACAGCCTCGTACACGCACATGAACCGATACACAATCACGCAGACAAACGCGCACACGCAAACATACACAGGCGCAAAAGCACACGCACACACACAAAAACGCACACGCACATACACATGCAAACACGAACACACACGCAGACACAAGCAAACATGCACACATACACCCGCGCACACGCACACACGCACGCACGCACACGCACACGCACGCATGCACACGCACGCACACGCACACAGCACGAACACATGCACAATAACGAAGACACACGCGCATAAGCACACGCACACATACACGCACGCACACGCAAACATACACACGCACACAGAAACATATATGCGCACACACACGCACACATACGCACGAGCACACGCACATATATACGCGCACACACAGACGCACGCACGCATACTCACACGCACACGCACAAATACACACCCACGCGCACACGCGCACACACACACATACACACGCACACACATACACACACGCAGACACACACGCACACTCACAAACACGCACGCAAGCACACGCACACGCACGCACGCACACGCACGCACGTACATGCACACGCACAAAGACACAACACACACATACACTAGCACAAACACGCGCACACGCACGCCCACACACACACACAGGCACACGCACACGCACACGCACAAGCACACGCACACACCACTTACGCAAACCCACACGCACGCACACACACACACACACAGGCACGCACACACACACACGCACACACACACACACACAAGCACGCACACACACACACACACACACACACGCGTACATATACACACACAAACACACGCGCACACGCACACATACACACGCGGACACGCACACGCCTACATACACGCGGACACGCACACGCACACACACGCACCAACACACACGCACACACAAACACGCACGATCACGCACATACACACATGCACATATACACACGCACGCATGCACACGCAATAATACACACGCACTTATATACGCACACACACGCACACATACACACGCGCTACCAAACATAAATACGCACACACACACACGCACACGAACACGCGACGCACACGCACACACATACAACCACATACACACACGCACACATACACACGCACGCATGCACACGCACACATACGCACGCACACACGCACATATATACGCACACACACGCACACATACACACGCGCACACGCACATTAATACGCGGACACACACACACGCACACGAATACACACATTCACGCACACTCACGCACACAAATCACGCGCACACGAACATATATACGCACACACACACACGCACGAACACACACGCACGCACACACACGCACACACAAACAAACATACACACATACACATATGCAGAGACACACACACGCGCACACATACATACACACGCAGACACACGCGCTCACGTACACGCACACACACGCACGCACGCACACGCACACGCACACACACGGACGCACGTACACTTACACGCACACACGCAACAAACACACACTCACACACACACGGAGACACACGTGCACACGCACGCCCACACACACACAAACACACTCGCCCACGCCACGCACACGCACGCGCGCACACACACACACACTCACGCACTCACACGCACACACAAACACACATACACACATACAAACACGCAGAGACACACACACACGCACGCACACGCATACACATACACTAAGACACACGCGCACCCGCACACGCTCACGCACACACACGCACGCACTCACGCATACGCAAACACACGCACGCACGCCCACGCACACGCACAACACACACAAACACACACACGCAGACAAACGTGCACACGGACGCCCACACACACACACTTGCACACGAACATGCACACGCAAACACATACAGACACACACACGCCCACGCACACGCACATTCACACACAAACGCACACAAACACACGCACGCACACATATAAACGCACGTATGCACATGTACACACACACACGCGTACGCGCACATCTATACGCACACACAGGTACACATACACACGCACATATACACACGCATGTATACGCGCGCAAACACACACACGCACACATGCACGCACACGCACACACACACATCTACACACGAACACGCACACACGCACACACTCACATACACACACACCAACACACACACACACGCACACACGCACACGCACACGCACACATACACACACAGACACACACGCGTACACGCACACCAACACACGCACACGCACATACACATACTTGCAAACGCACACCCACGCAACACACACGCACACATACACACACATGCAGACACACGCGCACATGCAAACATACACACGCGCACACGCACATGCACGCGCACACGCGCACGCACGAACACACACGCACGCACGCACGCAAACACACACACACACATTCACACACACGCAGACACACACGCACACGGACAAATAGACAAGCACACGCACACGCACAAACAAACACACGCACGCACGCACACGCACACATACACACGCGCACACGCACATATATACATACACACACACATTCACACACACGCAGACACACACGCACACGCACAAATAGACAAGGAAACGCACACGCACACGCACGCGCACACACGCACGCACGCACGCACACGCACACGCACACATACACACGCGCACATGCATATATATACGCACACAAACACACGCACACACGCGCAATCGCACATATATACGTACGCACATACACACGAACGCACGCACGCACATGCACACGCACATGCACACGCATACGAAACGCACACTCACACACACGCACACACGCACGGACACACACAAACTACACACACGCACACACACGCACACGCGCACGCGCACACACTCGCACACGCGCACACGCACACATGCACACACACGCACACACACGCACGCACACACGCACACACAAACGCACGCATACACACACACACACGCACACACACGCACATACACACGCACATACACACACACGCAAACACACGCACACACAGTAAGACACGCACGCACGCTTGGGCACACATACATACGCGCGCCCACGCCCACACACTCTCACTCAGGCACGCACACGCAACGGCGCAAACACACACGCACGCACACGCACACACAATTACACACACACAGGCAAACAGAACCACATACAGCCGCGTACAGGCACACACACGCAGACACACACACACACACGCACAAACATATAAACACAAGCAGACACACACGAACACGCGCACACACGCACGCACGCACACGCACGCACACGAAAACGCACGCACGTACAAGCACACGAAAAAAAACACAACACACACATACACACGCACAAACACCCGCACACGCACGCCCACACACACACACTGGCACACGCACACGCACAAGCACACGCACAACCACTTACTCAAACGCACACGCACGCACACACACACACACGAACACCCACATGCATACATATACACACACACAGACACACGCGCACACGCACACTTACACACGCGCACACGCACAATTAAAAACGCGGACACGCACACGCACACATACGCACGCACACGCACGTATACACACACACACATACACACGCACGCATTCAGACGCACATATAAAAACGCGCACACGCACATATATACGCACACACTCGCACACATACACACGCGCACATAAACATATATACGCACAAACACACACACGAACACGAACACGCGCACGCACACATACAATCGCGCAGAAGCACACACACACATACACGCGAACACACGCACATATATACGCACACACACGCACACATACACACGCGCACACGCACATATATACGCGCACACACACATACGCACACGCACACCCACATAAACACGCACACATACACAATCACGCAGACACACGCGCACACGCAAACATACACACGCGCACACGCACACACACACTCACGCACGCACACGCAAACATACACACGCAAACACGCACATATATACGCACATACGCACACATATCACGCGCACATGCAAATAAATACGCACACACACACACGAACGCACACACACGCACACACGCACACACACGCACCCACGCACGCACTCGCACACACACGCAGGCACGAACATATACGCACACACACACATACACTAACACACACACACACAAACACGAAACGCGCGCCCGAACACACACAAGAGTACACGCACACACACACGCACACACACATACGCAAACACACGCGTACGCACACACACGCACGCACGCACATGCACACGAGCACACACACACGCACGCACACGCACACACACATCCACAAACACACAGACACAGGCAAACACGCACACATACACACGCACACACGCACATATATACACACACGCACATATAAACACGCACACGTACACACGCGCACACGCACAAATATATGAACACGCACACGCACACACACACACAAACGCGCGCGCGCACACGCACGCACACATACATACACACTCAAACACACACACACACATACACACACATACAAGCAGGAAGAGACACACACACACACGAAGTCACACGCGCACACGCACACATACACACGCGCACGCGCACACGCACACGCACGCACGCACGCACACGCACACGCACACACACGCACGGACGTACACGCACACACACACACACAACACACACACAGACACCCTCGCACACGCACATGCGCACGCAATGGCACACGCAAACACATACACACACACACACGACCACGCACAAGCACACACCACTTACGCAAACGCACACGCACGCACACACACACAAGCATACATATACACACACAGACACACACGCACACGCACACATACAAACGCGGACACGCACACGCACAAACACGAACGCGCACACACGCACACATTAACACGCACACACACGCACATACACACAAACACGCACACATACACACGCACGGATGCACTCGCACACATACACACGCGCACACACACATATATACTCACACACGCACACATACCCACACACATACACACGCGCACACGCACATTTATACGCGAACACACACGCACACGCGCACGCACACACACACACACTCTCTCACACACACGCGTACACGCACACATACACACGCTCACACGCACACGCACTCGCACACACACATACACACGGGTACACGCACACATACACACACGCACGCGAACACGCACACACACGCACGCACACACACACACACATACACACGACCATATACACACACATGAACACACGCGCACATGAAGACATACACACG
>JAVFHJ010000020.1:152500-165000 GCA_037158775.1 Hetaerina titia
GCGCGCACACACAAACACACGTACACGCACACACACACGCACACACGCAAGCACGCACACGCACACATACACACGAACACACGAACACACGAACGTATATACACACACGCACACATACACACGCACACGTACACACGCGCACACGCACAAATATACGCACACGCACACAAACACACAAACGCGCGCGCGCAAAGGCGCAGACACACACACACGCACACGCACATATACACACACACTCACGCACACACACACACACGTACGCACATACACACACATGCAGAGAGTCAAACACACACGAGGTCACACGTGCACACGCACACACGTACGCACGCACGCACACACACGCACGGACGTACACGCACACACACATTCAACACACACACACAGACACACTCGCACACGCACGCACTCAAACACACTCGCACACGCACACGCGCACGCAATGCCACACGCAAACACATACACACACGCGCGAGCACACACACGCACATACGCGCACACGCGCAGACGCACACGCAAACATGCACACACACAAAAACGCACACACACGCGCACTCTTACACTAACGCGCACAAAAACACAAACACACAAAAAAAACACAAGCACGCACACGCACGCACGTACACGCACACACGCTACACACACACTCACACACACTCGCAGACACACGTGCACACGCACGCCCACACACACACAAACACATCAACACACGCACACGCACGCGCGATCACACACACTCACGCACACACACGCACACACACGCACACACAAAATAAAAATACACACATACAAACACGCAGAGACACGCACAAACGCACGCACACGCACACACATACACACACACGGAGACACACGCGCACACGCACACGAACACGCAAACACACGCACGCACGCCCACGCACACGCACAACACACACAAACAAACACACACGCAGACACACGTGCACACGCACGCCCACAGACACACACTCGCACACGCACATGCACACGAAAATACATACACACACGCCCACGCACACGGACATACACACACGCACACATACACACGCACTCACACATACACACGCACGATTGCACACGCACACACACACGCGCACACGTACATATATACGCACACACAGGCACACATACACACGCATACATACACACGCGCACACGCACATATATACGCGCGCAAACACACACACACGCGCACACGCGCACGCAGACGCACAAACAAAAATATACACACGAAACGCACACACGCACAAACACACACACACACACAAACACACACACGCAAACGCACACAAACGCAACACACACGCACACATACTCACACTTGCAGACACATGCGCACATGCAAACATACACACGCGCACACGCACATGCACGTGCACACCCGCACGCACGCACACACACACGCACGCACGCACGCAAACACACACACACATTCACCCACACGCAGACACACACGCACACGGACAAATAGACAAGCACACGCACACGCACAAACACACACACGCACGCACGCACAAGCACACATACACACGCGAGCACGCACATATATACATACACACACACATCACACACATGCAGACACACACGCACACGCACAAATAGACAAGCAAACGCACACGCACACGCACGCACACACACCCGCACGCACGCTTGCACACGCACACGCACACATACACACGCGCACACGCATATATATACGCACACGCACACATACACACGCGCACACGCACATATATACGTACGCACACACACGCACGAACACACACGCACACACAAACACGCACGATCACGCACATACACACACGCACATATACACACGCACGCATGCACACGCACACTTACACACGCACATATATACGCACCCACACGCACACATACACACGCGCTACCAAACATAAATACGCACACACACACACACACACGAACACGCACACACATACAACCACATACACACACGCACACATACACACGCACGCATGCACACGCACACATACGCACACACGCCCATACATACGCACACACACGCACACATACACACGCGCACACGCACATATATACGCACACACACACAAGCACGAACACACACGCACGGACACACACGCACACACAAACAAACATACACAAATACACACATGCAGAGACACACACACGCGCATCCATACATACACACGCAGACACACGCGCACACGCACACGCACACACACGCACGCACGCACACGCACACGCACACGCACACGCACGCACGCACGTACACGCACACGCACACACGCAACACACAAACACACTCACACGCGCAGACACACGTGCACACGCACGCCCACACACACACAAACACACTCGCACACGCCACGCACACGCACGCGCGCACACACACACACACTCACGCACACACACGCACACACAAATACACATACACACATACAAACACGCAGAGACATACACACGCACGCACATACATACACACACACTAAGACACACGCGCACCCGCACACGCACACGCACACACACGCACGCACACGCACAACACACACAAACACACACACGCAGACACACGTGCTCACGCACGCTCACACACACACACTCGCACACGAACATGCACACGCAAACACATACACACACACACGCACACGCACACGTACATACACACACAAACGCACACATACACACGCACGCACACATACACACGCAAGTATGCACACGCACACACACACACGCGTACACGTACATCTATACGCACACACAGGTACACATACACACGCACACATACACACGCGCACAGGCAAATATATACGCGCGCAAACACACACACACGCACACGCGCACGCACACACACACATATATACACACGAACACGCACACACGCACACAATCACACACACACACACAAAAACTCACACACGAACACACGCACACGCACACATACACAAACACACACAAGCGTACACGCACACCAACACACGCACAAGCACATACACATACTTGCAAACGCACACCCACGCAACACACACGCACACATACACACACATGCAGACACACGCGCACATGCAAACATACATACGCGCACACGCACATGCACGCGCACACGCGCACGCACGAACACACACGCACGCACACACGCAAACACACACACACATCCACACACACGCAGACACACACGCACACGGACAAATAGACAAGCACACGCACACGCACAAACAAATGCACGCACGCACGCACACATACACCCGCGCACACGCACATATATACATACACACACACATTCACACTCACGCAGACACACACGCACACGCACAAATAGACAAGCAAACGCACACGCACACGCACGCGCACACCTACACACGCGCACATGCATATATATACGCACACACGCACACATACACACGCGCACACGCACATATATACGTACGCACACACACACGAACATACGCACGCACATGCACATGCAAACGTACACGCAAACTCACACACACGCACACACGCACGGACACACACAAACATACACACACGCACACACACGCACACGCGCACGCGCACACACTCGCACACGCGCACACGCACACATGCACACGCACGCACACACACGCACACACGCACAAGCACACGCGCACACACACACAAGCACACACACATACACACACGCAGACACACGGATACACGCATACATATACCCGCGCACACGCACACACGCACGCACGTACACGCACGCACGCACACGCACGAACACGTACACACACACACGAACACATAAACAATTACGCAAACACACGCTAGCACGCACACATACACACGCGCACCAGCACACGCACACATACACGCACGCACGCACGCACACGCACAGATACACATGCACACTCGCACATATATACGCACACACACGCACACATACACACGCGCACACGCACATATATACGCGCACACACACACGCACGCACATGCAAACGCACACACACACATACGCGCACACGTGCACACACGCACGCACACACACGCACGCACGCACACACACGCACGCACGTACAAGCACACGCACAATCACACAACACACACATACACACGCAAAAACACGCGCACACGCACGCCCACACACACACACTGGCACACGCACACGCACACGCACAAGTACACGCACACACCACTTACGCAAACGCACACGCACGCACACACTCACGCACGCACATACACATGCATACATATACAGACACAACGGCACACGCGCACAGGCACATTTACACACGCGGACACGCACACGCACACACACGCACGCACACACCCGCACACACCCGCAAACACAAACACGCACGCACACTCACATACACACACACGCACTCATACACACGCACGCATGCACACGCACATATACAAACGCGCACACGCACATATATACGTACACACTCGCACACATACACACGCGATCACAAACATATATACGCACACACACACACACACGAACACGCGCACGCGCACGCACACATACACACGCGCACAAGCACACACACACATACACACGCACACACGCACATATATACGCACACACACACATACACACACGCACACACACATATATACGCGCACACACACATACACACGCACACATACACACGCACACATACACAATCACGCAGACACACGCGCACACGCACACATACACACGCACACACTCCCATATATACGCACACACACGCACATATACACACGCGCACACGCACATATATACGCGCACACACACACATACGCACACGCATACGCACACACACATACACACGCACACATACACAATCACGCAGACACACGCGCACACGCACACATACACACGCGCACACGCATACACACACTCACGCACGCACACGCACACATACACACGCAAACACGCACATATATACGCACACACGCACACATATCACGCGCACACGCACATATATACGCACACACAAACACGAACGCACACACACGCACAAACAAACACACATACACAAATACACACACACAGAGACACACGCACACAAACGCACGCACACACACACGCACACATACACAATCACGCAGTTACACGCGCACACGCACACATACACACGCACAAACCAACACGCACACGCACAAACACGCACGCACACGCAAACATACACACGCACACACGCACATATATACACACACACGCACACATACACACGCACAAACACCCGCACACGCACGCCCACACACACACACACTGGCACACGCACACGCACAAGCACACGCACAACCACTTACGCAAACGCACACGCACGCACACACACACGCACGCACACCTACATGCATACATATACACAAACACAGACACACGCGCACACGCACACTTAAACACGCGCACACGCACAATTACAAAAGCGGACACGCACACGCACACACACGCACGCACACGCACATATACACAAACACTCATACATACGCACGCACGCACGCACACAAACATATATACGCACAAACACACACAAGAACATGAACACGCGCACGCACAAATACAGACGCGCACAAGCACACGCACACATACACACGCACACTTGCACATATATACGCACACACGCACACATACACACGCGCACACGCACATATATACGCGCACACACACATACGCACACCCACACACACATAAAAACGCACACATACAAAATCACGCAGACACACGCGCACATGCACACATACACACGCGCACACGCACACGCACACACACACTCACGCACGCACACGCACACATACACACGCAAACACGCACATATATACGAACATACGCACACATATCACGCGCACACGCACATAAATACGCACACATACACACACAAGAACGCACACACAGGCACACACGCACACACACGCACCCACGCACGCACACGCACACACACGCAGGCACGAACATATACGCACACACACACATACACAAACACACACACACACGTACACGCACACACACACGCACACACACATACGCAAAAACACGCGCACGCACACACGTGCATACATCCACACACACACAGAAACACGCAAACACGCACACATACACACGCGCTGTCGCACACGCACACGCACACACGCACACGCACACACACAATCACGCAGTTAAACGCGCACACGCACACATACACACGCGCACACGCACACATGCACACGCGCACACGCACACGCACGCACGTACACGCACACATACACACGCACACATGCACATATATACACTCAGACGCACACATAAACACGCACACGTACACACGCGCACACGCACAAATATACGAACACGCACACGCACACACACACGCAAACGCGCGCGCGCACACGCACGCACACATACATACACACTCAAACACACACACACATACACACACATACACAAGGGCAGAGACACACAGACACACGAAGTCACACGCGCACACGCACACATACACACGCGCACGCGCACACGCCAACACACGCACGCACGCACGCACACGCACACACACGCACGGACGTACACGCACACACACACACACACAACACACACACAGACACCCTCGCACACGCACATGGGCACGCATTGGCACACGCAAACACATACACACACACACACGACCACGCACTCGCACACACCACTTACGCAAACGCACACGCACGCAAACACACAAGCATACATATACACACAGACACACACGAACACGCACACATACCAACGCGGACACGCACACGAACACACACGAACGCACACACACGCACACATTAACACGCACACACAAGCACATACACACAAACACGCACACATACACACGCACGGATGCACTCGCAAACATACACACGCGCACACAAACATCTATACTCACACACGCACACATACACAAACACATACACACGCGCACACGCACATATATACGCGCACACGCACACACAAACACACGCGCACGCACACAACACACACTCTCTCACACAAACGCGTACACGAACACATACACACGCTCACACGCACACGCATTCGCACACACACATACACACGCGCACACGCACACATACACACGCGCACGCGAACACGCACACACACGCACGCACACACACGACCATATACACACACATGAACACACGCGCACATGCAGACATACACACGCGCACACGCGCACACGCACATGCCGCGAACACGCACACACACACGCACACACGAACACGCACACGCACACACACACACACACAAACAGAAACACACACTCACACTCATTTACACACAAACATACTTACACTCACACACACACAATTAAACACGCGCAAACGCGCACAGAAACACACACACGCACACACAAATACACACGCACACGCGCAAGCGCACACGAACACGGACACACACACACACGCACGCACGCACACACACACACGCACGCACGCACATATACACATGCGCACACGCACATATATACGCACCCACACGCACACATACACAAGCGCAAACGCACATATATATTGACGCAAACACACATGCACGCACGCACGCACACGCACACGCAAACGCACACACACTCACGCACACGTATATACACCAGCACAATCGCGCACACGCGCACACGCACACACCCACACACTCGTACACGCACACACATTGGGACACACACAACCATTCACACACACACGCACATGCGCACGCGCACAAACTCGCACACGTGCTCACGCACACATGCACAACCACACGCACACACACACGCACACACACGCACACGCACGCACGCACACGCACACATACACTTGCGAAAACGCACTCGCACACGCACACCCGCACGCACACGCATACGCGCACGCAATCAAACACACACACGCACACACACTCACACTCACACACACACACACATGCAAACGCGCACACCAATACACACACGCGCAAACGCGCACGCACACACACACTCTCTCTCTCACACACACACACACACAAGCACACGCACACACACGCACGCTCACACACATGCAAATACACACACAATCACACGCGAACACGCTCACATACACACGCGCACACGCACACGCACATACTCGCACGCATGCACACATACACACGCACGCATACGCAAACACACACACACATACACACACACGCAAACACACACACACACTATCACATACACACACGCACACACACGCACGCTCACACACAGGCAAATACACACACAATCACACGCGCACACGCACTCATACAAACGCCCACGCGCACACACGCACGCACACACACACACCACACGCACACGCACACAAATACGCACACGCGCACACTCACACGCACAAACACACACTTACACTCACACACACACATACACACATGCCTGTGCCAGTGTTTGGTCCAACAACTTGAGTTAGAAACACACACACACATGAACACGCGCACGCGCTCATACTCGCACACGCGCACACGCACACATGCTCACACACGACACACACACACGCACGCACACGCACACATACACTTGCGCATACGCACACGCAAACGCACACCCGCACGCACACGCGCACGCGCACACACTCGCACACGCGCACACGCACTCATGCAATCACACGCACACCCGGACGCGCACGCACACACACACACACGCACGCACACACATACTCTCTCTCTCACACACACACACACACACACAAGCACACGCACACACACGTACGCTCACACACAGGCAAATACACACAAAATCACACGCGAACACGCACACATACACACGCGCACACGCACACGCACATACACCCACGCATGCACACATACACACGCACGCATACGCAAACACACACACATACACACACGCAAACACACACACACACGCTCACATACACAAACGCACACACACGCACGCTCACACACAGGCAAATACACACACAATCACACGCGCACACGCACTCATACACACGCCCACACGCACGCACGCACACACACACACACGCACACAAACACGCACCCGCGCACACTCACACGCACAAACACAAACTCACACTCACACACACACACATACACACATGCCTGTGACAGTGTATGGTCCAACAACTTGAGTTAGAAACACACACACACATGAACACACGCACGCGCTCACACTCGCACACGCGCACACGCACACATGCTCACACACGCACTCACACACACACGCACGCACGCACACGCACACATACTACGCGAGCACGCACATATATACATACACACAAACATTCACACACACGCAGACACACACGCACACGCACAAATAGACAAGCATACGCACACGCACAAATAGACAAGCAAACGCACACGCACACGCACGCACACACACACGCACGCACGCACACGCACACGCACACATACACACGCGCACACGCATATATATACGCACACACGCACACATACACACGCGCACACGCACATATATACGTACGCACACACACACGAACGCACGCACGCACATGCACACGCACACGCAAAATCACACACGCACACACGCACGGACACACACAAACATACACACACACACACTCGCACACGCGTACACATGCAAACACACGCACACACACGCACGAACACACACACGCAAACGCACGCATACACAAACACACGCACACACACACACACACAAACACACGCACATACACAAACATACACGCACACACACGCACACACAGAAACACGCACACGCTCACGCATACGCACACACGCACGCACACACGCACGCACACACGCACGCTCACGCACACATACATACGCGCGCACACGTCCACACACACACTCGGGCACGCACACGCAACGGCGCACACACACAGGCACGCACACGCACACACTATTACACACACACGCAGACACACGCAAGCACGACCACATACAGCCACGTACACGCACACACGCGCACACGCAACGCACGCACACGCACATGAACACATACACAATCACGCAGACAAACGCGCACAGGCAAACATACACAGGTGCAAAAGCACACGCACACACACACGCAAGCACAAACACGCACGCACGCACAATCACACGCGCACACAAAAAAACGCACACGCACATACACATACAAACACAAACACACACGCAGACACAAGAAAACACGCACATTTACACCCGCGCACACGCACACACGCACGCACGCACACGCACACGCACGCATGGACAGGCACGCACACGCACACAGCACGAACACATGCACAATAACGAAGACACACGCGCATAAGCACACGCACACATACACGCACGCACGCACACGCAAACATACACACGCACACACATGCAGAGACACACACACACGCACACACATACACACACGCAGACACACACGCACACTCACAAACACGCACGCAAACACACGCACACGCACGCACGCACACGCACGCACGTACATGCACACGCACAAAGACACAACACACACATACACACGCACAAACACGCGCACACGCACGCCCACACACACACACACACAGGCACACGCACACGCACACGCACAAGCACACGCACACACCACTTACGCAAACGCACACGCACGCACACACACACACAGGCACGCACACACACACACACGCACACACACACGCACACACACAGGCACGCAAACACACACACACGCACACACACACGCGTACATATACACACACAAACACACGCGCACACGCACACATACACACGCGGACACGCACACGCCTACATACACACGCTGACACGCACACGCACACACACGCACGAACACACACGCACACACAAACATGCACGATCACGCACATACACACACGCACATATACACACGCACGCATGCACACGCAATAATACACACGCACATATATTCGCACACACACGCACACATACACACGCGCTACCAAACATAAATACGCACACACACACACGCACACGAACACGCGCACGCACACGCACACACATACAACCACATACACACACGCACACACACACGCACGCATGCACACGCACACATACGCACGCACACACGCACATATATACGCACACACACGCACACATACACACGCGCACACGCACATATATACGCGCACACACACACACGCACACGAATACACACATTCACGCACACTCACGCACACAAATCACGCGCACACGAACATATATACGCACACACACACACGCACGAACACACACGCACGAACACACGCACACACAAACAAACATACACACATACACATATGCAGAGACACACACACGCGCACACATACATACACAAGCAGACACACGCGCTCACGCACACGCACACACACGCACGCACGCACACGCACACGCACACACACGCACGCACGTACACGCACACGCACACACGCAACAAACACACACTCACACACACACGCAGACACACGTGCACATGCACGCCCACACACACAGAAACACACTCGCACACGCCACGCACACGCACGCGCGCACACACACACACTAACGCACACACACGCACACACAAACACACATACACACATACAAACACGCAGAGACACACACACACGCACGCACACGCATACACATACACTAAGACACACGCGCACCCGCACACGCTCACGCACACACACGCACGCACGCACGCATACGCAAACACACGCACGCACGCCCACGCACACGCACAACACACACAAACACACACACGCAGACACACGTGCTCACGCACGCCCACACACACACACTCGCACACGAACATGCACACGCAAACACATACACACACACAAACACGCCCACGCACACGCACATTCACACACAAACGCACACATACACACGCACGCACACATATAAACGCACGTATGCACACGTACACACACACACGCGTACACGCACATCTATACGCACACACAGGTACACATACACACGCACATATACACACGCATGTATACGCGCGCAAACACACACACGTACACATGCACGCACACGCACACACACACATAATCACACGAACACGCACACACGCACACACTCACACACACACACAAACACACACACACGCACACACGCACACGCACACATACACACACAGACACACACGCGTACACGCACACCAACACACGCACACGCACATACACATACTTGCAAACGCACACCCACGCAACACACACGCACACATACACACACATGCAGACACACGCGCACATGCAAACATACACACGCGCACACGCACATGCACGCGCACACGCGCACGCACGAACACACACGCACGCACGCACGCAAACACACACACACACACATTCAAACACACGCGCACACAAACGCACACGGACAAATAGACAAGCACACGCACAAACAAACACACGCACGCACGCACACGCACACATACACACGCGCACACGCACCTATATACATACACACACACATTCACACACACGCAGACACACACGCACACGCACAAATAGACAAGAAAACGCACACGCACACGCACGTTCACACACGCACGCACGCACACGCACACGCACACATACACACGCGCACATGCATATATATACGCACACACACACACGCACACACGCGCAAACGAACATATATACGTACGCACATACACACGAACGCAAGCATGCACATGCACACGCAC
>JAVFHJ010000020.1:172500-203550 GCA_037158775.1 Hetaerina titia
GCGCACACGCTCATATATACGCGCACACACCCACACATACACACGCGCACACGCACATATATACCAAACACACACACACACAAACACACACACGCACACGCACGCAACGCGCGCGCACACACAAACATACGTACACGCACACACACACGCACACACGCAAGCACGCACACGCACACATACACACGAACACACGAACACACGAACGTATATAAACACACGCACACATACACACGCACACGTACACACGCGCACACGCACAAATATACGCACACGCACACAAACACACAAACGCGCGCGCGCAAAGGCGCAGACACACACACACGCACACGCACATATACACACACACTCACGCACACACACACACACATACGCACATACACACACATGCAGAGACACAAACACACACGAGGTCACACGTGCACACGCACACACGTACGCACGCACGCACACACACGCCCGGACGTACACGCACACACACATTCAACACACACACACAGACACACTCGCACACGCACGCACTCAAACACACTCGCACACGCACACGCGCACGCAATGCCACACGCAAACACATACACACACGCGCGAGCACACACACGCACATACGCGCACACGCGCAGACGCACACGCAAACATGCACACACACAAAAACGCACACACACGCACACTCTTACAATAACGCGCACAAAAACACAAACACACAAAACAAACACACGCACACACACGCACGCACGTACACGCACACGCACACACGCTACACACACACACTCACACACACTCGCAGACACACGTGCACACGCACGCCCACACACACACAAACACATCAACACACGCACACGCACACGCACGCGCGCACACACACACTCACGCACACACACGCACACACACGCACACACAAACACACATACACACATACAAACACGCAGAGACACGCACACACGCACGCACACGCACACACATACACACACACGGAGACACACGCGCACACGCACACGAACACGCAAACACACGCACGCACGCCCACGCACACGCACAACACACACAAACAAACACACACGCAGACACACGTGCACACGCACGCCCACACACACACACTCGCACACGCACATGCACACGAAAATACATACACACACACGCCCACGCACACGGACATACACACACGCACACATACACACGCACTCACACATACACACGCACGATTGCACACGCACACACACACACGCGCACACGCACATATATACGCACACACAGGCACACATACACACGCATACATACACACGCGCACACGCACATATATACGCGCGCAAACACACACACACGCGCACACGCGCACGCAGACGCACAAACAAAAATATACACACGAAACGCACACACGCACAAACACACACACACACAAACACACACACGCAAACGCACACAAACGCAACACACACGCACACATACTCACACTTGCAGACACATGCACGTGCACACCCGCACGCACCCACACACACACGCACGCACGCACGCAAACACACACACATTCACCCACACGCAGGCACACACGCACACGGACAAATAGACAAGCACACGCACACGACAAAAACACACACACGCACGCACGCACAAGCACACATACACACGCGAGATCGCACATATATACATACACACACACATCACACACATGCAGACACACACGCACACGCACAAATAGACAAGCAAACGCACACGCACACGCACGCACACACACCCGCACGCACGCTTGCACACGCACACGCACACATACACACGCGCACACGCATATATATACGCACACGCACACATACACACGCGCACACGCACATATATACGTACGCACACACACGAACGCACGCACGCGTATGCACACGCTCTGGCATACACACACACACGCACGAACACACACGCACACACAAACACGCACGATCACGCACATACACACACGCACATATACCCACGCACGCATGCACACGCACACTTACACACGCACATATATACGCACCCACACGCACACATACACACGCGCTACCAAACATAAATACGCACACACACACACGCACACGAACACGCGCACGCACACACATACAACCACGTACACACAAGCACACATACACACGCACGCATGCACACGCACACGTACGCACACACGCCCATATATACGCACACACACGCACACATACACACGCGCACACGCACATATATACGCACACACACACAAGCACGAACACACACGCACGGACACACACGCACACACAAACAAACATACACACATACACACATGCAGAGACACACACACGCGCACCCATACATACACACGCAGACCCACGCGCACACGCACACGCACACACACGCACGCACGCACACGCACACGCACACACACGCACGCACGTACACGCACACGCACACACGCAACACACAAACACACTCACACGCGCAGACACACGTGCACACGCACGCCCACACACACACAAACACACTCGCACACGCCACGCACACGCACGCGCGCACACACACACACTCACGCACGCACACGCACACACAAATACACATACACACATACAAACACGCAGAGACATACACACGCACGCACACACATACACACACACTAAGACACACGCGCACCCGCACACGCACACGCACACACACGCACGCACGCCCACGCACACGCACAACACACACAAACACACACACGCAGACACACGTGCTCACGCACGCTCACACACACACACTCGCACACGAAAATGCACACGCAAACACATACACACACACACACACGCACACGCACACGTACATACACACACAAACGCACACATACACACGCACGCACACATACACACGCAAGTATGCACACGCACACAAACACACGCGTACACGTACATCTATACGCACACACAGGTACACATACACACGCACACATACACACGCGCACAGGCAAATATATACGCGCGCAAACACACACACACGCACACGCGCACGCACACACACACATATACACACGAACACGCACACACGCACACAATCACACACACACACACACAAAACTCACACACGAACACACGCACACGCACACATACACAAACACACACAAGCGTACACGCACACCAACACACGCACAAGCACATACACATACTTGCAAACGCACACCCACGCAACACACACGCACACATACACACACATGCAGACACACGCGCACATGCAAACATACATACGCGCACACGCACATGCACGCGCACACGCGCACGCACGAACACACACGCACGCACGCACGCAAACACACACACACATCCACATACACGCAGACACACACGCACACGGACAAATAGACAAGCACACGCACACGCACAAACAAACGCACGCACGCACGCACACATACACATACACACGCGCACACGCACATATATACATACACACACACATTCACACACACGCAGACACACAAGCACACGCACAAATAGACAAGCAAACGCAAACGCACACGCACACGCACGCGCACACCTACACACGCGCACATGCATATTTATACGCACACACGCACACATACACACGCGCACACGCACATATATACGTACGCACACACACACGAACGCACGCACGCACATGCACATGCAAACGTACACGCAAACTCACACACACCCACACACGCACGGACACACACAAACATACACACACGCACACACACGCACACGCGCACGCGCACACACTCGCACACGCGCACACGCACACACACGCACACACGCACAAGCACACGCGCACACACACACAAGCACACACACATACACACACGCAGACACACGGATACACGCATACATATACCCGCGCACACGCACACACGCACGCACGTACACGCACGCACGCACACGCACGAACACGTACACACACACACGAACACATAAATAATTACGCAGACACACACGCACACGGACAAATAGACAAGCACACGCACACGCACAAACAAACGCACGCACGCACGCACACATACACACGCGCACACGCACATATATACATACACACACACATTCACACACACGCAGACACACAAGCACACGCACAAATAGACAAGCAAACGCACACGCACGCGCACACCTACACACGCGCACATGCATATTTATACGCACACACGCACACATACACACGCGCACACGCACATATATACGTACGCACACACACACGAACGCACGCACGCACATGCACATGCAAACGTACACGCAAACTCACACACACCCACACACGCACGGACACACACAAACATACACACACGCACACACACGCACACGCGCACGCGCACACACTCGCACACGCGCACACGCACACACACGCACACACGCACAAGCACACGCGCACACACACACAAGCACACACACATACACACACGCAGACACACGGATACACGCATACATATACCCACGCACACGCACACACGCACGCACGTACACGCACGCACGCACACGCACGAACACGTAAACACACACACGAACACATAAACAATTACGCAGACACACGCTAGCACGCACACATACACACGCGCACCAGCACACGCACACATACACGCACGCACTTACGCACACGCACAGATACACACGCACACACGCACATATATACGCACACACACGCACACATACACACGCGCACACGCACATATATACGCGCACACACACACGCACGCACACACAAACGCACACACACACATACGCGCACACGTGCACACACGCACGCACACACACGCACGCACGCACACACACGCACGCATAACAAGGCACACGCACAATCACACAACACACACATACACACGCACAAACACGCGCACACGCACGCCCACACACACACACTGGCACACGCACACGCACACGCACAAGTACACGCACACACCACTTACGCAAACGCACACGCACGCACACACTCACGCACGCACACACACATGCATACATATACACACACAACGACACACGCGCACAGGCACATTTACACACGCGACACGCACACGCACACACACGCACGCACACACCCGCACACACCCGCAAACACAAACACGCACGCACACTCACATACACACACACGCACTCATACACACGCACGCATGCACACGCACATATACAAACGCGCACACGCACATATATACGTACACACTCGCACACATACACACGCGCACACAAACATATATACGCACACACACACACACGAACACGCGCACGCGCACGCACACATACACACGCGCACAAGCACACGCACACATACACACGCACACACGCACATATATACGCACACACACATACACACACGCACACACACATATATACGCGCACACACACATACACACGCACACATACACACGCACACATACACAATCACGCAGACACAACGCGCACACGCACACATACACACGCACACACTCCCATATATACGCACACCACACGCACATATACACACGCGCACACGCAAATACATACGCGCACACACACACATACGCACACGCATACGCACACACACATACACACGCACACATACACAATCACGCAGACACACGCGCACACGCACACATACACACGCGCACACGCATACACACACTCACGCACGCACACGCAAAACATACACACGCAAACACGCACATATATACGCACACACGCACACATATCACGCGCACACGCACATATATACGCACACACACACACACGACGCACACACACGCACACACAAACACACATACACAAATACACACACACAGAGACACACGCACACAAACGCACGCACACACACACGCACACATACACAATCACGCAGTTACACGCGCACACGCACACATACACACGCACAAACCAACACGCACACGCACAAACACGCACGCACGCACACGCAAACATACACACGCACACACGCACATATATACACACACACGCACACATACACACGCACAAACACCCGCACACGCACGCCCACACACACACACACTGGCACACGCACACGCACAAGCACACGCACAACCACTTACGCAAACGCACACGCACGCACACACACACGCACGCACACCTACATGCATACATATACACAAACACAGACACACGCGCACACGCACACTTAAACACGCGCACACGCACAATTACAAAAGCGGACACGCACACGCACACACACGCACGCACACGCACATATACACAAACACTCATACACACGCACGCATTCACACGCACATATACAAAGCCCCACACGCACATATATACGCACACACTCGCACAATACACACGCGCACACAAACATATATACGCACAAACACACACAAGAACATGAACACGCGCACGCACAAATACAGACGCGCACAAGCACACGCACACATACACACGCACACACGCACATATATACGCACACACACGCACACATACACACGCGCACACGCACATATATACGCGCACACACACATACGCACACCCACACACACATAAAAACGCACACATACAAAATCACGCAGACACACGCGCACATGCACACATACACACGCGCACACGCACACGCACACACACACTCACGCACGCACACGCACACATACACACGCAAACACGCACATATATACGAACATACGCACACATATCACGCGCACACGCACATAAATACGCACACATACACACACAAGAACGCACACACAGGCACACACGCACACACACGCACCCACGCACGCACACGCACACACACGCAGGCACGAACATATACGCACACACACACATACACAAACACAAACACACACGTACACGCACACACACACGCACACACACATACGCAAAAACACGCGCACGCACACACATGCATACATCCACACACACACAGAAACACGCAAACACGCACACATACACACGCGCTGTCGCACACGCACACGCACACACGCACACGCACACACACAATCACGCAGTTAAACGCGCACACGCACACATACACACGCGCACACGCACACATGCACACGCGCACACGCACACGCACGCACGTACACGCCTACATACACACGCACACATGCACATATATACACTCAGACGCATACATAAACACGCACACGTACACACGCGCACACGCACAAATATACGAACACGCACACGCACACACACACGCAAACGCGCGCGCGCACACGCACGCACACATACATACACACCCAAACACACACACACATACACACACATACACACAGGCAGAGACACACACACACACGAAGTCACACGCGCACACGCACACATACACACGCGCACGCGCACACGCCAACACACGCACGCACGCACGCACACGCACACGCACACACACGCACGGACGTACACGCACACACAACACACACACAGACACCCTCGCACACGCACATGCGCACGCATTGGCACACGCAAACACATACACACACACACGACCACGCACTCGCACACACCACTTACGCAAACGCACACGCACGCACACACACACAAGCATACATATACACACACAGACACACACGAACACGCACACATACCAACGGGGACACGCACACGAACACACACGAACGCACACACACGCACACATTAACACGCACACACAAGCACATACACACAAACACGCACACATACACACGCACGGATGCACTCGCAAACATACACACGCGCACACAAACATCTATACTCACACACGCACAAATACACAAACACATACACACGCGCACACGCACATATATACGCGCACACGCACACACACACACACACACGCACGCACACGAACGCACACTCTCTCACACACACGCGTACACGAACACATACACACGCTCACACGCACACGCATTCGCACACACACATACACACGCGCACACGCACACATACACACGCGCACGCGAACACGCACACACACGCACGCACACACACACACACGACCATATACACACACATGAACACACGCGCACATGCAGACATACACACGCGCACACGCGCAAACGCACATGCACGCGAACACGCACACACACACGCACACACGAACACGCACACGCACACACACACACACACAAACAGAAACACACACTCACACTCACACTCATTTACACACAAACAAACTTACACTCACACACACACAATTAATCACGCGCAAACGCGCACAAAAACACACACACGCACACACAAATACACACGCACACGCGCAAGCGCACACGAACTCGGACACACACACACACACGCACGCACGCACACACACACACGCACGCCCGCACATATACACATGCGCACACGCACATATATACGCAACCACACGCACACATACACAAGCGCAAACGCACTAATATATTGACGCAAACACACATGCACGCACGCACGCACACGCACACGCAAACGCACACATACTCACGCACACGTACATACACCAGCACAATCGCGCACACGCGCACACGCACACACCCACACACTTTAAGACACACACAACCATTCACACACACACGCACACGCGCACGCGCACAAACTCGCACACGCGCTCACGCACACATGCACACACACACGCACACACACACGCACACACACGCACACGCACGCACGCACACGCACACATACACTTGCGAACACGCACTCTCACACGCACACCCGCACGCACACGCATACGCGCACGCAATCAAACACACACACGCACACACACTCACACTCACACACACACACACATGCAAACGCGCACACCAATACACACACGCGCAAACGCGCACGCACACACACACTCTCTCTCTCACACACACACACACACAAGCACACGCACACACACGCACGCTCACACACATGCAAATACACACACAATCACACGCGAACACGCTGACATACACGCGCGCACACGCACATACTCGCACGCATGCACACATACACACGCACGCATACGCAAACACACACACATACACACACACGCAAACACACACACACACACACTATCACATACACACACGCACACACACGCACGCTCACACACAGGCAAATACACACACAATCACACGCGCACACGCACTCATACAAACGCCCACACGCACACACGCACGCACACACACACACACCACACGCACACGCACACAAATACGCACACGCGCACACTCACACGCACAAACACACACTTACACTCACACACACACATACACACATGACTGTGCCAGTGTATGGTCCAACAACTTGAGTTAGAAACACACACACACATGAACACGCGCACGCGCTCATACTCGCACACGCGCACACGCACACATGCTCACACACGCACTCACACACACACGCACGCACACGCACACATACACACGCGCATACGCACACGCAAACGCACACCCGCACGCACACGCGCACGCGTACACACTCGCACCCGCGCACACGCACTCATGCAATCACACGCACACCCGGACGCGCACGCACACACACACACGCGCACGCACACACATACTCTCTCTCTCTCACACACACACACACACACACAAGCACACGCACACACACGTACGTTCACACACAGGCAAATACACACACAATCACACGCGAACACGCACACATACACACGCGCACACGCACACGCACATACACGCACGCATGCACACATACACACGCACGCATACGCAAACACACACACACATACACACACACGCAAACACACACACACACGCTCACATACACACACGCACACACACGCACGCTCACACACAGGCAAATACACACACAATCACACGCGCACACGCACTCATACACACGCCCACACGCACGCACGCACACACACACACGCACACAAACACGCACCCGCGCACACTCACACGCACAAACACAAACTCACACTCACACACACACATACACACATGCCTGTGCCAGTGTATGGTCCAACAACTTGAGTTAGAAACACACACACACATGAACACACGCACGCGCTCACACTCGCACACGCGCACACGCACACATGCTCACACACGCACTCACACACACACGCACGCACACGCACACATACACACGCGCATACGCACACGCAAACGCACACCCGCACGCACACGCGCACGCGCACGTGCACACACTCGCACACGCGCACACGCACACATGCAATCACACGCACACCCGGACGCACACGCACACGCACACACGCACACGCGCGCACACACACACAAACTCACACTCATACTCACACACACACACACATACAAACGCGCAAACACACGCACGCACGCACACGCACACGCGCACACACACAGAGACACACGCAAACATGCTCACATACACACGCGCATACGCACATGCACGCACACATACGCACGCACACGCACACACACACGCACACACACACGCACACATACACGATCACGAAGAGACACGCGCACATGCACACATTCACACGCGCACACGCACACGCACAGACACACGCTCACATACACACGCACACACGCACATATATACGTACACACACGCACACAAACGCACGCACACATGCACCAACACACGCACGCACGAACGCAAACATACACACACATACGCACATATATACGCACACACGCACACATACACACGCGCACACGAACATATATACGCACACACACACACACGCACGCACACGCACACACACACACACGCGCGCGCGCACACACGCACACACGCGCACCCGCGAAGACGCACACGCAAACACGCACACACACGCAAACGCACACACACGCACACTTACACGCACGAACACACACACAAACACACAAAACAAACACACACACATACGCACGCATGCACACGCACACGCTCACGCGTACACGCAAACGCACACACACGCACACGCACACACACACACGCACACACACACACGCACACACATACTCATACACATACCTACGCACACACACACAAATATACAATCACACGTAGACATACGCAAACACCTACAGAACACACGCGAACACGCATACGCACACGCACACACACGCTCGCACGCACACGCACGCTCACGAACACACACACACGCACACATACACACACACGCAGACACACGCGTACACGAACACATACACACGCGCACACGTACCCAATCGCACACGCAAGCACACTTATACATACACAGGCGTACACGCACATATATACGTACACACGCAAACATACACACCTGCAAACGCACATATATACATACACAAAAACACGCACAAACGCACTCGCGTACGCGCACGCACACGCACACGCGCACACGAACATACACACACGCACAGGCAAACACGCTCGCACGCACACACACATATACACACGCACACACGCACACGCACACGCAAACGCGAACTCACGCGCACACGCACACACACACGCACACACCCACGCACACGCACACACACGCAGACACACGCGCACACGCACACATACACACGCGCACACGCACACACACATACACGCACGCACGTACACACACACGCACGCACACGCACACACACACACACACACATACACACACGCAAACACAAGCGCACACGCTCACATACACACACATACACACACGCACACGGAAACACACACGCACACTAACACACACACACGGTTACGCACACACCACACACGCAAACGCACACGCACACACACACACAATCACACACGCACGCACACACATACACATACATACATACACACACGATGACACACGCGCACACGCACACACGCACGCACACGCACACACAAACACGCACATGCACACACAAGCACACGCGCACGCGCACATGCACACGCGCAAACAGACACACACACACTCACACTCACACACAAACACACACACTCATACACACATGCCACCATCAAGTGTATAGTCCAACAACTTGTGTTAGAAACACACACACATGAACACGCACACGAACACATGCTCACACACGCACACATACACGCAGGCACACGCACACATCCACATGCGCATACGCACACGCACACGCAAACGCACACCCGCACGCACACGCGCACGCGCACACGATCGCACACGCGCACACGCACACATTCACACAACGCACACACACACACTCACACACACGCACATACACACACAATCACACGCGAACACGCACACACACATACACGCAGACACACATACACACGCGCAAACGCGCAAACGCACAAACGCGCGCACACACATACACACGAACACGCGCACGCACACACAAACTCTTTCTGTCACACACACACGCACACGCACACGCACACGTACACGCACACACACGCACACGCACACACACACGCTCACACACACGCACACACACACAATCACACGCGAACACGCACACACACACGCACATACGCACACACACACACGCACACGCACGCAGAAACACACGCACACACACACATGCAGACACACGCGCATATGCACACATACACACGCGCACACGCACGCGGACACGCACACACACACGCACGCACGCACACACACGCACACATTCACACACACGCAGACACACAGACACGCAAGCACACACACGCACGCACACACACACACACGCGCGCGCGCGCACACATACACACACACACGCAGACACACACACATCCGCACGCACACACACTCGCTCACGCAGACGCACACACACGCAGGGACGCTCACGCCCACACACAAGCGCGCACACGCACACTAACACACACATACGCGCGCACGCGCGCATGCAAACACACGCACGCACGCACACGCACACGCGCACACACACGCAGACACACGCAAACTTGCACATATACACACGCGCACACGCACACACACGCACGCACGCACACGCACGCACACGCACGTACGCCCACGCACATGCACGCACACACACGCACGCACACGCACGAACACACATACACACATACACACATACACAATCACGCAGATACACGCGCACACGCACACATTCACACGCGCACACGCAAACGCACAGACACACGCACAAATACACACGCACAAACGCACAAATATACGGACACACACGCACACATACGCACACACACATGCACACACACACGCACGCATTAACGCACACATACAAACACACACATACACACATATATACGCACACACGCACACATAAACACGTGCACACGCGCACAAACACGTACTAACGCACGCACACATACACACACACATACGCACATATATACGCACACACGCCTGTACGCACGATCACGCACACACACACACGCGCGCGCGAGCACAAACACGCACACACGCGCACACGCGCAGACGCACAAACAAAAACACACACAAACGCACACTCACACGCCCGCACACACACACTAACACACAAAAAACACACACAACAATACGCACGCACGCACACGCTCACGCGTACACGCATACGCACACTTACACATACACACGCGCACACGCACACATACACACGCGCACGCACACATACACACGCACGCACGCACACGCACACATTCACACGCGCACACGCACATATACGCGCACACACGCACATATACGCGCACAGAAAAAACACACACACATATACGCACACACATATACGCACACACACACGCACGAACACGCACACGCACTCGCTCATACACACGCTAACGCACACGCTCACGCATACGCACACGCACACACACAAACACGCACACGCACACGCACCTGCACGCAAACACACACATCGGCACACACACACGCACACACACACACATACACACACATTCAGACACACGCACACACACATACACACTAACGAAGACACACGCGCACACGCACACAAACACGCACGCACACGCACACACACACACATACACACACGCACACGAAAACACACGCTCACTAACACCACACATGCAAACGCACACACACGCAAACACACACACGCACGCGTACACACACATACATACACACACACGACGACACACGCGCACACGCACACATACACACACGCACACGCACATATATACGTACGCACACACACATGCACGCACGTACGCACACGCATACGCGAACGTACACGAACACACACACGCACACACACACGCACACACACACGCACAATCGCGCACACGCGCACACGCACATACACACGTACACGCACACAGGCTCGGACACACATTCATTCACACACACACGCACACGCGCACACACTCGCACACGCGCACGCGCACACACTCGCACACACAAACAAACATGCACACATACACACATGCAGAGACACACACACACGCGCACACATACATACACACGCAGACACACGCGCTCACGCACACGCACACACACACACGCACGCACACGCACACACACGCACGCACGTACACGCACACGCACACACGCAACACACACACACACTCACACACACACGCAGACACACGTGCACACGCACGCCCACACACACACAAACACACTCGCACACGCCACGCACACGCACGCGCGCACACACGCACACTCACGCACACACACGCACACACAAACACAAACACACATACACACATACAAACACGCGGAGACACACACACACGCACGCACACGCACACACATACACTCACATTAAGACACACGCGCACCCGCACACGCACACGCACACACACGCACGCACGCACGCATACGCCAACACACGCACGCACGCCCACGCACACGCACAACACACACAAACACACACACGCAGACACACGTGCTCACGCACGCCCACACACACACTCGCACACGAACATGCACACGCAAACACATACACACACACACACGCCCACGCACACGCACATACACACACAAACGCACACATACACACGCGCACATGCATATATATACGCACACACGCACACATACACACGCGCACACGCACATATAAACGTACGCACACACACACGAACGCACGCACGCACATGCAAACGCACATGCACACGCACACGCACACTCACACACACGCACACACGCACGGACACACACTGGAACGCTGGAATTTGAGCGTTAAATTTTCAGTGCTTTGCACTTCCTCAAGCAATGCATAACAGCATTGCTTGAGGAAGCTTGAGGAGCATTGCATTCTTTATTCCTCCTTAACGCTGAATGCTTAAAAAATAAACCACTTGATATAAGAATTTCTATTGGAATAATTAATATCTGACTTTCTTTGTTTATGCGAGCATTGGCTCATTTCTTTTAATGTCACCTTTCTATGTTGATGGCTATTCCATAGCTGATTTCGTGCTCATATTACATCCAAGTGATTTGAAGTTACTGAGCATAATGTTTACCAGCTCAATATAATTTTCACATTTGTGATTTCCTAGAAAATTTTTTATGACCTCAAAAAATGACATCCAACTAATTTTTTCAATCTCATGCATTGACTCGACAAAAGCAGGATCCTTTGTAAGTTGTCTGATTTGTGGCCCCTCAAAAATACCATCTTTATATTTTTCAATACTTATATGGGGCATCTTTAGTCTTTAGTAGCGAAGCATGGTCCATCCTTGTCAAGAGCCTTTACAAATTGCTTAATGGGGCCTAGTTTATTATATAGAGGCGGTAAGATGATTTTCTCTGCTGATGCTGATGATGAAGTAGTTCGGATGCTTCCTTCGAAAAGTTCAGTTCTCTAACAAGATCGCTTAGTTCATCTTGATTAAATAGTTGAGGAATTGTTGATACACCCTCGTAGTCACTGCCACTATCTTCAATAGAATGAGAAATGTTTGAAACTTAACTTATAACTCAACCTGAAACCTTATAACTCAAACTCTTCCTTAGATATATCTGGTAACGTATGAAATATTGGGATCGGTAATTCTTCTGAATGGGGTACCGGGCGTCTAGCTGAAGGCACATCTGGATATGTCCACTTGTGGCGATTTTTTCGAATAATTCCTGAAACATTTACTATGCAAAAATAACAGTCGTCAATATGGTTCACAGGTCCTCTCCACACCATTGGCACACCAAATTTTAGACTTTTCCTTTGTCCTGTTGTCCATTGCCGCAGATGTTCAGTCAGGACACTACCTCACAAAACATAGAGGAACATCGTGGCATGCATGCTACTTACAGTCACTCCCGTACATGTATTCTCGAAAGGCACAGCCGATTCAATTCCTCTCTTTCGTACCGCACTATTGGCGATGTTACTTCTTCTTAGCCAAAGGAGCATTCCTAGCTTGAACTTCCTTCAACAGATTAATAATTTTTATTTTAAATTCTTAGCAATACAGAGTTATGATCAAAACAATCAATATACATGGAACAAGTTACAAATAATACAAGGCCGGGTCCCTCCAAGTGAGGACACCCGGTTGTGCCCCGTTGGGGAATTTAAATTTATCAAACAGCTTCTCACTGGTTCGAAGTGTTTATAAGTTTATATATATGTCATAATCTGGGGGGGTACACAATTGGGGGGGAAGGGCCGTTTGTACACTACGGCCCCTGTTTTGCCACTCATACACCATGGCTAATAAAAAGGGGACAGCAAAAGATTTAACAAAGAAGAAGATAAGAAAGGAAGGGGATGGGGAAATGACACTTCACTTTTGTCTTTATTTCAGCCTTCGGAGCCTTCCTCGTATTGTCTTTGACCGGTGATGTGTTCGACATAGCAGTCTCGAGTCCAACGGGTGACGTCGCTCACCATTAGTCGCCGCATGGTGGTACAATACCGCCGCGGTAGGCCCAGAGACTTCAGGACGGGATCGTTCCTCGTGTCCCCCGTCCCCAGGCTTCCCACGACGATGGCGGCTACCGATGAGCGGCGCCCCTGCTGGCGAAGAGTCTCGGCCAGGGCCGCGTACTTCTGCTCCTTCGCTGTCCTGGCTGCCAGCAGCGCCTCGTCGGTGTTGTCGAACGGTCGACATCGACCGCTAAGTCGATGATGGTCACCGTTTTGTCGACCTGGTTGGTGATAACCAGGTCTGGTCGGAAAGTCGAGTCGGTGCCGGATATTTGTCTGTTGACTCTGATCTCGTCGTCACCTTTTCCCCGGCGTCCGATCAGAGCCTTGTGTAGTCGGTCTTGGACAGCATTATGTCCTTGAGTGCATCGTGCAGTGGTTTACGACGTGCGGCAGGGTATAGTATTGAATTTCCTTCAATACTATAATTGCACTCGCATCACACAGGCCACTGTATGAGTTAAAAATACAAGCGAGAAGAATATTCAAACACAAAATGAAGGGTCTTTTAAGATCCTATTTCTTTCGAAGATGATACAAGATCTTTGAAATAATAAGAGGTTAGGTTTTGCTGCGATCAACTCAGCTCTAAGAAATTGGCATCATAGATTCATTCCCCCACTTCAAACAAACATTACTCAAAGGACTTCTCGAATAAAAAAATGGGGCACACTAGGGACGCTCAAACGAGCAAACATTTGGAGGCACGAGAAGACAAGAGATAAACACCAGAAAAAACAATGAGACTGTGTTTTCGCAATCACTCCAAGGATGTGTCCAGTGGAGCACATTTCAGGCTGGCAAAGGAAAATTAAACCAATAAGGAAATTCTACCGCGTCCTAGTTTTTATTTCAATAACGTGAGAATAATGCCGAAATTTGCCCGTTAAATTCTCGAGGTATGTGCTTTGACGGAAAGAGTTTCGTCCTTCTTTGTTCAACGTGAAGTGCCCGCTCCTGTAAAGAGACAGTTCCACGAATAGTAGGGTCGTCCTTTTGTTTTTCAAAAGAACGTCTGTCAAGCAGTGTTTTGTGTAGAAGTGCGCCTTCCCAACGGATTAAGGGTACCTACGATTTCCCGTGTATTGTTAAATATAATATAACAGTGATTGGTGCAGTTGCGAATCGTGGATTGGCAGTGACTGAAAGCTGACACGGGATGCAATCATATAATCACCTGGTGACGATTGGTTGAATCTCGGGAAAGAGTGATGTATTCGATTTCATTCCGGATATTTCTGGTTTCCTTGGGATCTCATTGGTACATCCCCTCCTTCTCCAAGTGCACACGACACCGGTTCTAATTTCTCCTGTGGATGTTTATAAAGTACTCTCAAATCTGTCAGCTTATGGTTCTTTAAAATGTTTCATAGTATCAACAGGACGACTACTCGTGCCCTCAAGGATTACTGTCGTTAACCGACGAGGATCATGTTAGGGAGCGTGTAACTACTCTGGCAATGAATGATTAACCGGGATATAGTATATTCAAGAGGATGGAATAATTCTTCTTACCAGGAGAGGATACAGTAGGACTTCTTGCTGGAAGGAGCGAGGGATGGACCGAGAGACCAACATTCGATCCAATATTTTACAGGTACATGTCTTCGTGTTGCTGCGCGCCTTCGCCATGTCATTAACGTTCTGAGTATTCTTGTGTAAGTGGTTAACTATTTCCCCTAGCGCCATCTTGTAGTAGAAAAACATACAATGGCGGGTAGTGAAAATGCGTCAAAAAATAAATATTGAATGAAAAATATAGCCAATTATAAAGAGAACATTTAAATAAAATTGCATTACCAATTTCTTGATGAAACATTTTTATGTAGATGCCATTAAATTTTTTAAAATCTAACTGAACGGCACATTTTCAAATTGAAAAATGACGTCATCCAACGGTTTTTGCGCCCTGCTATTCCTTCGATTAACTAATCCGTTCAGTTGGTCGTGTGTCGTCCTAATGGAAGGAGGTGAGTCTGTACTTTCTAGTCTAATTTTCGTGCTTCCTGGAATCATGTTGTCGCCTTATGTTGTTCTAGGCTGCAATTGTGAAAAAGGGTGTAATTCCTTTAGTGCGAGGAAATATTATAATTATTACTGCGAAAGCGGTGGGCATGTCAATTCCCAAGTAATTACAGGACACCAGTATCGACTCATTTTTCGTGCGATTGCTAGTAAATTATCTGTTAGACGTTTCCTAGGGAAAAGTTAAATTACATAAAAAATTTATAATTAAACGGGAAGTACTGTCCTTTCGATTGGTTTCAAATATAATTAATGCGGAGAAGATGGAGAGATATTGATAAGCGACGGTATAACTCGCTGCAAGTTTTCTTCACAGAGATTTCTAATTTACTCGTTATGCCTAGGAACCAAAATCTCAACCAATTATTTACTCCAAATGATGATAAACGTAATATGTGAAGTCATTTCGTTATCCGTTGTGGGTCCACTGCTTTTACGTTTTGTGTCATGGTCTATACTGGTTGAAGTGGGAATCTTATATATATAAATTTCACTTTGACTGACCGAAGTCCAAGGCGTCAAACGACTGTCGTGAGAGGACGAAGGCGATTTAAATTGCTTGAGTCAACTAGGTCCGAGTAAAAGTGGTCAAGGTCACTATGTGCGAAGGGTCCTCCAGTGCATTTCGCCCTTTTTTACTATGAGGCTCTCTCCGACTCAGAGTGGGGGGAAATTGCATTTTTAGTGACAATGAATTCCATGTTCCGAACACTTATAGCTTCATTTCATATGACTGCTGTTGGGTCAAACGATACATTACCTATTTTCACTTTCCGATGCTCAATGACTTGGAAGTTTCTTTAATTGAAAACTTAACTGAATAATTGCAAAAAACAATGGTTCACTGTCGTGATTATGACGGGTTGGTCATTATTTTGAATGCGTGTAAGAAATATAATGGAAACTTTTTTCAAGCACATTCTAGTGTTGTTTGTTGTTAGCGTGGACTTTTAGCTAATTTGTTTTTTAATGTTTTTCAGTGATTTTATCCGTGTATGTCGTTAAGGATTCCTTGAAAAATGAAGAATGTCCAAGTGTGACAAGAGGGAGAGACAGGGGAATGCATGGAAGTGCAGGACTGAAATAAGGATTCCTAGGGAATGGAATTTCGGAAACCCCTGAAAATGGGAATAATTGTAAGTTTAGACATTTATAAATTGTCTTCCAATATTTTTTGTAAATATGTTTAGGATCCATACATTGATCAATCTCAAACACGTCCAGGTCGCATTGACCTCTCTCATGGAAGGCCAGAGTTAAGCTTCCTTCTCTTCCTCGTCTCTTCCCTACTCTGCCCCTGTTGGACATTTCTCATAAATATATTTTTTCCACATGAGGTTTCATTGAAAGGAATGTTTTTCAATTCAATTCACGCGGGAAAATCATTTTTGCTGAAAATATAAGAGTGCCGTAGTTACGTGTGACAGCGTGCGTCGAGGTATTCTGAAAATGTGACTTTATTTGTCGAGCCATCAAAATTACTGCAGGCCAGTGCCTATTTAGAAAAATATTTTACGGGTATAAAAATTGCTCTTCATCGAGATATACCATTTCGTTCCATTTGCGTTATAAGTTCTCGGTTGCGTTTAGTTTGAAGTATTGCGTGTGCCTATTCAACGATTAATCTTAGATAAGAGAAGTAATTTGATGGGAAGTTTCGACGTCCAATTTGTCAAACCAAGTATCCCATGAACAGAGAATTCACATTGTGTGTTGTCTGTCCAATACATAATGTGTGACTTGTGCTGCACTTGACCTCCGGATTCTGGACTTGAGATTCCGGATTCTTGTACCGAGGCCGTCCCAGCGTACATTTTCGGCCCATAGGGGCACAACATACACCGTCACCGTGGGTGAAAGAAAACCCATCCTAAACGGTCATTTAACTTACCAGATAAAACCATAACATTCCAAAAAACCTCCCGATCTAAGTATATCGTGAATGAAAAGACCTAATTGTGTATCGCAAGATCTGCTCTTCTTAAATCCGTGCTGGTTGTGGCTTAGTATTTTCCTACTATCAAGAAACCTCATAATGCTTCTGACAGTAATCTTTTCTAAAATTTTACAAGAGATCGTTGTCCAAGAAATGGGTCGGTAATAGGTTGGTTTATCCCTATCCCCGCCTTTATAAATGGGAGTTATATGGGCTAGCTTCGAGTCACGAGGAACTGAGCCATCTTCTATCGATTTAAGGAAAGCAAGTTCTAAAAACGGGGCAATGTCTTCGGCCAATTCCTTTAATATTCTAGCAGGTATTTCTTCCGGACAAGGTGATTGGTTTGGCTTGATGCTACGTAGTAGATGTTCTATTCCATTCTTGGTCAGTGTTATGTCGCTCATGCGTTCCCCGGGTGGGCGTGGAGAATCGTTTACTGAGTTTGTGCCTTTATTGTAGACGCTCTAGAAAACTTGTTTAAAATGTTTGCTTTTTTCACGCTGTCTTTAATAATTTCTCCGTTTTCGGTCTTCAGAGAATGTACAGTTGGACGTTTACCCTGTATTTCCTTGTATTTGATTTGGATTTAAATCCTGGAGGAGAATGTTGCGGGCCAACGGATTGCCGATCACCGTAACTTATGCCTGATTACTATATATTGGATTTTTACACTCGATTATTACACTAGATTTATGCTAAATCTATGCACATTTTATTGAGGGTGATGTATTCCTCGATATAATACTGGCGTGAGCTGGTTCCTCCTTTGAAAGTCGGCTATCTAATAAAGAGCGATTGAAATATAAGGCGCTATGGAATAAATTTTGTTTTTTCGAATGGTACCGTAATCGCATAATGGAGGAGGTTTGCGTGCCGAATGTTATCAAGAAAGATGTTCGTGCTTTTGTCGCCAAATGTATCCGTGGATTCAAATGATTTGTGCGTCTAGGGAGTTTGAGAGTTTGTAGGTGTGGGAGTATATAAAGTGATTAATTCCAATTAGACGTCTTTAAAATTAAGTTTCAAACTTAATTTTGGACTATAATGTCCTACGAAAGTTAAATTATTGTTTAAAATAACGACGGCATGTCAAGAAAGTCAGTACGAACATCCACACTAATGCATACTTTGCAATGTCGTATGCTGACGTCATATTGGAAATGAGTTTCATATATTCGAGCTAACCTTGGTATTCAACCGCCTGGTCATATTACGCCAATAGGCTTCTCATAAATTTAATTGCTACCCTTCTTGTCCATCTATTCTCCGCATGTGTTTCACACAGGAGAGGTCGTGAGTGAGGTTCAAGCCTTGGTACTTAACGAACCTACACTTTCTTTTTCGTTATACCTCATGCAGTAGGCATTCGGAAAGGAACTATTCCTATTCCTAACATTCATCTTTATGAACCTTTTTAAGTTTCTCTAGATGCTAAGTGTCGGAGCAGCGTGTAGATTATCTGATTAGGCAGTTTTACCCAGAGGAGTAAAAATATGCCATTCAGTCACCGCATCATATGAATAGAAATGTGTTTTTCCATCACTTCTCGGAGTTAATGCCATTACATTGCATTGCATTGAGGATATATTTCTTAAGATGCAAAAACTTTTCCTCGCCCTCCGTCAAGATTGGTGCCATTAACTTGCATTCCCGCCTGCATTGGCTGTCTAACATTAAAATTATTCTTAAGAGGCTTTATCGGTATATTCTTTTTCGCAGCATTTGTTCCATTATTTCTGATAACGTTCTCTCTCTCTCTCAAACTAATTATTTATAAACTCAGGTATACATTTTTACACAAATATTTGCATTTTCGCAACCAGAATACACCATACGTTTCACGACTAATAAAGAATCCAATTCATTATCCACCATGAGGAGTGATTGCCTCCAATATCTCTCTATTATGTCACTTGCAATGGTTTACAATGATTTTTTGCGGCAGATGGACACACGGAACGCACGTATCGTGTTGTGTTCGATCGTCGACAATTGTTTATTTAACTGTTTAAGGTGACTTTTAAAGTTCATATTTTTAGCTTAATCGTAAATTAGAAATAAAATGGTCTGCATTTTAATACTTTTAGATGAAATTTTAAAGAGCATCATTTCGTTCTTCCGTATAACGCTCTTTTTTATCATTTGCAACTCTCCTGGGATCACCGCATGAATACTTAATTTTAATAAAATATTTAGACAGGAAAAAAATCTCACGCAAAAGGAATAATGCAGGCAATCAATTATAACATCACTCTTTTTAAAAAAAATAACTTAAGATCAGTGACAGTAGGGCAAACTCTCCATAATATATACGTAAATGATACCAGCATTGCGGAATAGAAAAAGTGGTTTGGCAGTCCTGAGGAAAAAGGAGGAAACACTTACAAAGCAGTGCGCTCTCCCGCACACCTCAAAACTATCCTCCTGGATCGCACCTAATTCCCATGGAAACTAATGCGGCTTAATGCGACGAATATTGATTTTGATACAAGAATGGCACGTTTAAATATTCCCACGCGTTAGCCACGTATAAGCTTTGATGCCTTGGTTAATGAGCAGTTACTATTGCGTTTTATTTATTTATCTATTAATGTATTTATGTGGTGCAGTTTGGGAGACCTAATTACTCAAGCTTAAATTGATTCAGTAAGTCAAATAAACAAATTCTTACATCAATAAAAATTCAACAATGCCTAATAGATTAGGCCAATCTTAAAATGTTTCCAAAACATTTTCTATACATAGTATCCGAAATAACGCAATTACTCCCCGAAATGGAGAACAAAAGATCATTTGAAATATTTCAACATCGAATTGAATAAGAAATCTTTTGGATCAATGAAATTATTAACAAAATTATATCTTCTTTCTAATATGTTGCAGGGCGCAAGGAATGATTCAAAGAAGAAAGCAAGGACACAAGAAAAACTAATGAAAAAATTGAAATGGAGTCGAAGGATCTCATTTCGTGGTATTCGGTGTCGGCTTGCATGCATATAAGCACCAGATATTGATTTTCATGAGTAATGGTATATAAGGTAACAGGTAAAATGCCCATTGCACTGTTCTATGTAAAGTGATTATGCTCAGAAAATGAGCAAATAAGGTATAAAGCGTAATACTCTATACCATGGTATAAGGTATCAAGTAGTGAACTGTAAAATACACAATTCAGTACTGGTAATAAAGCAAGTTGCTTTAATGGCAAAAATCCACGGATCCGTTGGATATTAGGTCAAATGGTATACCAAAAGAGGTACATGAAAATGAAGGCCTTCACAAAAAACTGAGCTCTGAAAAAATGGCAAAATGGTTGTATGGTACCAATAAACATCGATCGATGAAACAGTGGCCATTATTGTGTATAAAATTAAGAGTGAAAAATGTTTTTTTTAATGTATGCATATTGTTACTATTATGCTTGTGTATGCTAACCCGTTCTTTTGTAGGTGCGAAGAATTCCCCATAAGAAAGAAGAACGGCGTACGCACAGACGCAGCGGCGAGCAATTTAGGCTTGGAACCTTAGGGTCAAAACATATTTCGATTAAGGTTAGGCGTATTCCCGCGATTAGTTTTAATATTTTGATGTGGTGATTCTGAGTGATTGACTCTTCCTCGTCCATCGCGTGGTTTGGTGCTCGACAAGCTGTCGATTTCCCGATCTTGCGATGTTTGAGGGAATGTCGACCATTAGAACTGCTCACTTCCAGTGTTTATATTGTATGTATTAACCCGCTCTCTTGCAGGACCAAGATCACGGACCTAACAAGACGTCATTTGAAGAGAGAATAAAGGAAAAGACACATTTTTAAGAAGAATGTACCCACCCTTATGGAGAATGGACCATTGATTAGACTAAGACGGTTTATAGGATTAGATTTGGACCATTAAGGTCGGAATAAAATTCGATTAAGGTTAGGCGTATTTCCGCGATTAGTTTTAATATTTTTTGTGGTGGTTCTGAGTGATTGACTCTTCCTCTATTATCGAACGCGTGGGGTTGGTGTTCGACACGTTGTCGTTCTCCCGATCTTGCGATGGTTGAGGGAATGTCGACCATTGGAACTGGTCACATCTAGTGTTAATATTGTATTGATTAACCCGCTCTCTTGCAGGACGAAGATCACGGACCTAACAAGACGTCATTTGAAGAGAGAAGAATCGAAAAGACACGTTTTTAAGGAGAATGGACCCACCATTATGGAGAAAGGACCATTGATTAGACTAAGACGGTTTATAGGTTTAGATTTGGACCATTAAGGTCGGAATATAATTCGATTAAGGTTAGGCGTATTTCCGCGATTAGTTTTAATATTTTGGTGTGGTGGTTCTGAATGATTGACTCTTCCTCCTCTATCGCGTGACTTGGTGTTCGACAAGCTTTCGTTCTGCCGATCCTGCGATGGTTGAGGGAATGTCGACCATTGGAACTGCTCACACCCAGTGTTTGTAATGTATGCATTAACCCGCTCTTTTGCAGGACCAAAAGCACGGACCTAACAAGACGTCATTTGAAGAGAGAAGAAACGTAAAGACACACTTTTAAGAAGAATGGACCCACCCTTATGGAGAATGGATCTACGTTTAAAGGCAAGACGGTTTATAGGATTAGATGTGGGCCAATTTTTGTTATGGATCAATTAATATTTATTCTTTTATGTTTTTTCTTTAAGAAATCTTTTTCTTGCATTGAGTTCATACTTCTAGTTATATTTGAAATGCTTTCGTGCAATATATGATTTTCTGAGCAAAGTTATTTTTTCTCAAATCTATCTCTTAGTAATATCGGATAACATACATTGGAGATAAAATTATTTTTGTATAAAAAAATATGAATAGACCATAGCTTATTAATCAGAATTTTTTTCGATTCAAATTCGCGTTACTTTGAGCCTTAGATTTACAAAAGCCCTTTTTGAATATAATTTAATGGGTCATAAACATTTACCATAATGTTTAAATATATTATAGTGATGGTTGGACATATTCAATAATTGGATAAAACGTTTTGTTGTGTAGCTCTGAGTATTTGTCTCTTGCTCCTCCATTGCGTGGTATGCTATTCGGAATGCCGTCTTTCTCCTAATCCTCCGATTGTTAAGGAAGTGTCGTTATTTGGAACCGCTCACATTCAGTGCATTAAAGTTGTGTACTATTCTGCTCTTTTACAGCCAAAAAGACATGGACCTACCAAGACGTCACCTGAAGATTGAAGACCCCAAGTACAAACGCTAATGGAGGATGGATTATATGAAAGAAGAACAGCGATGATAGGTTTGGGTTTAGACCCCTAAGCGCCGGATTTTGACAGCAAGGAGTATCCCACTACAGAAGACTTAGAGGTAAGAAAGAATCACTTCCGTTTCACTGCAGTATATATTTTGACGATGTTTTGGGGTCCCTATTTACCGTTTTTTACTAAATGCAGGGCATAACTGATTAATAAATTCTTACCCTTTTTAAATTATCCCATTACCACAATATATTCATCATATATTTCAAAAACCACATCATAAAAAATGGTACCATGCATAATTTCTATGCTTGGTGTAATTTTTAGAAGTTTCAGGAAAAAAACCCATTCCTACAATATTGACTGTATCAGATATAGTTAGTGAGTAAAATTACGTTTTAATTTGACATTCAAAGAAGTATTTATTCTATGTGTCGCCTAATATCTTTTATATAATGATTTTTGAAAAAAACCTCTTTAAAGATGAAATATTTTTCCATGCACGAGTGAATCTTTTTTCCTGGAAAAGTATTTCTTTTGATCATGAGGGTATGTTTACGCTAATCCTTTTATTAAAGCCTTTATTTTGTTTTCGCGGAATTAGAACCAATATTTGATATCACCCAAAGAATCTTCTAAATAACAGATGATCAAACAACTTTTTCTTCATTTCATTGTCCATGATTAGTAAACTGATATTTCTCAAGGAAATCCATAATCTGTGTTTGTAGCGAAATTTCAATTTTCATTAGCATTAATGTGTTATAACCTTTTTGCCTGATTGACTATGTTGAATCTTATGAATTGAAAAATGTAGAGCATATATATCGTTTGGGTTATTTCTTGTTGATGTATTGGTTTTAATATCATATGATTTGAATAATAGAAAAATTGATGAACATGAAATTTTATCTAATAAATGTTTAACTAGTAATGTCAGTTGTTTGTAAATCGGATGGTTTCATGTTCAGAAATGAGTTCTAGAACATACTGTTTTATCTTGAAATTCTAAGAATTGCGAAATAGAATTCAAAATAAGTTCGTTTAGCATCAACGGGGTTCATGTGAAATAAACATTTGAGTCCTACCACGCACAAAAGGAATACTGTATCAGTATGACTCTAAACTGATTGTAGGTGTGACGTGTTTTTAGGCTGGGTGCAACGACGACACGCAGCGAGCCTTCCATGGATGCTACGAAGAGGAGTCTAAGAAGATAATTACTTTTGTATTTTGTAAATTTAATGTTGTATATGCTTCAAATGTAAACGGTTGTTAGTATTATGGATTTAAATATGAACACTGTAACACCTACAATCACTCAGACACACATTTTAGGACCCTCGTAAGAAAACATTGTTTGCATGGAGACGAGTGTAAGGGTGTATTTGAATGCATTGGTAACTGACTAACGGTTAGACTAATACGGGTTTTGGTAGGCCTTAATAAAGTAGTATTTTCACTTGTAATTACTAACCCGTATGAATGTGTATGGTTTGATAATGGTGCTTGGTTCCAATGAGTCACTGTCAACACACTGCGAATTTACAAATATGTCACCTGTGTACTTTGTTTATGTGTTTTGTAATGATCTGAACTTGTTCCTGTTCCACGAATATCCTCTGTATGTTTATTTAAATGTAATGGACTTGTGTTAATGGCATGTGAATTGGATTGTAAGGCGGCCTGTGAAGGTTTTGCGGGTTTCCCTTCACCCCGGGCGAATGCCAGGCCAAATGTCACCCCCGATAAAAAAATCAATTAAACACTAGAAAAATTACGGTTTGACATTATTTTCTTATCCATGGCATTCAAATTTTACAGTTGGGAAAAATAATAGGTGATGTCTGTTAACAAAAGAATTTAGACTAAATAAGGACTTAAATTTAAATAGAGAGCATAAGCTTGAGAATTTGTAAAAGAGTAATGTGATCTTTGTTTGTGATTTATATTTTTTTAATGAAAAAAATCTGCTCCAAGTAAAAGTCAAAATTAACGCCCGTGAACCAAGAAGACGCTACGTGTACACATTCCTACCACCACCCTGACGTAAAACAAAAAAGCATCAACAACGTTCGAAATAAATATGAGAGTCCGTTTCTGGCCGAGTCTCAGCAATGGTAGCCGTTTTGTGGATAGTAATCAGTATAATTGTTAAGGGTATTGGGTTTTCAGCGATTTTCTTGAAAAATAGGAGTGATTGGGGAAATTTTAGTGTCGTCATAAATTGTATCACCGCTCTTCACCATGGCAACGTGAAAATGATCTCCTAGGAAAGCCAGAGCCAAAGGAGATTGACCAGGCGTCCGATGAAAAAATACTATAGCGATCCTTATAATGTGATCTAAAACGACTTTGTTCCTAAAAAAAAATAATTTCGAAGTAATAATAATTCCAAATATCATACAATCGAATCAAGCCGGCGATAGATTATTATTATTATTAAAATCTACATGTGGAAATAGACAAATGTCAGGTGGCACACAAGTCCCGAGTGTCACAATAAACTTTCCTTGGAAAAATAACATGGTTTCTGAAATACAATCAACATCACAAAAGATAATAAATAAAATCAGTCAGAAAAAAAGAAAAAAATTCACTTTAAGGAAATGTCCAAACACCATTCTATAGTACATATTGAGTCTGACCTGAAGAAGGCCTCGGAGTAGCCCGAAAGCTTAAATCATCTACAGTGTGAGTGTCCTTTTACGTGTTATCTGTTATATTTTTAAGATACTTTCCAGAGAGATATTAACGGTCCTATTTTGTATTTGGTTTATTTTCAATTTGGCGTTCGTCCAAAGTCCCGTCGCGAGCCCATAGGACCGTGAGGATTCCTTGAGGCCTATCACACCGAGAACCTCCGTCGAGGGTGCGGGTAAACCCTGAAAAAGACTTATAGGGCCATTGAAAAAGAGGAGAGCCTGGGAACGAAGGCGGACACGGACGGCAAGGCCGTACTGACATGCCGAAGTCGACCGGTGGTGCCGGTCTGCAACACCATGTGCCACAGGCACTAACAAGGGAAAACAACAAAGACGCACGACAGCGCCAAACCGGAACAAGAAGAGACAAAATAATGCTCTAAATTTATATTAGGTGATGAATATTTGTAATAAAAATAACTTACCGTAGATCATAGAAATAAAACATAGCGCATAACTAATTGTGCATCGCCTAAAAGTGGACCCTGTGACCGAATCTCACAGTATCGCTAATACGTTACCCAAATTTTAAAAAATAGTGTGTTTCTTAGTTTTTCTCTCTTGCTATTCTCCTTCGTGGCACAGGAATCAATGAACATGCACGACACCTTATTACGCAATCAAGAATACGACACATAAAGTGGAACTAACAGTTATTTCACTTGAAACTTCCAAACGTCCATAAATGTTCGAGTTAATGGATGAAGGAGAAACCAACAATCCAATCCTCACTAAAATCGTGGGAAGAAAATTAGATTTTAATTAAAATGAGACATTTCGCAATATGTTATAGCGTTGCCCATCAATAAGATACTGGACACACAAACACGAACGCACACGCACATACACACACAAGCACACATACACACGCACGCATGAACACGCACATATACAAACGCGCACACGCACATATATACCCACACACTCGCACACATACACACGCGCACACAAAAGTATATACGCACACACACACACACACGAACACGCGCACAAGCACACGCACACATACACACGCACATATATACGCACACACACGCACACATACACACGCGCACACGCACATATATACGGGCACACACACATACGCACACGCACACACACATACACACGCACACATACACAATCACGCAGACACACGCGCACACGCACACATTAAAAGCGCACACGCCCACGCAAACACACACTCACGCACGCACACGCAAACACGCACATATATACGCACACACGCACACATATCACGCGCACACACACATATATACGCACACACACACACACACGAACGCACACACACGCACACATAAACACACATACACACATACACACACGCAGAGACACACGCACACGCACGCACGAACACAAACGCACGCACACACACACGCACAAATACACAATCACGCAGTTACACGCTCACACGCACACATACACACGCGCACACGCACACGCACACACACGTACGCACGCACACGTACACATACACACGCACACACGCACATATATACACACACACGCACACATACACACGCACACGTACACACGCGCACACGCACAAATATACGCACACGCACACACACACACAAACGCGCTCGCGCACACGCGCAGACACGCACAGACGTACACGCACACACACACACAATACACACACACACACAGACACACGCGTACACGCACGCACACAAACACACACTCGCACACGCACATGCGCACGCAATGGCACACGCAAACACATACACACACACACACGACAACGCACACGCACACGCAAACACCACTTACGCAAACGCACACGCACGCACAAACACACACGCACACACACACACACACACGCATACATATACACACACAGACACACACGCACACGCACACATACAAACGCGGACACGCACACGCACACACACGAACGCACACAAACGCACACATTTACACCCACACACACGCACATACACACAAACACGATCACATGCACACGAGCGGATGCACTCGCACACATACACACGCGCACACGCACATATATACTCACACACGCACACATACACACACACAAACACACGCGCACACGCAAATATATACGCGCACACACGCACACACGCACACACACGCACACACACACTCTCTCACACACACACGTACACGCACACATACACACGCGCACACGCACACGCACTCGCACACACATATACACACGCGCACACGCACACATACACACGCGCACGCGCACGCGCACACACACGCACGCACACGCACACACACACACACGCATATATACACACACATGAACACACGCGCACATGCACACATACAAACGCGAACACGCACCCACACGCACACACAAACACGCACACGCACACAAACACACACACACAAACATACACTTACACTCACACTCACTCACACACAAACACACACTCACAATCACACTCACACACACACAATTAAACAAGCGCAAACGCGCAAACGCGCACAAAAACACACACACGCACACACAAACACACACGCACACGCGCAAGCGCACACGAACACGAACACACACACACGCAGGCACGCACACATACACACGCGCACACGCACATATATACGCACACACGCACACATACACAAACGCGCGCGCGCACACGCGCAGCCACGCACGGACATACACG
>JAVFHJ010000021.1:0-175290 GCA_037158775.1 Hetaerina titia
ATCCCATGAAATTTTATTACTCTTCGAAAGAGGTACTAACAACGATGATCGGACGAAATTCAAAAAACAAAACATTTATTGAGAATCCCAGAATTTGGGGTGTCTTCACGATTGCAGGGAAAAACCCGAATACGATTCGATGATTCGAATTCCGCATCATTAAAAAAATTGAATATGAAATTCTTCGTAACTCCAAATCTAAAAAAGATAAATAAATGAAATTTCACGCGTAGCAAGATTCTACTTTTCTTTTTCGAAGCAAACTTTTACAAAAGAAATCACACTATAAGAAAACGAGATATGGCCGTTTTTGTTCAAATTTCAAATATGCATAAAATCAAAAATAGAAAGCAATTGGTGCAAATTTCACTCATGTTGTAGGAAGAGTTTGAAATTCTCTTTCGAGGAAAGGGCAAACGAACTAAGTTGGTCAATAAATAAGTGAGATATGGCCGAAAAAAGGAGAATTGATAATTCTTGAAAAATTAAAACGTTGGAAGCCGAAGATATTTTAAACAATTTTGGATCCCATGAAATTTTATTACTCTTCGAAAGAGGTACTAACAACGATGATCGGAAGAAATTCAAAAAACAAAACATTTATTGAGAATCCCAGAATTTTGGGGTGTCTTCACGATTGCAGGGAAAAACCCGAATAAGATTCGCTGATTCGAATTCCGCATCATTAAAAAAATTGAATATGAAATTCTTCGTAACTCCAAATCTAAAAAAGATAAATAAATGAAATTTCACGCGTAGCAAGATTCTACTTTTCTTTTTCGAAGCAAACTTTTACAAAAGAAATCACACTATAAGAAAACGAGATATGGCCGTTTTTGTTCAAAATTCAAATGGGCATAAAATCAAAAATAGAAAGAAATTAGTGCAAACGTCACTCTTGTTATAGAAGGAGCTTGAAACCCTCTTTCGGAAAAATGGAAAATGAACAAAATTGCACAATAAATAAGGGAGATATGGGCGAAGAACCTAATATTGATAATTCTTGAAAAAAAAAAAATGTTGAACACAGAAAAGTTGTCAAACCATTGGGGTTGCGATTAAGTTCCATTACTCTTCGAAAGAGGTACTAGTCACGATGACCGGACGAAATTCAAAAAATCAAAACATTTATTGAGAATCCCAGAATTTAGGCTGTCTTCACGATTGCAGAGAAAAACCTGAATACGTTTCGGTGATTCGAATTCCGCATCACTAAAAAAATTGAATATGAAATTCTTCGTAACTCCAAATCTAAAAAAGATAAATGTATGAAATTTCACGCGTAGCAAGGTCCTACTTTTCTGTTTCGAAGCAAATTTTAACAAAAGAAATCACACTATAAGAAATCGAGATAAGGCCGTTTTTGTTCAAAATTCAAATGGGCATAAAATCATAAGTAGAAAGAAATTAGTGCAAACGTCACTCTTGTTATAGAAGGAGCTTGAAACCCTCTTTCGGAAAAAAGGCAAATGAACAAAATTGCACAATAAATAAGGGAGATATGGCCCAAGAACCTAATATTGATAATTCTTGAAAAATAAAAATGTTGAACACCGAAAAGTTGTTAAACCATTGGGGTTGCGATTAAGTTCCATTACTCTTCGAAAGAGGTACTAGTCACGATGATCGGACGAAATTCAAAAAAACAAAACATTTATTGAGAATCCCAGAATTTGGGCTGTCTTCACGATTGCAGGGAAAACCCGATTACGTTTCGGTGATTCGAATTCCGCATCATTAAAAAAATTGAATATGAAATTCTTCGTAACTCCAAATCTAAAAAAGATAAATGAATGAAATTTCACGCATAGCAAGATCCTACTTTTCTTTTTCGAAGCAAACTTTTACAAAAGAAATCACACTATAAGAAAACGAGATATGGCCGTTTTTGTTCAAAATTCAAATGGGCATAAAATCAAAAATAGAAAGAAATTAGTGCAAACGTCACTCTTGTTATAGAAAGAGCTTGAAACCCTCTTTCGGAAAAAAGGCAAATGAACAAAATTGCACAATAAATAAGGTAGTTTTGGGCCAAGAACCTAATCTGGTTAATTCTTGAAAAATAAAAATGTTGAACACCGAAATGTTGTTAAACCATTGTGGTTGCGATGAAGTTCGATTACTCTTCGAAAGAGGTACTAACCACGATGATCGGACGAAATTCAAAAAATCAAAACATTTATTGAGAATCCCAGAATTTGGGGTGTCTTCACGATTGCAGGGAAAAACCCGAATAAGATTCGCTGATTCGATTTCCGCATCTTTTGAAAAATTGAATATGAAATTCTTCGAAAGTCCAAATCTAAAAAAGATAAATGAATGAAATTTCACGCGTAGCAAGGTCCAACTTTTCTGTTTCGAAGCAAATTTTAACAAAAGAAATCACACTATAAGAAATCGAGATAAGGCCGTTTTTGTTCAAAATTCAAATGGGCATAAAATCAAAAATAGAAAGAAATTAGTGCAAACGTCACTCTTGTTATAGAAGGAGCTTGAAACCCTCTTTCGGAAAAAAGGCAAATGAACAAAATTGCACAATAAATAAGGGAGATATGGCCCAAGAACCTAATATTGATAATTCTTGAAAAATAAAAATGTTGAACACCGAAAAGTTGTTAAACCATTGTGGTTGCGATGAAGTTCGATTACTCTTCGAAAGAGGTACTAACCACGATGATCGGAGGAAATTCAAAAAAACAAAACATTTATCGAGAATCCCAGAATTTGGGGTGTCTTCACGATTGCATGAAAAAACCCGAATACGATTCGATGATTCGAATTCCGCATCATTAAAAAAAGTGAATATGAAATTCTTCGAAAGTCCAAATCTATAAAAGATAAATGAATGAAATTTCACGCGTAGCAAGATCCTACTTTTCTGTTTCGAAGCAAACTTTTACAAAAGAAATCACACCAAAAGAAATCGAGATATGGCCGTTTTTGTCCAAATTTCAAATGTGCATAAAATCAAAAATAGAAAGCAATTGGTGCAAATGTCACTCTTGTTATAGAAAGAGTTTGAAATTCTCTTTCGAGGAAAGGGCAAACGAACTAAATTGGTCAATAAATAAGTGAGATATGGCCCAAAAAAGAAGAATTGATAATTCTTGAAAAATTAAAACGTTGGACGCCGAAGATATTTTAAACAATTTTTGATCCAATGAAATTTTATTACTCTTCGAAAGAGGTACTAACAACGATGATCGGACGAAATTCAAAAAACAAAACATTTATTGAGAATCCCAGAATTTGGGGTGTCTTCACGATTGCAGGGAAAAACCCGAATAAGATTCGCTGATTCGATTTCCGCATCTTTTGAAAAATTGAATATGAAATTCTTCGTAACTCCAAATCTAAAAAAGATAAATGAATGAAATTTCACGCGTAGCAAGGTCCTACTTTTCTGTTTCGAAGCAAATTTTTACAAAAGAAATCACACTATAAGAAATCGAGATAAGGCCGTTTTTGTTCAAAATTCAAATGGGCATAAAATCAAAAATAGAAAGAAATTAGTGCAAACGTCACTCTTGTTATAGAAGGAGCTTGAAACCCTCTTTCGGAAAAAAGGCAAATGAACAAAATTGCACAATAAATAAGGGAGATATGGCCCAAGAACCTAATATTGATAATTCTTGAAAAATAAAAATGTTGAACACCGAAAAGTTGTTAAACCATTGTGGTTGCGATGAAGTTCGATTACTCTTCGAAAGAGGTACTAACCACGATGATCGGAGGAAATTCAAAAAAACAAAACATTTATCGAGAATCCCAGAATTTGGGGTGTCTTCACGATTGCATGAAAAAACCCGAATACGATTCGATGATTCGAATTCCGCATCATTAAAAAAAGTGAATATGAAATTCTTCGAAAGTCCAAATCTATAAAAGATAAATGAATGAAATTTCACGCGTAGCAAGATCCTACTTTTCTGTTTCGAAGCAAACTTTTACAAAAGAAATCACACCAAAAGAAATCGAGATATGGCCGTTTTTGTCCAAATTTCAAATGTGCATAAAATCAAAAATAGAAAGCAATTGGTGCAAATGTCACTCTTGTTATAGAAAGAGTTTGAAATTCTCTTTCGAGGAAAGGGCAAACGAACTAAATTGGTCAATAAATAAGTGAGATATGGCCCAAAAAAGAAGAATTGATAATTCTTGAAAAATTAAAACGTTGGACGCCGAAGATATTTTAAACAATTTTTGATCCAATGAAATTTTATTACTCTTCGAAAGAGGTACTAACAACGATGATCGGACGAAATTCAAAAAACAAAACATTTATTGAGAATCCCAGAATTTGGGGTGTCTTCACGATTGCAGGGAAAAACCCGAATAAGATTCGCTGATTCGATTTCCGCATCTTTTGAAAAATTGAATATGAAATTCTTCGTAACTCCAAATCTAAAAAAGATAAATGAATGAAATTTCACGCGTAGCAAGGTCCTACTTTTCTGTTTCGAAGCAAATTTTTACAAAAGAAATCACACTATAAGAAATCGAGATAAGGCCGTTTTTGTTCAAAATTCAAATGGGCATAAAATCAAAAATAGAAAGAAATTAGTACAAACGTCACTCTTGTTATAGAAGGAGCTTGAAACCCTCTTTCGGAAAAATGGAAAATGAACAAAATTGCACAATAAATAAGGGAGATATGGGCGAAGAACCTAATATTGATAATTCTTGAAAAAAAAAATGTTGAACACAGAAAAGTTGTCAAACCATTGTGGTTGCGATTAAGTTCCATTACTCTTCGAAAGAGGTACTAGTCACGATGACCGGACGAAATTCAAAAAATCAAAACATTTATTGAGAATCCCAGAATTTAGGCTGTCTTCACGATTGCAGAGAAAAACCTGAATACGTTTCGGTGATTCGAATTCCGCATCACTAAAAAAATTGAATATGAAATTCTTCGTAACTCCAAATCTAAAAAAGATAAATGAATGAAATTTCACGCGTAGCAAGATCCTACTTTTCTGTTTCGAAGCAAATTTTAACAAAAGAAATCACACTATTAGAAAACGAGATAAGGCCGTTTTTGTTCAAAATTCAAATGGGCATAAAATCAAAAGTAGAAAGAAATTAATGCAAACGTCACTCTTGTTATAGAAGGAGCTTGAAACCCTCTTTCGGAAAAAAGGCAAATGAACAAAATTGCACAATAAATAAGGGAGATATGGCCCAAGAACCTAATATTGATAATTCTTGAAAAATAAAAATGTTGAACACCGAAAAGTTGTTAAACCATTGTGGTTGCGATTAAGTTCGATTACTCTTCGAAAGAGGTACTAACCACGATGATCGGACGAATTTCAAAAAACAAAACATTTATTGAGAATCCCAGAATTTGGGCTGTCTTCACGATTGCAGGGAAAACCCGATTACGTTTCGGTGATTCGAATTCCGCATCATTTAAAAAATTGAATATGAAATTCTTCGTAACTCCAAATCTAAAAAAGATAAATGAATGAAATTTCACGCGTAGCAAGATCCTACTTTTCTTTTTCGAAGCAAACTTTTACAAAAGAAATCACACTATTAGAAAACGAGATATGGCCGTTTTTGTTCAAAATTCAAATGGGCATAAAATCAAAAATAGAAAGAAATTAGTGCAAACGTCACTCTTGTTATAGAAGGAGCTTGAAACCCTCTTTCGGAAAAAAGGAAAATGAACAAAATTGCACAATAAATAAGGGAGATATGGCCCAAGAACCTAAAATTGATAATTCTTGAAAAATAAAAATGTTGAACACCGAAATGTTGTTAAACCATTGTGGTTGCGATGAAGTTCGATTACTCTTCGAAAGAGGTACTAACCACGATGATCGGACGAATTTCAAAAAAACAAAACATTTATCGAGAAACCCAGAATTTGGGCTGTCTTCACGATTGCAGGGAAAAACCCGAATAAGATTCGCTGATTCGATTTCCGCATCTTTTGAAAAATTGAATATGAAATTCTTCGAAAGTCCAAATCTAAAAAAGATAAATGAATGAAATTTCACGCGTAGCAAGGTCCAACTTTTCTGTTTCGAAGCAAATTTTAACAAAAGAAATCACACTATAAGAAATCGAGATAAGGCCGTTTTTGTTCAAAATTCAAATGGGCATAAAATCAAAAATAGAAAGAAATTAGTGCAACCGTCACTCTTGTTATAGAAGGAGCTTGAAACCCTCTTTCGGAAAAAAGGCAAATGAACAAAATTGCACAATAAATAAAGGAGATATGGCCCAAGAACCTAATATTGATAATTCTTGAAAAATAAAAATGTTGAACACCGAAAAGTTGTTAAACCATTGTGGTTGCGATTAAGTTCGATTACTCTTCGAAAGAGGTACTAACCACGATGATCGGACGAATTTCAAAAAACAAAACATTTATTAAGAATCCCAGAATTTGGGCTGTCTTCACGATTGCAGGGAAAAACCCGAATACGATTCGGTGATTCGAATTCCGCATCACTAAAAAAATTGAATATGAAATTCTTTGTAACTCCAAATCTAAAAAAGGTAAATGAATGAAATTTCACGCGTAGCAAGGTCCTACTTTTCTGTTTCGAAGCAAATTTTAACAAAAGAAATCACACTATAAGAAATCGAGATAAGGCCGTTTTTGTTCAAAATTCAAATGGGCATAAAATCAAAAATAGAAAGAAATTAGTGCAAACGTCACTCTTGTTATAGAAGGAGCTTGAATCCCTCTTTCGGAAAAATGGAAAATGAACAAAATTGCACAATAAATAAGGGAGATATGGGCGAAGAACCTAATATTGATAATTCTTGAAAAAAAAAAATGTTGAACACAGAAAAGTTGTCAAACCATTGTGGTTGCGATTAAGTTCCATTACTCTTCGAAAGAGGTACTAACAACGATGATCGGACGAAATTCAAAAAATCAAAACATTTATTGAGAATCCCAGAATTTGGGCTGTCTTCACGATTGCAGGGAAAACCCGATTACGTTTCGGTGATTCGAATTCCGCATCATTAAAAAAATTGAATATGAAATTCTTTGTAACTCCAAATCTAAAAAAGATAAATGAATGAAATTTCACGCGTAGCAAGATACTACTTTTCTGTTTCGAAGCAATTTTTAACAAAAGAAATCACACTATAAGAAATCGAGATAAGGCCGTTTTTGTTCAAAATTCAAATGGGCATAAAATCAAAAGTAGAAAGAAATTAATGCAAACGTCACTCTTGTTATAGAAGGAGCTTGAAACCCTCTTTCGGAAAAAAGGCAAATGAACAAAATTGCACAATAAATAAGGGAGATATGGCCCAAGAACCTAATATAGATAATTCTTGAAAAAAAAAAAATGTTGAACACAGAAAAGTTGTCAAACCATTGGGGTTGCGATTAAGTTCGATTACTCTTCGAAAGAGGTACTAACCTCGATGACCGGACGAAATTCAAAAAATCAAAACATTTATTGAGAATCCCAGAATTTGGGGTGTCTTCACGATTGCAGGGAAAAACCCGAATACGATTCGGTGATTCGAATTCCGCATCACTAAAAAAATTGAATATGAAATTCTTCGTAACTCCAAATCTAAAAAAGGTAAATGAATGAAATTTCACGCGTAGCAAGGTCCTACTTTTCTTTTACGAAGCAAACTTTTACAAAAGAAATCACACTATAAGAAAACGAGATATGGCCGTTTTTGTTCAAAATTCAAATGGGCATAAAATCAAAAATAGAAAGAAATTAGTGCAAACGTCACTCTTGTTATAGAAGGAGCTGGAAACCCTCTTTCGGAAAAATGGAAAATGAACAAAATTGCACAATAAATAAGGGAGATATGGCCCAAGAACCTAATATTGATAATTCTTGAAAAAAAAAAATGTTGAACACAGAAAAGTTGTTAAACCATTGTGGTTGCGATGAAGTTCGATTACTCTTCGAAAGAGGTACTAGTCACGATGACCGGACGAAATTCAAAAATCAAAACATTTATTGAGAAACCCAGAATTTGGGGTGTCTTCACGATTGCAGGCAAAAACCCGAATACGATTCGGTGATTCGAATTCCGCATCATTAAAAAAAGTGAATATGAAATTCTTCGTAATTCCAAATCTATAAAAGATAAATGAATGAAATTTCACGCGTAGCAAGATACTACTTTTCTTTTTCGAAGCAAACTTTTACAAAAGAAATCACACTATAAGAAAACGAGATATGGCCGTTTTTGTTCAAATTTCAAATATGCATAAAATCAAAAATAGAAAGCAATTGGTGCAAATTTCACTCATGTTGTAGAAAGAGTTTGAAATTCTCTTTCGAGGAAAGGGCAAACGAACTAAATTGGTCAATAAATAAGTGAGATATGGCCCAAAAAAGAAGAATTGATAATTCTTGAAAAATTAAAACGTTGGACGCCGAAGATATTTTAAACAATTTTGGATCCCATGAAATTTTATTACTCTTCGAAAGAGGTACTAACAACGATGATCGGACGAAATTCAAAAATCAAAACATTTATTGAGAATCCCAAAATTTGGGGTGTCTTCACGATTGCAGAAAAAAACCCGAATACGATTCGGTGATTCGAATTCCGCATCATTAAAAAAATTGAATATGAAATTCTTCGTAACTCCAAATCTAAAAAAGATAAATGAATGAAATTTCACGCGTAGCAAGATCCTACTTTTCTTTTTCGAAGCAAACTTTTACAAAAGAAATCACACTATAAGAAAACGAGATATGGCCGTTTTTGTTCAAAATTCAAATGGGCATAAAATCAAAAATAGAAAGAAATTAGTGCAAACGTCACTCTTTTTATAGAAGGAGCTTGAAACCCTCTTTCGGAAAAAAGGCAAATGATCAAAATTGCACAATAAATAAGGGAGATATGGCCCAAGAACCTAATCTGGTTAATTCTTGAAAAATAAAAATGTTGAACACCGAAAAGTTGTTAAACCATTGTGGTTGCGATGAAGTTCGATTACTCTTCGAAAGAGGTACTAACCACGATGATCGGAGGAAATTCAAAAAACAAAACATTTATTGAGAATCTCAGAATTTGGGGTGTCTTCACGATTGCAGGGAAAAACCCGAATACGATTCGATGTTTTGAGATCCGCATCTTTTGAAAAATTGAATATGAAATTCTTCGAAAGTCCAAATCTATAAAAGATAAATGAATGAAATTTCACGCGTAGCAAGATCCTACTTTTCTGTTTCGAAGCAAACTTTTACAAAAGAAATCACACCAAAAGAAATCGAGATATGGCCGTTTTTGTCCAAATTTCAAATGTGCACAAAATCAAAAATAGAAAGCAATTGGTGCAAATGTCACTCTTGTTATAGAAAGAGTTTGAAATTCTCTTTCGAGGAAAGGGCAAACGAACTAAATTGGTCAATAAATAAGTGAGATATGGCCCAAAAAAGAAGAATTGATAATTCTTGAAAAATTAAAACGTTGGACGCCGAAGATATTTTAAACAATTTTGGATCCCATGAAATTTTATTACTCTTCGAAAGAGGTACTAACAACGATGATCGGACGAAATTCAAAAATCAAAACATTTATTGAGAATCCCAAAATTTGGGGTGTCTTCACGATTGCAGAAAAAAACCCGAATACGATTCGGTGATTCGAATTCCGCATCATTAAAAAAATTGAATATGAAATTCTTCGTAACTCCAAATCTAAAAAAGATAAATGAATGAAATTTCACGCGTAGCAAGATCCTACTTTTCTTTTTCGAAGCAAACTTTTACAAAAGAAATCACACTATAAGAAAACGAGATATGGCCGTTTTTGTTCAAAATTCAAATGGGCATAAAATCAAAAATAGAAAGAAATTAGTGCAAACGTCACTCTTGTTATAGAAGGAGCTTGAAACCCTCTTTCGGAAAAAAGGCAAATGAACAAAATTGCACAATAAATAAGGGAGATATGGCCCAAGAACCTAATCTGGTTAATTCTTGAAAAATAAAAATGTTGAACACCGAAAAGTTGTTAAACCATTGTGGTTGCGATGAAGTTCGATTACTCTTCGAAAGAGGTACTAACCACGATGATCGGAGGAAATTCAAAAAACAAAACATTTATTGAGAATCTCAGAATTTGGGGTGTCTTCACGATTGTAGGGAAAAACCCGAATACGATTCGATGTTTTGAGATCCGCATCTTTTGAAAAATTGAATATGAAATTCTTCGAAAGTCCAAATCTATAAAAGATAAATGAATGAAATTTCACGCGTAGCAAGATCCTACTTTTCTGTTTCGAAGCAAACTTTTACAAAAGAAATCACACCAAAAGAAATCGAGATATGGCCGTTTTTGTCCAAATTTCAAATGTGCATAAAATCAAAAATAGAAAGCAATTGGTGCAAATGTCACTCTTGTTATAGAAAGAGTTTGAAATTCTCTTTCGAGGAAAGGGCAAACAAACTAAATTGGTCAATAAATAAGTGAGATATGGCCCAAAAAAGAAGAATTGATAATTCTTGAAAAATTAAAACGTTGGACGCCGAAGATATTTTAAACAATTTTGGATCCAATGAAATTTTATTACTCTTCGAAAGAGGTACTAACAACGATGATCGGACGAAATTCAAAAAACAAAACATTTATTGAGAATCCCAGAATTTGGGGTGTCTTCACGATTGCAGGGAAGAACCCGAATAAGATTCGTTGATTCGAATTCCGCATCATTAAAAAAATTGAATATGAAATTCTTCGTAACTCCAAATCTAAAAAAGATAAATGAATGAAATTTCACGCGTAGCAAGGTCCTACTTTTCTGTTTCGAAGCAAATTTTTACAAAAGAAATCACACTATAAGAAAACGAGATATGGCCGTTTTTGTTCAAAATTCAAATATGCATAAAATCAAAAATAGAAAGCAATTGGTGCAAATTTCACTCATGTTGTAGAAAGAGTTTGAAATTCTCTTTCGAGGAAAGGGCAAACGAACTAAAATGGTCAATACATAAGTGAGATATGGCCCAAAAAAGAAGAATTGATAATTCTTGAAAAATTAAAACGTTGGACGCCGAAAATATTTTAAACAATTTTGGATCCCATGAAATTTTATTACTCTTCGAAAGAGGTACTAACAACGATGATCGGACGAAATTCAAAAATCAAAACATTTATTGAGAATCCCAAAATTTGGGGTGTCTTCACGATTGCAGAAAAAAACCCGAATACGATTCGGTGATTCGAATTCCGCATCATTAAAAAAATTGAATATGAAATTCTTCGTAACTCCAAATCTAAAAAAGATAAATGAATGAAATTTCACGCGTAGCAAGATCCTACTTTTCTTTTTCGAAGCAAACTTTTACAAAAGAAATCACACTATAAGAAAACGAGATATGGCCGTTTTTGTTCAAAATTCAAATGGGCATAAAATCAAAAATAGAAAGAAATTAGTGCAAACGTCACTCTTTTTATAGAAGGAGCTTGAAACCCTCTTTCGGAAAAAAGGCAAATGATCAAAATTGCACAATAAATAAGGGAGATATGGCCCAAGAACCTAATCTGGTTAATTCTTGAAAAATAAAAATGTTGAACACCGAAAAGTTGTTAAACCATTGTGGTTGCGATGAAGTTCGATTACTCTTCGAAAGAGGTACTAACCACGATGATCGGAGGAAATTCAAAAAACAAAACATTTATTGAGAATCTCAGAATTTGGGGTGTCTTCACGATTGCAGGGAAAAACCCGAATACGATTCGATGTTTTGAGATCCGCATCTTTTGAAAAATTGAATATGAAATTCTTCGAAAGTCCAAATCTATAAAAGATAAATGAATGAAATTTCACGCGTAGCAAGATCCTACTTTTCTGTTTCGAAGCAAACTTTTACAAAAGAAATCACACCAAAAGAAATCGAGATATGGCCGTTTTTGTCCAAATTTCAAATGTGCACAAAATCAAAAATAGAAAGCAATTGGTGCAAATGTCACTCTTGTTATAGAAAGAGTTTGAAAGTCTCTTTCGAGGAAAGGGCAAACGAACTAAATTGGTCAATAAATAAGTGAGATATGGCCCAAAAAAGAAGAATTGATAATTCTTGAAAAATTAAAACGTTGGACGCCGAAGATATTTTAAACAATTTTGGATCCCATGAAATTTTATTACTCTTCGAAAGAGGTACTAACAACGATGATCGGACGAAATTCAAAAATCAAAACATTTATTGAGAATCCCAAAATTTGGGGTGTCTTCACGATTGCAGAAAAAAACCCGAATACGATTCGGTGATTCGAATTCCGCATCATTAAAAAAATTGAATATGAAATTCTTCGTAACTCCAAATCTAAAAAAGATAAATGAATGAAATTTCACGCGTAGCAAGATCCTACTTTTCTTTTTCGAAGCAAACTTTTACAAAAGAAATCACACTATAAGAAAACGAGATATGGCCGTTTTTGTTCAAAATTCAAATGGGCATAAAATCAAAAATAGAAAGAAATTAGTGCAAACGTCACTCTTGTTATAGAAGGAGCTTGAAACCCTCTTTCGGAAAAAAGGCAAATGAACAAAATTGCACAATAAATAAGGGAGATATGGCCCAAGAACCTAATCTGGTTAATTCTTGAAAAATAAAAATGTTGAACACCGAAAAGTTGTTAAACCATTGTGGTTGCGATGAAGTTCGATTACTCTTCGAAAGAGGTACTAACCACGATGATCGGAGGAAATTCAAAAAACAAAACATTTATTGAGAATCTCAGAATTTGGGGTGTCTTCACGATTGTAGGGAAAAACCCGAATACGATTCGATGTTTTGAGATCCGCATCTTTTGAAAAATTGAATATGAAATTCTTCGAAAGTCCAAATCTATAAAAGATAAATGAATGAAATTTCACGCGTAGCAAGATCCTACTTTTCTGTTTCGAAGCAAACTTTTACAAAAGAAATCACACCAAAAGAAATCGAGATATGGCCGTTTTTGTCCAAATTTCAAATGTGCATAAAATCAAAAATAGAAAGCAATTGGTGCAAATGTCACTCTTGTTATAGAAAGAGTTTGAAATTCTCTTTCGAGGAAAGGGCAAACAAACTAAATTGGTCAATAAATAAGTGAGATATGGCCCAAAAAAGAAGAATTGATAATTCTTGAAAAATTAAAACGTTGGACGCCGAAGATATTTTAAACAATTTTGGATCCAATGAAATTTTATTACTCTTCGAAAGAGGTACTAACAACGATGATCGGACGAAATTCAAAAAACAAAACATTTATTGAGAATCCCAGAATTTGGGGTGTCTTCACGATTGCAGGGAAAAACCCGAATAAGATTCGTTGATTCGAATTCCGCATCATTAAAAAAATTGAATATGAAATTCTTCGTAACTCCAAATCTAAAAAAGATAAATGAATGAAATTTCACGCGTAGCAAGGTCCTACTTTTCTGTTTCGAAGCAAATTTTTACAAAAGAAATCACACTATAAGAAAACGAGATATGGCCGTTTTTGTTCAAAATTCAAATATGCATAAAATCAAAAATAGAAAGCAATTGGTGCAAATTTCACTCATGTTGTAGAAAGAGTTTGAAATTCTCTTTCGAGGAAAGGGCAAACGAACTAAAATGGTCAATACATAAGTGAGATATGGCCCAAAAAAGAAGAATTGATAATTCTTGAAAAATTAAAACGTTGGACGCCGAAAATATTTTAAACAATTTTGGATCCCATGAAATTTTATTACTCTTCGAAAGAGGTACTAACAACGATGATCGGACGAAATTCAAAAAACAAAACATTTATTGAAAATCCCAGAATTTGGGGTGTCTTCACGATTGCAGGGAAAATCCCGAATACGATTCGCTGATTCGAATTCCGCATCACTAAAAAAATTGAATATGAAATTCTTCGTAACTCCAAATCTAAAAAAGATAAATGAATGAAATTTCACGCGTAGCAAGATCCTACTTTTCTTTTTCGAAGCAAATTTTAACAAAAGAAATCACACCATAAGAAATCGAGATAAGGCCGTTTTTGTTCAAAATTCAAATGGGCATAAAATCAAAAATAGAAAGAAATTAGTGCAAACGTCACTCTTGTTATAGAAGGAGCTTGAAACCCTCTTTCGGAAAAATGGCATATGAACAAAATTGCACAATAAATAAGGGAGATATGGGCGAAGAACCTAATATTGATAATTCTTGAAAAAAAAAATGTTGAACACAGAAAAGTTGTCAAACCATTGGGGTTGCGATTAAGTTCCATTACTCTTCAAAAGAGGTACTAGTCACGATGACCGGACGAAATTCAAAAATCAAAACATTTATTGAGAAACCCAGAATTTGGGGTGTCTTCACGATTGCAGGGAAAAACCCGAATACGATTCGGTGATTCGAATTCCGCATCATTAAAAAAAGTGAATATGAAATTCTTCGTAATTCCAAATCTATAAAAGATAAATGAATGAAATTTCACGCGTAGCAAGATACTACTTTTCTTTTTCGAAGCAAACTTTTACAAAAGAAATCACACTATAAGAAAACGAGATATGGCCGTTTTTGTTCAAATTTCAAATATGCATAAAATCAAAAATAGAAAGCAATTGGTGCAAATTTCACTCATGTTGTAGAAAGAGTTTGAAATTCTCTTTCGAGGAAAGGGCAAACGAACTAAATTGGTCAATAAATAAGTGAGATATGGCCCAAAAAAGAAGAATTGATAATTCTTGAAAAATTAAAACGTTGGACGCCGAAGATATTTTAAACAATTTTGGATCCCATGAAATTTTATTACTCTTCGAAAGAGGTACTAACAACGATGATCGGACGAAATTCAAAAATCAAAACATTTATTGAGAATCCCAAAATTTGGGGTGTCTTCACGATTGCAGAAAAAAACCCGAATACGATTCGGTGATTCGAATTCCGCATCATTAAAAAAATTGAATATGAAATTCTTCGTAACTCCAAATCTAAAAAAGATAAATGAATGAAATTTCACGCGTAGCAAGATCCTACTTTTCTTTTTCGAAGCAAACATTTACAAAAGAAATCACACTATAAGAAAACGAGATATGGCCGTTTTTGTTCAAAATTCAAATGGGCATAAAATCAAAAATAGAAAGAAATTAGTGCAAACGTCACTCTTGTTATAGAAGGAGCTTGAAACCCTCTTTCGGAAAAAAGGCAAATGAACAAAATTGCACAATAAATAAGGGAGATATGGCCCAAGAACCTAATCTGGTTAATTCTTGAAAAATAAAAATGTTGAACACCGAAAAGTTGTTAAACCATTGTGGTTGCGATGAAGTTCGATTACTCTTCGAAAGAGGTACTAACCACGATGATCGGACGAATTTCAAAAAAACAAAACATTTATTGAGAAACCCAGAATTTGGGGTGTCTTCACGATTGCAGGGAAAAACCCGAATAAGATTCGCTGATTCGATTTCCGCATCTTTTGAAAAATTGAATATGAAATTCTTCGAAAGTCCAAATCTAAAAAAGATAAATGAATGAAATTTCACGCGTAGCAAGGTCCAACTTTTCTGTTTCGAAGCAAATTTTAACAAAAGAAATCACACTATAAGAAATCGAGATAAGGCCGTTTTTGTTCAAAATTCAAATGGGCATAAAATCAAAAATAGAAAGAAATTAGTGCAACCGTCACTCTTGTTATAGAAGGAGCTTGAAACCCTCTTTCGGAAAAAAGGCAAATGAACAAAATTGCACAATAAATAAGGGAGATATGGCCCAAGAACCTAATATTGATAATTCTTGAAAAATAAAAATGTTGAACACCGAAAAGTTGTTAAACCATTGTGGTTGCGATGAAGTTCGATTACTCTTCGAAAGAGGTACTAACCACGATGATCGGAGGAAATTCAAAAAACAAAACATTTATTGAGAATCTCAGAATTTGGGGTGTCTTCACGATTGCAGGGAAAAACCCGAATACGATTCGATGTTTTGAGATCCGCATCTTTTGAAAAATTGAATATGAAATTCTTCGAAAGTCCAAATCTATAAAAGATAAATGAATGAAATTTCACGCGTAGCAAGATCCTACTTTTCTGTTTCGAAGCAAACTTTTACAAAAGAAATCACACCAAAAGAAATCGAGATATGGCCGTTTTTGTCCAAATTTCAAATGTGCATAAAATCAAAAATAGAAAGCAATTGGTGCAAATGTCACTCTTGTTATAGAAAGAGTTTGAAATTCTCTTTCGAGGAAAGGGCAAACGAACTAAATTGGTCAATAAATAAGTGAGATATGGCCCAAAAAAGAAGAATTGATAATTCTTGAAAAATTAAAACGTTGGACGCCGAAGATATTTTAAACAATTTTGGATCCAATGAAATTTTATTACTCTTCGAAAGAGGTACTAACAACGATGATCGGACGAAATTCAAAAAACAAAACATTTATTGAGAATCCCAGAATTTGGGGTGTCTTCACGATTGCAGGGAAAAACCCGAATAAGATTCGTTGATTCGAATTCCGCATCATTAAAAAAATTGAATATGAAATTCTTCGTAACTCCAAATCTAAAAAAGATAAATGAATGAAATTTCACGCGTAGCAAGGTCCTACTTTTCTGTTTCGAAGCAAATTTTTACAAAAGAAATCACACTATAAGAAAACGAGATATGGCCGTTTTTGTTCAAAATTCAAATATGCATAAAATCAAAAATAGAAAGCAATTGGTGCAAATTTCACTCATGTTGTAGAAAGAGTTTGAAATTCTCTTTCGAGGAAAGGGCAAACGAACTAAAATGGTCAATACATAAGTGAGATATGGCCCAAAAAAGAAGAATTGATAATTCTTGAAAAATTAAAACGTTGGACGCCGAAAATATTTTAAACAATTTTGGATCCCATGAAATTTTATTACTCTTCGAAAGAGGTACTAACAACGATGATCGGACGAAATTCAAAAAACAAAACATTTATTGAAAATCCCAGAATTTGGGGTGTCTTCACGATTGCAGGGAACGATTCGGTGATTCGAATTCCGCATCACTAAAAAAATTGAATATGAAATTCTTTGTAACTCCAAATCTAAAAAAGGTAAATGAATGAAATTTCACGCGTAGCAAGGTCCTACTTTTCTGTTTCGAAGCAAATTTTAACAAAAGAAATCACACTATAAGAAATCGAGATAAGGCCGTTTTTGTTCAAAATTCAAATGGGCATAAAATCAAAAGTAGAAAGAAATTAGTGCAAACGTCACTCTTGTTATAGAAGGAGCTTGAAACCCTCTTTCTGGAAAAAAGGCAAATGAACAAAATTGCACAATAAAAAAGGGAGATATGGCCCAAGAACCTAATATTGATAATTCTTGAAAAATAAAAAATATTGAACGCCGAAAAGTTTTCAAACCATTGTGGTTTCGGATGAAGTTCGATTATTCTTCGAAAGAGGTACTAACAACGATGATCGGACGAAATTCAAAAAACAAAACATTTATTGAGAATCCCAGAATTTGGGGTGTCTTCACGAATGCAAGGAAAAACCCGAATACCATTCGGTGATTCGAATTCCGCATCATTAAAAAAATTGAATATGAAATTCTTCGTAACTCCAAATCTAAAAAAGATAAATGAATGAAATTTCACGCGTAGCAAGATCCTACTTTTCTTTTTCGAAGCAAACTTTTACAAAAGAAATCACACTATAAGAAAACGAGATATGGCCGTTTTTGTTCAAAATTCAAATGGCATAAAATCAAAAATAGAAAGAAATTAGTGCAAACGTCACTCTTGTTATAGAAGGAGCTGGAAACCCTCTTTCGGAAAAATGGAAAATGAACAAATTGCAACAATAAATAAGGGAGATATGGCCCAAGAACCTAATATTGATAATTCTTGAAAAAAAAAAATGTTGAACACAGAAAAGTTGTTAAAACCATTGTGGTTGCGATGAAGTTCGATTACTCTTCGAAAGAGGTACTAACAACGATGATCGGACGAAATTCAAAAAAACAAAACATTTATTGAGAATCCCAGAATTTGGGGTGTCTTCACGATTGCAGGGAAAAACCCGACAACGATTCGGTGATTCGAATTCCGCATCATTAAAAAAATTGAATATGAAATTCTTCGTAACTCCAAATCTAAAAAAGATAAATGAATGAAATTTCACGCGTAGCAAGGTCCTACTTTTTTGTTTCGAAGCAAACTTTTACAAAAGAAATCAAACTATAAGAAAAGAGATATGGCCGTTTTTGGTCAAAATTCAAATGGGCATAAAATCAAAAATAGAAAGAAATTAGTGCAAACGTCACTCTTGTTATAGAAGGAGCTTGAAACCCTCTTTCGGAGAAATGGCATATGAACAAAATTGCACAATAAATAAGGGAGTTTTGGGCCAAGAACCTAATATTGATAATTCTTGAAAAAAAAAAATGTTGAACACCGAAATGTTGTCAAACCATTGGGGTTGCGATTAAGTTCCATTACTCTTCGAAAGAGGTACTAACAACGATGATCGGACGAAATTCAAAAATCAAAACATTTATTGAGAATCCCAGAATTTGGGGTGTCTTCACGATTGCAGGGAAAAACCCGAATAAGATTCGCTGATTCGAATTCCGCATCATTAAAAAAAGTGAATATGAAATTCTTCGTAATTCCCAAATCTATAAAAAGATAAATGAATGAAATTTCACGCGTAGCAAGATACTACTTTTCTTTTTCGAAGCAAACTTTTACAAAAGAAATCACACTATAAGAAAACGAGATATGGCCGTTTTTGTTCAAATTTCAAATATGCATAAAATCAAAAATAGAAAGCAATTGGTGCAAATTTCACTCATGTTGTAGAGAGAGTTTGAAATTCTCTTTCGAGGAAAGGGCAAACGAACTAAATTGGTCAAATAAATAAGTGAGATATGGCCCAAAAAAGAGAATTGATAATTCTTGAAAAATTAAAACGTTGGACGCCGAAGATATTTTAAACAATTTTGGATCCCATGAAATTTTATTACTCTTCGAAAGAGGTACTAACAACGATGATCGGACGAAATTCAAAAATCAAAACATTTATTGAGAATCCCAAATTTGGGGGTGTCTTCACGATTGCAGAAAAAAACCCGAATACGATTCGGTAGATTCGAATTCCGCATCATTAAAAAAATTGAATATGAAATTCTTCGTAACTCCAAATCTAAAAAAGATAAATGAATGAAATTTCACGCGTAGCAAGATCCTACTTTTCATTTTTCGAAGCAAACATTTACAAAAGAAATCACACTATAAGAAAACGAGATATGGCCGTTTTTGTTCAAAATTCAAATGGGCATAAAATCAAAAATAGAAAGAAATTAGTGCAAACGTCACTCTTGTTATAGAAGGAGCTTGAAACCCTCTTTCGGAAAAAAGGCAAATGAACAAAATTGCACAATAAATAAGGGAGATATGGGCGAAGAACCTAATATTGATAATTCTTGAAAAATAAAAATGTTGAACACCGAAAAGTTGTTAAACCATTGTGGTTGCGATGAAGTTCGATTACTCTTCGAAAGAGGTACTAAACCACGATGATCGGACGAATTTCAAAAAAACAAAACATTTATTGAGAAACCCAGAATTTGGGGTGTCTTCACGATTGCAGGGAAAAACCCGAATAAGATTCGCTGATTCGATTTCCGCATCTTTTGAAAAATTGAATATGAAATTCTTCGAAAGTCCAAATCTAAAAAAGATAAATGAATGAAATTTCACGCGTAGCAAGGTCCAACTTTTCTGTTTCGAAGCAAATTTTAACAAAAGAAATCACACTATAAGAAATCGAGATAAGGCCGTTTTTGTTCAAAATTCAAATCGGCATAAAATCAAAAATAGAAAGAAATTAGTGCAAACCGTCACTCTTGTTATAGAAGGAGCTTGAAACCCTCTTTCGGAAAAAAGGCAAATGAACAAAATTGCACAATAAATAAGGGAGATATGGCCCAAGAACCTAATATTGATAATTCTTGAAAAATAAAAATGTTGAACACCGAAAAGTTGTTAAACCATTGTGGTTGCGATGAAGTTCGATTACTCTTCGAAAGAGGTACTAGTCACGATGACCGGACGAAATTCAAAAAATCAAAACATTTATTGAGAATCTCAGAATTTGGGGTGTCTTCACGATTGCAGGGAAAAACCCGAATACGATTCGATGTTTTGAGATCCGCATCTTTTGAAAAATTGAATATGAAATTCTTCGAAAGTCCAAATCTATAAAAGATAAATGAATGAAATTTCACGCGTAGCAAGATCCTACTTTTCTGTTTCGAAGCAAACTTTACAAAAGAAATCACACCAAAAGAAATCGAGATATGGCCGTTTTTGTCCAAATTTCAAATGTGCATAAAATCAAAAATAGAAAACAATTGATGCAAATGTCACTCTTGTTATAGAAAGAGTTTGAAATTCTCTTTCGAGGAAAAGGGCAAACGAACTAAATTGGTCAATAAATAAGTGAGATATGGCCCAAAAAAGAAGAATTGATAATTCTTGAAAAATTAAAACGTTGGACGCCGAAGATATTTTAAACAATTTTGGATCCAATGAAATTTTATTACTCTTCGAAAGAGGTACTAACAACGATGATCGGACGAAATTCAAAAAACAAAACATTTATTGAGAATCCCAGAATTTGGGGTGTCTTCACGATTGCAGGGAAAAACCCGAATAAGATTCGTTGATTCGAATTCCGCATCATTAAAAAAATTGAATATGAAATTCTTCGTAACTCCAAATCTAAAAAGATAAATGAATGAAATTTCACGCGTAGCAAGGTCCTACTTTTCTGTTTCGAAGCAAATTTTTACAAAAGAAATCACACTATAAGAAAACGAGATATGGCCGTTTTTGTTCAAAATTCAAATATGCATAAAATCAAAAATAGAAAGCAATTGGTGCAAATTTCACTCATGTTGTAGAAAGAGTTTGAAATTCTCTTTCGAGGAAAGGGCAAACGAACTAAAATGGTCAATACATAAGTGAGATATGGCCCAAAAAAGAAGAATTGATAATTCTTGAAAAATTAAAACGTTGGACGCCGAAAATATTTTAAACAATTTTGGATCCATGAAATTTTATTACTCTTCGAAAGAGGTACTAACAACGATGATCGGACGAAATTCAAAAAACAAAACATTTATTGAAAATCCCAGAATTTGGGGTGTCTTCACGATTGCAGGGAAAATCCCGAATACGATTCGCTGATTCGAATTCCGCATCACTAAAAAAATTGAATATGAAATTCTTCGTAACTCCAAATCTAAAAAAGATAAATGAATGAAATTTCACGCGTAGCAAGATCCTACTTTTCCTTTTTCGAAGCAAATTTTAACAAAAGAAATCACACCATAAGAAATCGAGATAATGCCGTTTTTGTTCAAAATTCAAATGGGCATAAAATCAAAAATAGAAAGAAATTAGTGCAAAACGTCACTCTTGTTATAGAAGGAGCTTGAAACCCTCTTTCGGAAAAATGGCATATGAACAAAATGGCATATGAACAAAATTGCACAATAAATAAGGGAGATATGGGCGAAGAACCTAATATTGATAATTCTTGAAAAAAAAAATGTTGAACACAGAAAAGTTGTCAAACCATTGGGGTTGCGATTAAGTTCCATTACTCTTCGAAAGAGGTACTAACAACGATGATCGGACGAAATTCAAAAAATCAAAACATTTATTGAGATTCTCAGAATTTAGGCTGTCTTCACGATTGCAGAGAAAAACCTGAATACGTTTCGGTGATTCGAATGCCGCATCATTCAAAAAATTGAATATGAAATTCTTCGTAATTCCAAATCTATAAAAGATAAATGAATGAAATTTCACGCGTAGCAAGATCCTACTTTTCTTTTTCGAAGCAAACTTTTACAAAAGAAATGACACTATAAGAAAACGAGATATGGCCGTTTTTGTTCAAAATTCAAATATGCATAAAATCAAAAATAGAAAGCAATTGGTGCAAATTTCACTCATGTTGTAGAAAGAGTTTGAAATTCTCTTTCGAGGAAAGGGCAAACGAACTAAATTGGTCAAGAAATAAGTGAGATATGGCCGAAAAATGAGAATTGATAATTCTTGAAAAATTAAAACGTTGGACGCCGAAGATATTTTAAACAATTTTGGATCCCATGAAATTTTATTACTCTTCGAAAGAGGTACTAACAACGATGATCGGACGAAATTCAAAAAACAAAACATTTATTGAGAATCCCAGAATTTGGGGTGTCTTCACGATTGCAGAGGAAAACCGAATACGTTTCGGTGATTCGAATTCCGCATCACTAAAAAAATTGAATATGAAATTCTTCGTAACTCCAAATCTAAAAAAGATAAATGAATGAAATTTCACGCGTAGCAAGGTCCAACTTTTCTGTTTCGAAGCAAATTTTAACAGAAGAAATCACACCTTAAGAAAACGAGATATGGCCGTTTTTGTTCAAACTTTAAATGGGCATAAAATCAAAAAAAGAAAGAAATTAGTGCAAACGTCACTCTTGTTATAGAAGGAGCTTGAAACCCTCTTTCGGAAAAAAGGCAAATGAACAAAATTGCACAATAAATAAGGGAGATATGGGCGAAAAACCTAATATTGATAATTCTTGAAAAAAAAAAATGTTGAACACCGAAAAGTTGTTAAACCATTGTGGTTGCGATTAAGTTCGATTACTCTTCGAAAGAGGTACTAACAACGATGATCGGACGAAATTCAAAAAACAAAACATTTATTGAGAATCCCAGAATTTGGGGTGTCTTCACGATTGCAGGGAAAAACCCGAATACGATTCGGTCATTCGAATTCCGCATCACTAAAAAAATTGAATATGAAATTCTTCGTAACTCCAAATCTAAAAAGATAAATGAATGAAATTTCACGCGTAGCAAGATACTACTCTTCTGTTTCGAAGCAATTTTTAACAAAAGAAATCACACTATAAGAAATCGAGATAAGGCCGTTTTTGTTCAAAATTCAAATGGGCATAAAATCAAAAGTAGAAAGAAATTAATGCAAACGTCACTCTTGTTATAGAAGGAGCTTGAAACCCTCTTTCGGAAAAAAGGCAAATGAACAAAATTGCACAATAAATAAGGGAGATATGGCCCAAGAACCTAATATTGATAATTCTTGAAAAATAAAAATGTTGAACACCGAAAAGTTGTTAAACCATTGTGGTTGCGATTAAGTTCGATTACTCTTCGAAAGAGGTACTAACCACGATGATCGGACGAATTTCAAAAACAAAACATTTATTGAGAATCCCAGAATTTGGGCTGTCTTCACGATTGCAGGGAAAAACCCGAATACGATTCGGTGATTCGAATTCCGCATCATTAAAAAAATTGAATATGAAATTCTTTGTAACTCCAAATCTATAAAAGATAAATGAATGAAATTTCACGCGTAGCAAGGTCCTACTTTTCTGTTTCGAAGCAAATTTTAACAAAAGAAATCACACTATAAGAAATCGAGATAAGGCCGTTTTTGTTCAAAATTCAAATGGGCATAAAATCAAAAATAGAAAGAAATTAGTGCAAACGTCACTCTTGTTATAGAAGGAGCTTGAAACCCTCTTTCGGAAAAATGGAAAATGAACAAAATTGCACAATAAATAAGGGAGATATGGGCGAAGAACCTAATATTGATAATTCTTGAAAAAAAAAAAATGTTGAACACAGAAAAGTTTTCAAACCATTGTGGTTTCGATAAAGTTCGATTACTCTTCGAAAGAGGTACTAGTCACGATGATCGGACGAAATTCAAAAAAACAAAACATTTATTGAGAATCCCAGAATTTGGGGTGTCTTCACGAATGCAGGGAAAAACCCGAATACGATTCGGTGATTCGAATTCTGCATCATTAAAAAAATTGAATATGAAATTCTTCGTAACTCCAAATCTAAAAAAGATAAATGAATGAAATTTCACGCGTAGCAAGGTCCTACTTTTCTTTTTCGAAGCAAACTTTTACAAAAGAAATCACACTATAAGAAAACGAGATATGGCCGTTTTTGTTCAAAATTCAAATGGGCATAAAATCAAAATAGAAAGAAATTAGTGCAAACGTCACTCTTGTTATAGAAGGAGCTGGAAACCCTCTTTCGGAAAAATGGAAAATGAACAAAATTGCACAATAAATAAGGGAGATATGGCCCAAGAACCTAATATTGATAATTCTTGAAAAAAAAAATGTTGAACACAGAAAAGTTGTTAAACCATTGTGGTTGCGATGAAGTTCGATTACTCCTCGAAAGAGGTACTAACAACGATGATCGGACGAAATTCAAAAAACAAAACATTTATTGAGAATCCCAGAATTTGGGGTGTCTTCACGATTGCAGGGAAAAACCCGACAACGATTCGGTGATTCGAATTCCGCATCATTAAAAAAATTGAATATGAAATTCTTCGTAACTCCAAATCTAAAAAAGATAAATGAATGAAATTTCACGCGTAGCAAGGTCCTACTTTTCTGTTTCGAAGCAAACTTTTACAAAAGAAATCAAACTATAAGAAAAGAGATATGGCCGTTTTTGTTCAAAATTCAAATGGGCATAAAATCAAAATAGAAAGAAATTAGTGCAAACGTCACTCTTGTTATAGAAGGAGCTTGAAACCCTCTTTCGGAGAAATGGCATATGAACAAAATTGCACAATAAATAAGGGAGTTTTGGGCCAAGAACCTAATATTGATAATTCTTGAAAAAAAAAAATGTTGAACACCGAAATGTTGTCAAACCATTGGGGTTGCGATTAAGTTCCATTACTCTTCGAAAGAGGTACTAACCACGATGATCGGACGAAATTCAAAAATCAAAACATTTATTGAGAATCCCAGAATTTGGGGTGTCTTCACGATTGCAGGGAAAAACCCGACAACGATTCGGTGATTCGAATTCCGCATCATTAAAAAAAGTGAATATGAAATTCTTCGTAATTCCAAATCTATAAAAGATAAATGAATGAAATTTCACGCGTAGCAAGATACTACTTTTCTTTTTCGAAGCAAACTTTTACAAAAGAAATCACACTATAAGAAAACGAGATATGGCCGTTTTTGTTCAAATTTCAAATATGCATAAAATCAAAAATAGAAAGCAATTGGTGCAAATTTCACTCATGTTGTAGAAAGAGTTTGAAATTCTCTTTCGAGGAAAGGGCAAACGAACTAAATTGGTCAATAAAAAAGTGAGATATGGCCCAAAAAAGAAGAATTGATAATTCTTGAAAAATTAAAACGTTGGACGCCGAAGATATTTTAAACAATTTTGGATCCCATGAAATTTTATTACTCTTCGAAAGAGGTACTAACAACGATGATCGGACGAAATTCAAAAATCAAATTATTTATTGAGAATCCCAGAATTTAGGCTGTCTTCACGATTGCAGAAAAAAACCCGAATACGATTCGGTGATTCGAATTCCGCATCATTAAAAAATTGAATATGAAATTCTTCGTAACTCCAAATCTAAAAAAGATAAATGAATGAAATTTCACGCGTAGCAAGGTCCTACTTTTCTGTTTCGAAGCAAATTTTAACAAAAGAAATCACACTATAAGAAATCGAGATAAGGCCGTTTTTGTTCAAAATTCAAATGGGCATAAAATCAAAAATAGAAAGAAATTAGTGCAAACGTCACTCTTGTTATAGAAGGAGCTTGAAACCCTCTTTCGGAAAAAAGGCAAATGAACAAAATTGCACAATAAATAAGGGAGATATGGCCCAAGAACCTAATATTGATAATTCTTGAAAAATAAAAATGTTGAACACCGAAAAGTTGTTAAACCATTGTGGTTGCGATGAAGTTCGATTACTCTTCGAAAGAGGTACTAACCACGATGATCGGAGGAATATCAAAAAACAAAACATTTGTTGAAAATCCCAGAATTTGGGGTGTCTTCACGATTGCAGGGAAAATCCCGAATACGATTCGCTGATTCGAATTCCGCATCACTAAAAAAATTGAATATGAAATTCTTCGTAACTCCAAATCTAAAAAAGATAAATGAATGAAATTTCACGCGTAGCAAGATCCTACTTTTCTTTTTCGAAGCAAATTTTAACAAAAGAAATCACACTATAAGAAATCGAGATATGGCCGTTTTTGTTCAAAATTCAAATGGGCATAAAATCAAAATAGAAAGAAATTAGTGCAAACGTCACTCTTGTTATAGAAGGAGCTTGAAACCCTCTTTCGGAAAAATGGCATATGAACAAAATTGCACAATAAATAAGGGAGATATGGGCGAAGAACCTAATATTGATAATTCTTGAAAAAAAAAATGTTGAACACAGAAAAGTTGTCAAACCATTGGGGTTGCGATTAAGTTCCATTACTCTTCGAAAGAGGTACTAACAACGATGATCGGACGAAATTCAAAAAATCAAAACATTTATTGAGATTCTCAGAATTTAGGCTGTCTTCACGATTGCAGAGAAAAACCTGAATACGTTTCGGTGATTCGAATGCCGCATCATTCAAAAAATTGAATATGAAATTCTTCGTAATTCCAAATCTATAAAAGATAAATGAATGAAATTTCACGCGTAGCAAGATCCTACTTTTCTTTTTCGAAGCAAACTTTTACAAAAGAAATCAAACTATAAGAAATCGAGATATGGCCGTTTTTGTTCAAAATTCAAATATGCATAAAATCAAAATAGAAAGCAATTGGTGCAAATTTCACTCATGTTGTAGAAAGAGTTTGAAATTCTCTTTCGAGGAAAGGGCAAACGAACTAAATTGGTCAAGAAATAAGTGAGATATGGCCGAAAAAAGGAGAATTGATAATTCTTGAAAAATTAAAACGTTGGACGCCGAAGATATTTTAAACAATTTTGGATCCCATGAAATTTTATTACTCTTCGAAAGAGGTACTAACAACGATGATCGGACGAAATTCAAAAAACAAAACATTTATTGAGAATCCCAGAATTTGGGGTGTCTTCACGATTGCAGGGAAAAACCCGAATACGATTCGGTGATTCGAATTCCGCATCATTAAAAAAATTGAATATGAAATTCTTCGTAACTCCAAATCTAAAAAAGATAAATGAATGAAATTTCACGCGTAGCAAGATCCTACTTTTCTGTTTCGAAGCAAATTTTAACAGAAGAAATCACACCTTAAGAAAACGAGATATGGCCGTTTTTGTTCAAAATTCAAATGGGCATAAAATCAAAAATAGAAAGAAATTAGTGCAAACGTCACTCTTGTTATAGAAGGAGCTTGAAACCCTCTTTCGGAAAAAAGGCAAATGAACAAAATTGCACAATAAATAAGGGAGATATGGGCGAAAAACCTAATATTGATAATTCTTGAAAAAAAAAAATGTTGAACACCGAAAAGTTGTTAAACCATTGTGGTTGCGATTAAGTTCGATTACTCTTCGAAAGAGGTACTAACAACGATGATCGGACGAAATTCAAAAAACAAAACATTTATTGAGAATCCCAGAATTTGGGGTGTCTTCACGATTGCAGGGAAAAACCCGAATACGATTCGGTGATTCGAATTCCGCATCACTAAAAAAATTGAATATGAAATTCTTCGTAACTCCAAATCTAAAAAAGATAAATGAATGAAATTTCACGCGTAGCAAGGTCCTACTTTTCTGTTTCGAAGCAAATTTTAACAAAAGAAATCACACTATAAGAAATCGAGATAAGGCCGTTTTTGTTCAAAATTCAAATGGGCATAAAATCAAAAATAGAAAGAAACTAGTGCAAACGTCACTCTTGTTATAGAAGGAGCTTGAAACCCTCTTTCGGAAGAATGGAAAATGAACAAAATTGCACAATAAATAAGGGAGATATGGGCGAAGAACCTAATATTGATAATTCTTGAAAAAAAAAAATGTTGAACACAGAAAAGTTGTCAAACAATTGGGGTTGCGATGAAGTTCCATTACTCTTCGAAAGAGGTACTAGTCACGATGACCGGACGAAATTCAAAAAATCAAAACATTTATTGAGAATCCCAGAATTTAGGCTGTCTTCACGATTGCAGAGAAAAACCTGAATACGTTTCGGTGATTCGAATTCCGCATCATTAAAAAAAGTGAATATGAAATTCTTCGTAATTCCAAATCTATAAAAGATAAATGAATGAAATTTCACGCGTAGCAAGATCCTACTTTTCTGTTTCGAAGCAAACTTTTACAAAAGAAATCACACTATAAGAAAACGAGATATGGCCGTTTTTGTTCAAATTTCAAATATGCATAAAATCAAAAATAGAAAGCAATTGGTGCAAATTTCAATCATGTTGTAGGAAGAGTTTGAAATTCTCTTTCGAGGAAAGGGCAAACGAACTAAATTGGTCAATAAATAAGTGAGATATGGCCCAAAAAAGAAGAATTGATAATTCTTGAAAAATTAAAACGTTGGACGCCGAAAATATTTTAAACAATTTTGGATCCCATGAAATTTGATTACTCTTCGAAAGAGGTACTAACAATGATGATCGGACGAAATTCAAAAAACAAAACATTTATTGAGAATCCCAGAATTTGGGGTGTCTTCACGATTGCAGGGAAAAACCCGAATACGATTCGGTTATTCGAATTCCGCATCATTAAAAAAATTGAATATGAAATTCTTCGTAACTCCAAATCTAAAAAAGATAAATGAATGAAATTTCACGCGTAGCAAGGTCCTACTTTTCTGTTTCGAAGCAAGTTTTAACAAAAGAAATCACACTATAAGAAATCGAGATAAGGCCGTTTTTGTTCAAAATTCAAATGGGCATAAAATCAAAAGTAGAAAGAAATTAATGCAAACGTCACTCTTGTTATAGAAGGAGCTTGAAACCCTCTTTCGGAAAAAAGGCAAATGAACAAAATTGCACAATAAATAAGGGAGATATGGCCCAAGAACCTAATATTGATAATTCTTGAAAAATAAAAATGTTGAACACCGAAAAGTTGTTAAACCATTGTGGTTTCGATTAACTTCGATTACTCTTCGAAAGAGGTACTAACAACGATGATCGGACGAAATTCAAAAAACAAAACATTTATTGAGAATCCAAGAATTTGGGGTGTCTTCACGATTGCGGGAAAAAACCCGAATACGATTCGGTGATTCGAATTCCGCATCATTAAAAAAATTGAATATGAAATTCTTCGTAACTCCAAATCTAAAAAAGATAAATGAATGAAATTTCACGCGTAGCAAGGTCCTACTTTTCTGTTTCGAAGCATATTTTAACAAAAGAAATCACACTATAAGAAATCGAGATAAGGCCGTTTTTGTTCAAAATTCAAATGGGCATAAAATCAAAAATAGAAAGAAATTAGTGCAAACGTCACTCTTGTTATAGAAGGAGCTTGAAACCCTCTTTCGGAAAAATGGCATATGAACAAAATTGCACAATAAATAAGGGAGATATGGGCGAAGAACCTAATATTGATAATTCTTGAAAAAAAAAAATGTTGAACACAGAAAAGTTGTCAAACCATTGGGGTTGCGATTAAGTACCATTACTCTTCGAAAGAGGTACTAGTCACGATGATCGGACGAAATTCAAAAAATCAAAACATTTATTGAGATTCCCAGAATTTGGGCTGTCTTCACGATTGCAGAGAAAAACCTGAATACGTTTCGGTGATTCGAATGCCGCATCATTCAAAAAATTGAATATGAAATTCTTCGTAATTCCAAATCTATAAAAGATAAATGAATGAAATTTCACGCGTAGCAAGATACTACTTTTCTGTTTCGAAGCAATTTTTAACAAAAGAAATCACACTATAAGAAATCGAGATAAGGCCGTTTTTGTTCAAAATTCAAATGGGCATAAAATCAAAAGTAGAAAGAAATTAATGCAAACGTCACTCTTGTTATAGAAGGAGCTTGAAACCCTCTTTCGGAAAAAAGGCAAATGAACAAAATTGCACAATAAATAAGGGAGATATGGCCCAAGAACCTAATATTGATAATTCTTGAAAAATAAAAATGTTGAACACCGAAAAGTTGTTAAACCATTGTGGTTGCGATTAAGTTCGATTACTCTTCGAAAGAGGTACTAACCACGATGATCGGACGAATTTCAAAAAACAAAACATTTATTGAGAATCCCAGAATTTGGGCTGTCTTCACGATTGCAGGGAAAAACCCGAATACGATTCGGTGATTCGAATTCCGCATCATTTTATTACTCTTCGAAAGAGGTACTAACAACGATGATCGGACGAAATTCAAAAATCAAATTATTTATTGAGAATCCCAGAATTTAGGCTGTCTTCACGATTGCAGAAAAAAACCCGAATACGATTCGGTGATTCGAATTCCGCATCATTAAAATTGCACAATAAATAAGGGAGATATGGGCGAAGAACCTAATATTGATAATTCTTGAAAAAAAAAAATGTTGAACACAGAAAAGTTTTCATACCATTGTGGTTTCGATAAAGTTCGATTACTCTTCGAAAGAGGTACTAACCACGATGATCGGAGGAAATTCAAAAAACAAAACATTTGTTGAAAATCCCAGAATTTGGGGTGTCTTCACGATTGCAGGGAAAATCCCGAATACGATTCGCTGATTCGAATTCCGCATCACTAAAAAAATTGAATATGAAATTCTTCGTAACTCCAAATCTAAAAAAGATAAATGAATGAAATTTCACGCGTAGCAAGATCCTACTTTTCTTTTTCGAAGCAAATTTTAACAAAAGAAATCACACTATAAGAAATCGAGATATGGCCGTTTTTGTTCAAAATTCAAATGGGCATAAAATCAAAAATAGAAAGAAATTAGTGCAAACGTCACTCTTGTTATAGAAGGAGCTTGAAACCCTCTTTCGGAAAAATGGCATATGAACAAAATTGCACAATAAATAAGGGAGATATGGGCGAAGAACCTAATATTGATAATTCTTGAAAAAAAAAAATGTTGAACACAGAAAAGTTGTCAAACCATTGGGGTTGCGATTAAGTTCCATTACTCTTCGAAAGAGGTACTAACAACGATGATCGGACGAAATTCAAAAAATCAAAACATTTATTGAGATTCTCAGAATTTAGGCTGTCTTCACGATTGCAGAGAAAAACCTGAATACGTTTCGGTGATTCGAATGCCGCATCATTCAAAAAATTGAATATGAAATTCTTCGTAATTCCAAATCTATAAAAGATAAATGAATGAAATTTCACGCGTAGCAAGATCCTACTTTTCTTTTTCGAAGCAAACTTTTACAAAAGAAATCACACTATAAGAAATCGAGATATGGCCGTTTTTGTTCAAAATTCAAATATGCATAAAATCAAAAATAGAAAGCAATTGGTGCAAATTTCACTCATGTTGTAGAAAGAGTTTGAAATTCTCTTTCGAGGAAAGGGCAAACGAACTAAATTGGTCAAGAAATAAGTGAGATATGGCCGAAAAAAGGAGAATTGATAATTCTTGAAAAATTAAAACGTTGGACGCCGAAGATATTTTAAACAATTTTGGATCCCATGAAATTTTATTACTCTTCGAAAGAGGTACTAACAACGATGATCGGACGAAATTCAAAAAACAAAACATTTATTGAGAATCCCAGAATTTGGGGTGTCTTCACGATTGCAGGGAAAAACCCGAATACGATTCGGTGATTGGAATTCCGCATCATTAAAAAAATTGAATATGAAATTCTTCGTAACTCCAAATCTAAAAAAGATAAATGAATGAAATTTCACGCGTAGCAAGATCCTACTTTTCTGTTTCGAAGCAAATTTTAACAGAAGAAATCACACCTTAAGAAAACGAGATATGGCCGTTTTTGTTCAAAATTCAAATGGGCATAAAATCAAAAATAGAAAGAAATTAGTGCAAACGTCACTCTTGTTATAGAAGGAGCTTGAAACCCTCTTTCGGAAAAAAGGCAAATGAACAAAATTGCACAATAAATAAGGGAGATATGGGCGAAAAACCTAATATTGATAATTCTTGAAAAAAAAAATGTTGAACACCGAAAAGTTGTTAAACCATTGTGGTTGCGATTAAGTTCGATTACTCTTCGAAAGAGGTACTAACAACGATGATCGGACGAAATTCAAAAAACAAAACATTTATTGAGAATCCCAGAATTTGGGGTGTCTTCACGATTGCAGGGAAAAACCCGAATACGATTCGGTGATTCGAATTCCGCATCACTAAAAAAATTGAATATGAAATTCTTCGTAACTCCAAATCTAAAAAAGATAAATGAATGAAATTTCACGCGTAGCAAGGTCCTACTTTTCTGTTTCGAAGCAAATTTTAACAAAAGAAATCACACTATAAGAAATCGAGATAAGGCCGTTTTTGTTCAAAATTCAAATGGGCATAAAATCAAAAATAGAAAGAAACTAGTGCAAACGTCACTCTTGTTATAGAAGGAGCTTGAAACCCTCTTTCGGAAGAATGGAAAATGAACAAAATTGCACAATAAATAAGGGAGATATGGGCGAAGAACCTAATATTGATAATTCTTGAAAAAAAAAAATGTTGAACACAGAAAAGTTGTCAAACAATTGGGGTTGCGATGAAGTTCCATTACTCTTCGAAAGAGGTACTAGTCACGATGACCGGACGAAATTCAAAAAATCAAAACATTTATTGAGAATCCCAGAATTTAGGCTGTCTTCACGATTGCAGAGAAAAACCTGAATACGTTTCGGTGATTCGAATTCCGCATCATTAAAAAAAGTGAATATGAAATTCTTCGTAATTCCAAATCTATAAAAGATAAATGAATGAAATTTCACGCGTAGCAAGATCCTACTTTTCTGTTTCGAAGCAAACTTTTACAAAAGAAATCACACTATAAGAAAACGAGATATGGCCGTTTTTGTTCAAATTTCAAATATGCATAAAATCAAAAATAGAAAGCAATTGGTGCAAATTTCAATCATGTTGTAGGAAGAGTTTGAAATTCTCTTTCGAGGAAAGGGCAAACGAACTAAATTGGTCAATAAATAAGTGAGATATGGCCCAAAAAAGAAGAATTGATAATTCTTGAAAAATTAAAACGTTGGACGCCGAAAATATTTTAAACAATTTTGGATCCCATGAAATTTGATTACTCTTCGAAAGAGGTACTAACAATGATGATCGGACGAAATTCAAAAAACAAAACATTTATTGAGAATCCCAGAATTTGGGGTGTCTTCACGATTGCAGGGAAAAACCCGAATACCATTCGGTTATTCGAATTCCGCATCATTAAAAAAATTGAATATGAAATTCTTCGTAACTCCAAATCTAAAAAAGATAAATGAATGAAATTTCACGCGTAGCAAGGTCCTACTTTTCTGTTTCGAAGCAAGTTTTAACAAAAGAAATCACACTATAAGAAATCGAGATAAGGCCGTTTTTGTTCAAAATTCAAATGGGCATAAAATCAAAAGTAGAAAGAAATTAATGCAAACGTCACTCTTGTTATAGAAGGAGCTTGAAACCCTCTTTCGGAAAAAAGGCAAATGAACAAAATTGCACAATAAATAAGGGAGATATGGCCCAAGAACCTAATATTGATAATTCTTGAAAAATAAAAATGTTGAACACCGAAAAGTTGTTAAACCATTGTGGTTTCGATTAACTTCGATTACTCTTCGAAAGAGGTACTAACAACGATGATCGGACGAAATTCAAAAAACAAAACATTTATTGAGAATCCAAGAATTTGGGGTGTCTTCACGATTGCGGGAAAAAACCCGAATACGATTCGGTGATTCGAATTCCGCATCATTAAAAAAATTGAATATGAAATTCTTCGTAACTCCAAATCTAAAAAAGATAAATGAATGAAATTTCACGCGTAGCAAGGTCCTACTTTTCTGTTTCGAAGCAAATTTTAACAAAAGAAATCACACTATAAGAAATCGAGATAAGGCCGTTTTTGTTCAAAATTCAAATGGGCATAAATTCAAAAATAGAAAGAAATTAGTGCAAACGTCACTCTTGTTATAGAAGGAGCTTGAAACCCTCTTTCGGAAAAATGGCATATGAACAAAATTGCACAATAAATAAGGGAGATATGGGCGAAGAACCTAATATTGATAATTCTTGAAAAAAAAAAATGTTGAACACAGAAAAGTTGTCAAACCATTGGGGTTGCGATTAAGTTCCATTACTCTTCGAAAGAGGTACTAGTCACGATGATCGGACGAAATTCAAAAAATCAAAACATTTATTGAGATTCCCAGAATTTGGGCTGTCTTCACGATTGCAGAGAAAAACCTGAATACGTTTCGGTGATTCGAATGCCGCATCATTCAAAAAATTGAATATGAAATTCTTCGTAATTCCAAATCTATAAAAGATAAATGAATGAAATTTCACGCGTAGCAAGATCCTACTTTTCTTTTTCGAAGCAAACTTTTACAAAAGAAATGACACTATAAGATAACGAGATATGGCCGTTTTTGTTCAAAATTCAAATATGCATAAAATCAAAAATAGAAAGCAATTGGTGCAAATTTCACTCATGTTGTAGAAAGAGTTTGAAATTCTCTTTCGAGGAAAGGGCAAACGAACTAAATTGGTCAATAAATAAGTGAGATATGGCCCAAAAAAGAAGAATTGATAATTCTTGAAAAATTAAAACGTTGGACGCCGAAAATATTTTAAACAATTTTGGATCCCATGAAATTTGATTACTCTTCGAAAGAGGTACTAACAACGATGATCGGACGAAATTCAAAAAACAAAACATTTATTGAGAATCCCAGAATTTGGGGTGTCTTCACGATTGCAGGGAAAAACCCGAATACGATTCGGTGATTCGAATTCCGCATCACTAAAAAGGTTGAATATGAAATTCTTCGTAACTCCAAATCTAAAAAAGATAAATGAATGAAATTTCACGCGTAGCAAGATCCTACTTTTCTTTTTCGAAGCAAACTTTTACAAAAGAAATCACACTATAAGAAAACGAGATATGGCCGTTTTTGTTCAAATTTCAAATATGCATAAAATCAAAAATAGAAAGAAATTAGTGCAAACGTCACTCTTGTTATAGAAGGAGCTTGAAACCCTCTTTCGGAAAAATGGAAAATGAACAAAATTGCACAATAAATAAGGGAGATATGGGCGAAGAACCTAATATTGATAATTCTTGAAAAAAAAAATGTTGAACACAGAAAAGTTGTCAAACCATTGGGGTTGCGATGAAGTTCCATTACTCTTCGAAAGAGGTACTAGTCACGATGATCGGACGAAATTCAAAAAATCAAAACATTTATTGAGAATCCCAGAATTTAGGCTGTCTTCACGATTGCAGAGAAAAACCTGAATACGTTTCGGTGATTCGAATTCCGCATCATTAAAAAAAGTGAATATGAAATTCTTCGAAAGTCCAAATCTATAAAAGATAAATGAATGAAATTTCACGCGTAGCAAGATCCTACTTTTCTGTTTCGAAGCAAACTTTAACAAAAGAAATCACACTATAAGAAAACGAGATATGGCCGTTTTTGTTCAAATTTCAAATATGCATAAAATCAAAAATAGAAAGCAATTGGTGCAAACGTCACTCTTGTTATAGAAAGAGTTTGAAACTCTCTTTCGAGGAAAGGGCATACGAACTAAATTGGTCAATAAATAAGTGAGATATGGCCCAAAAAAGAAGAATTGATAATTCTTGAAAAATTAAAACGTTGGACGCCGAAAATATTTTAAACAATTTTGGATCCCATGAAATTTTATTACTCTTCGAAAGAGGTACTAACAACGATGATCGGACGAAATTCAAAAAACAAAACATTTATTGAGAATCCCAGAATTTGGGGTGTCTTCACGATTGCAGGGAAAAACCCGATTAAGATTCCTTGATTCGAATTCCGCATCATTAAAAAAATTGAATATGAAATTCTTCGTAACTCCAAATCTAAAAAAGATAAATGAATGAAATTTCACGCGTAGCAAGGTCCAACTTTTCTGTTTCGAAGCAAATTTTAACAGAAGAACACTATAAGAAATCGAGATAAGGCCGTTTTTTTTCAAAATTCAAATGGGCATAAAATCAAAAATAGAAAGAAATTAGTGCAAACGTCACTCTTGTTATAGAAATAGCTTGAAACCCTCTTTCGGAAAAATGGAAAATGAACAAAATTGCACAATAAATAAGGGAGATATGGGCGAAGAACCTAATATTGATATTCTTGAAAAAAAAAAATGTTGAACACAGAAAAGTTGTCAAACCATTGGGGTTGCGATGAAGTTCCATTACTCTTCGAAAGAGGTACTAGTCACGATGATCGGACGAAATTCAAAAAATCAAAACATTTATTGAGAATCCCAGAATTTAGGCTGTCTTCACGATTGCAGAGAAAAACCTGAATACGTTTCGGTGATTCGAATTCCGCATCATTAAAAAAAGTGAATATGAAATTCTTCGTAATTCCAAATCTATAAAAGATAAATGAATGAAATTTCACGCGTAGCAAGATCCTACTTTTGTGTTTCGAAGCAAATTTTAACAAAAGAAATCACACTATAAGAAATCGAGATAAGGCCGTTTTTGTTCAAAATTCAAATGGGCATAAAATCAAAAATAGAAAGAAATTAGTGCAAACGTCACTCTTGTTATAGAAGGAGCTTGACACCCTCTTTCGGAAAAATGGAAAATGAACAAAATTGCACAATAAATAAGGGAGATATGGGTGAAGAACCTAATATTGATAATTCTTGAAAAAAAAAATGTTGAACACAGAAAAGTTGTCAAACCATTGGGGTTGCGATTAAGTCCCATTACTCTTCGAAAGAGGTACTAGTCACGATGATCGGACGAAATTCAAAAAATCAAAACATTTATTGAGATTCCCAGAATTTGGGCTGTCTTCACGATTGCAGAGAAAAACCTGAATACGTTTCGGTGATTCGAATGCCGCATCATTCAAAAAATTGAATATGAAATTCTTCGTAATTCCAAATCTATAAAAGATAAATGAATGAAATTTCACGCGTAGCAAGATCCTACTTTTCTTTTTCGAAGCAAACTTTTACAAAAGAAATCACACTATAAGAAAACGAGATATGGCCGTTTTTGTTCAAATTTCAAATATGCATAAAATCAAAAATAGAAAGCAATTGGTGCAAATTTCAATCATGTTGTAGAAAGAGTTTGAAATTCTCTTTCGAGGAAAGGGCAAACGAACTAAATTGGTCAATAAATAAGTGAGATATGGCCCAAAAAAGAAGAATTGATAATTCTTGAAAAATTAAAACGTTGGACGCCGAAAATATTTTAAACAATTTTGGATCCCATGAAATTTTATTACTCTTCGAAAGAGGTACTAACAACGATGATCGGACGAAATTCAAAAAACAAAACATTTATTGAGAATCCCAGAATTTGGGGTGTCTTCACGATTGCAGGGAAAAACCCGAATACGATTCGGTGATTCGAATTCCGCATCATTAAAAAAATTAATATGAAATTCTTCGTAACTCCAAATCTAAAAAAGATAAATAAATGAAATTTCACGCGTAGCAAGATCCTACTTTTCTTTTTCGAAGCAAACTTTTACAAAAGAAATCACACTATAAGAAAACGAGATATGGCCGTTTTTGTTCAAAATTCAAATGGGCATAAAATCAAAAATAGAAAGAAATTAGTGCAAACGTCACTCTTGTTATAGAAGGAGCTTGAAACCCTCTTTCGGAAAAATGGAAAATGAACAAAATTGCACAATAAATAAGGGAGATATGGGCGAAGAACCTAATATTGATAATTCTTGAAAAAAAAAATGTTGAACACAGAAAAGTTGTCAAACCATTGGGGTTGCCATTAAGTTCCATTACTCTTCGAAAGAGGTACTAGTCACGATGACCGGACGAAATTCAAAAAATCAAAACATTTATTGAGACTCCCAGAATTTGGGGTGTCTTCACGATTGCAGGGAAAAACCCGAATACGATTCGGTGATTCGAATTCCGCATCACTAAAAAAATTGAATATGAAATTCTTCGTAACTCCAAATCTAAAAAAGATAAATGAATGAAATTTCACGCGTAGCAAGGTCCTACTTTTCTGTTTCGAAGCAAATTTTAACAAAAGAAATCACACTATAAGAAATCGAGATAAGGCCGTTTTTGTTCAAAATTCAAATGGGCATAAAATCAAAAATAGAAAGAAATTAGTGCAAACGTCACTCTTGTTATAGAAGGAGCTTGAAACCCTCTTTCGGAAAAATGGAAAATGAACAAAATTGCACAATAAATAAGGGAGATATGGGTGAAGAACCTAATATTGATAATTCTTGAAAAAAAAAAATGTTGAACACAGAAAAGTTGTCAAACCATTGGGGTTGCGATTAAGTTCCATTACTCTTCGAAAGAGGTACTAGTCACGATGATCGGACGAAATTCAAAAAATCAAAACATTTATTGAGATTCCCAGAATTTGGGGTGTCTTCACGATTGCAGGGAAAAACCCGAATACGATTCGGTGATTCGAATTCCGCATCATTAAAAAAATTGAATATGAAATTCTTCGTAACTCCAAATCTAAAAAAGATAAATGAATGAAATTTCACGCGTAGCAAGGTCCTACTTTTCTGTTTCGAAGCAAATTTTAACAAAAGAAATCACACTATAAGAAATCGAGATAAGGCCGTTTTTGTCCAAAAATTCAAATGGGCATAAAATCAAAAATAGAAAGAAATTAGTGCAAACGTCACTCTTGTTATAGAAGGAGCTTGAAACCCTCTTTCGGAAAAATGGCATATGAACAAAATTGCACAATAAATAAGGGAGATATGGGCGAAGAACCTAATATTGATAATTCTTGAAAAAAAAAAATGTTGAACACAGAAAAGTTGTCAAACCATTGGGGTTGCGATTAAGTTCGATTACTCTTCGAAAGAGGTACTAGTCACGATGATCGGACGAAATTCAAAAAATCAAAACATTTATTGAGATTCCCAGAATTTGGGCTGTCTTCACGATTGCAGAGAAAAACCCGAATACGTTTCGGTGATTCGAATGCCGCATCATTCAAAAAATTGAATATGAAATTCTTCGTAATTCCAAATCTATAAAAGATAAATGAATGAAATTTCACGCGTAGCAAGATCCTACTTTTCTTTTTCGAAGCAAACTTTTACAAAAGAAATGACACTATAAGAAAACGAGATATGGCCGTTTTTGTTCAAAATTCAAATATGCATAAAATCAAAAATAGAAAGCAATTGGTGCAAATTTCACTCATGTTGTAGAAAGAGTTTGAAATTCTCTTTCGAGGAAAGGGCAAACGAACTAAATTGGTCAATAAATAAGTGAGATATGGCCCAAAAAAGAAGAATTGATAATTCTTGAAAAATTAAAACGTTGGACGCCGAAAATATTTTAAACAATTTTGGATCCCATGAAATTTGATTACTCTTCGAAAGAGGTACTAACAACGATGATCGGACGAAATTCAAAAAACAAAACATTTATTGAGAATCCCAGAATTTGGGGTGTCTTCACGATTGCAGGGAAAAACCCGAATACGATTCGATGATTCGAATTCCGCATCATTAAAAAAATTGAATATGAAATTTTTCGTAACTCCAAATCTAAAAAAGATAAATGAATGAAATTTCACGCGTAGCAAGATCCGACTTTTCTGTTTCGAAGCAAATTTTAACAAAAGAAATCACACTATAAGAAATCGAGATAAGGCCGTTTTTGTTCCAAATTCAAATGGGCATAAAATCAAAAATAGAAAGAAATTAGTGCAAACGTCACTCTTGTTATAGAAGGAGCTTGAAACCCTCTTTCGGAAAAATGGAAAATGAACAAAATTGCACAATAAATAAGGGAGATATGAGTGAAGAACCTAATATTGATAATTCTTGAAAAAAAAAAATGTTGAACACAGAAAAGTTGTCAAACCATTGGGGTTGCGATTAAGTCCCATTACTCTTCGAAAGAGGTACTAGTCACGATGATCGGACGAAATTCAAAAAATCAAAACATTTATTGAGATTCCCAGAATTTGGGCTGTCTTCACGATTGCAGAGAAAAACCTGAATACGTTTCGGTGATTCGAATGCCGCATCATTCAAAAAATTGAATATGAAATTCTTCGTAATTCCAAATCTATAAAAGATAAATGAATGAAATTTCACGCGTAGCAAGATCCTACTTTTCTTTTTCGAAGCAAACTTTTACAAAAGAAATCACACTATAAGAAAACGAGATATGGCCGTTTTTGTTCAAATTTCAAATATGCATAAAATCAAAAATAGAAAGCAATTGGTGCAAATTTCAATCATGTTGTAGAAAGAGTTTGAAATTCTCTTTCGAGGAAAGGGCAAACGAACTAAATTGGTCAATAAATAAGTGAGATATGGCCCAAAAAAGAAGAATTGATAATTCTTGAAAAATTAAAACGTTGGACGCCGAAAATATTTTAAACAATTTTGGATCCCATGAAATTTTATTACTCTTCGAAAGAGGTACTAACAACGATGATCGGACGAAATTCAAAAAACAAAACATTTATTGAGAATCCCAGAATTTGGGGTGTCTTCACGATTGCAGGGAAAAACCCGAATACGATTCGGTGATTCGAATTCCGCATCATTAAAAAAATTGAATATGAAATTCTTCCTAACTCCAAATCTAAAAAAGATAAATAAATGAAATTTCACGCGTAGCAAGATCCTACTTTTCTTTTTCGAAGCAAATTTTTACAAAAGAAATCACACTATAAGAAAACGAGATATGGCCGTTTTTGTTCAAAATTCAAATGGGCATAAAATCAAAAATAGAAAGAAATTAGTGCAAACGTCACTCTTGTTATAGAAGGAGCTTGAAACCCTCTTTCGGAAAAATGGAAAATGAACAAAATTGCACAATAAATAAGGGAGATATGGGCGAAGAACCTAATATTGATAATTCTTGAAAAAAAAAATGTTGAACACAGAAAAGTTGTCAAACCATTGGGGTTGCCATTAAGTTCCATTACTCTTCGAAAGAGGTACTAGTCACGATGACCGGACGAAATTCAAAAAATCAAAACATTTATTGAGAATCCCAGAATTTGGGGTGTCTTCACGATTGCAGAGAAAAACCTGAATACGTTTCGGTGATTCGAATTCCGCATCACTAAAAAAATTGAATATGAAAATCTTCGTAACTCCAAATCTAAAAAAGATAAATGAATGAAATTTCACGCGTAGCAAGATCCTACTTTTCTGTTTCGAAGCAAATTTTAACAAAAGAAATCACACTATAAGAAATCGAGATAAGGCCGTTTTTGTTCAAAATTCAAATGGGCATAAAATCAAAAGTAGAAAGAAATTAGTGCAAACGTCACTCTTGTTATAGAAGGAGCTTGAAACCCTCTTTCGGAAAAATGGAAAATGAACAAAATTGCACAATAAAAAGGGAGATATGGCCCAAGAACCTAATATTGATAATTCTTGAAAAATAAAAATGTTGAACACAGAAAAGTTGTCAAACCATTGGGGTTGCGATTAAGTTCCATTACTCTTCGAAAGAGGTACTAACAACGATGATCGGACGAAATTCAAAAAATCAAAACATTTATTGAGATTCCCAGAATTTGGGGTGTCTTCACGATTGCAGGGAAAAACCCGAATACGATTCGGTGATTCGAATTCCGCATCATTAAAAAAATTGAATATGAAATTCTTCGTAACTCCAAATCTATAAAAGATAAATGAATGAAATTTCACGCGTAGCAAGATCCTACTTTTCTGTTTCGAAGCAAACTTTTGCAAAAGAAATCACACTATAAGAAAACGAGATATGGCCGTTTTTGTTCAAATTTCAAATATGCATAAAATCAAAAATAGAAAGCAATTGGTGCAAATTTCAATCATGTTGTAGAAAGAGTTTGAAATTCTCATTCGAGGAAAGGGCAAACGAACTAAATTGGTCAATAAATAAGTGAGATATGGCCCAAAAAAGAAGAATTGATAATTCTTGAAAAATTAAAACGTTGGACGCCGAAGATATTTTAAACAATTTTGGATCCCATGAAATTTTATTACTCTTCGAAAGAGGTACTAACAACGATGATCGGACGAAATTCAAAAAACAAAACATTTATTGAGAATCCCAGAATTTGGGGTGTCTTCACGATTGCAGGGAAAAACCCGAATAAGATTCGCTGATTCGAATTCCGCATCATTAAAAAAATTGAATATGAAATTCTTCGTAACTCCAAATCTAAAAAAGATAAATAAATGAAATTTCACGCGTAGCAAGATCCTACTTTTCTTTTTCGAAGCAAACTTTTACAAAAGAAATCACACTATAAGAAAACGAGATATGGCCGTTTTTGTTCAAAATTCAAATGGGCATAAAATCAAAAATAGAAAGAAATTAGTGCAAACGTCACTCTTGTTATAGAAGGAGGTTGAAACCCTCTTTCGGAAAAATGGAAAATGAACAAAATTGCACAATAAATAAGGGAGATATGGGCGAAGAACCTAATATTGATAATTCTTGAAAAAAAAAATGTTGAACACAGAAAAGTTGTCAAACCATTGGGGTTGCCATTAAGTTCCATTACTCTTCGAAAGAGGTACTAACAACGATGATCGGACGAAATTCAAAAAACAAAACATTTATTGAGAATCCCAGAAATTGGGGTGTCTTCACGATTGCAGGGAAAACCCTATTATGTATCGGTGATTCGAATTCCGCATCATTAAAAAAATTGAATATGAAATTCTTCGTAACTCCAAATATAAAAAAGATAAATGAATGAAATTTCACGCGTAGCAAGATCCTACTTTTCTTTTTCGAAGCAAACTTTTACAAAAGAAATCACACTATAAGAAAACGAGATATGGCCGTTTTTGTTCAAAATTCAAATGGGCATAAAATCAAAAATAGAAAGAAATTAGTGCAAACGTCACTCTTGTTATAGAAGGAGCTTGAAACCCTCTTTCGGAAAAATGGAAAATGAACAAAATTGCACAATAAATAAGGGAGATATGGGCGAAGAACCTAATATTGATAATTCTTGAAAAAAAAAAAAATGTTGAACACAGAAAAGTTGTCAAACCATTGGGGTTGCGATTAAGTTCCATTACTCTTCGAAAGAGGTACTAGTCACGATGACCGGACGAAATTCAAAAAATCAAAACATTTATTGAGAATCCCAGAATTTAGGCTGTCTTCACGATTGCAGAGAAAAACCTGAATATGTTTCGGTGATTCGAATTCCGCATCACTAAAAAAATTGAATATGAAATTCTTCGTAACTCCAAATCTAAAAAAGATAAATGAATGAAATTTCACGCGTAGCAAGGTCCTACTTTTCTTTTTCGAAGCAAACTTTTACAAAAGAAATCACACTATAAGAAATCGAGATATGGCCGTTTTTGTCCAAATTTCAAATGTGCATAAAATCAAAAAGAGAAAGAAATTAGTGCAAACGTCACTCTTGTTATAGAAGGAGCTTGAAACCCTCTTTCGGAAAAATGGAAAATGAACAAAATTGCACATAAATAAGGGAGTTTTGGGCCAAGAACCTAATCTGGTTAATTCTTGAAAAATAAAATGTTGAACACCGAAATGTTGTCAAACCATTGGGGTTGCGATTAAGTTCCATTACTCTTCGAAAGAGGTACTAGTCACGATGACCGGACGAATTTCAAAAAAACAAAACATTTATTGAGAATCCCAGAATTTGGGCTGTCTTCACGATTGCAGAGAAAAACCTGAATACGTTTCGGTGATTCGAATTCCGCATCACTAAAAAAATTGAATATGAAATTCTTCGTAACTCCAAATCTAAAAAAGATAAATGAATGAAATTTCACGCGTAGCAAGGTCCTACTTTTCTGTTTCGAAGCAAATTTTAATAAAAGAAATCACACTATAAGAAATCGAGATAAGGCCGTTTTTGTTCAAAATTCAAATGGGCATAAAATCAAAAGTAGAAAGAAATTAGTTCAAACGTCACTCTTGTTATAGAAGGAGCTTGAAACCCTCTTTCGGAAAAAAGGCAAATAAACAAAATTGCACAATAAATAAGGGAGATATGGCCCAAGAACCTAATATTGATAATTCTTGAAAAATAAAAATGTTGAACACCGAAAAGTTGTTAAACCATTGTGGTTGCGATTAAGTTCGATTACTCTTCGAAAGAGGTACTAGTCACGATGATCGGACGAAATTCAAAAAAACAAAACATTTATTGAGAATCCCAGAATTTGGGGTGTCTTCACGATTGCAGGGAAAACCCGATTACGTTTCGATGATTCGAATTCCGCATCATTAAGAAAAGTGAATATGAAATTCTTCGTAATTCCAAATCTATAAAAGATAAATGAATGAAATTTCACGCGTAGCAAGATCCTACTTTTCTTTTTCGAAGCAAACTTTTACAAAAGAAATCACACTATAAGAAAACGAGATATGGCCGTTTTTGTTCAAATTTCAAATATGCATAAAATCAAAAATAGAAAGCAATTGGTGCAAATTTCACTCATGCTGTAGAAAGAGTTTGAAATTCTCTTTCGAGGAAAGGGCAAACGAACTAAATTGGTCAATAAATAAGTGAGATATGGCCCAAAAAAGAAGAATTGATAATTCTTGAAAAATTAAAACGTTGGACGCCGAAGATATTTTAAACAATTTTGGATCCCATGAAATTTTATTACTCTTCGAAAGAGGTACTAACAACGATGATCGGACGAAATTCAAAAATCAAAACATTTATTGAGAATCCCAGAATTTGGGGTGTCTTCACGAATGCAGGGAAAAACCCGAATACGTTTCTAAGATTCGAATTCCGCATCACTAAAAAAAATTAATATGAAATTCTTTGTAACTCCAAATCTATAAAAGATAAATGAATGAAATTTCACGCGTAGCAAGATCCTACTTTTCTTTTTCGAAGCAAACTTTTACAAAAGAAATCACACTATAAGAAAACGAGATATGGCCGTTTTTGTTCAAATTACAAATATGCATAAAATCAAAAATAGAAAGATGGTTGGTGCAAATTTCACTCATGTTGTAGAAAGAGTTTGAAATTCTCTTTCGAGGAAAGGGCAAACGAACTAAATTGGTCAATAAATAAGTGAGATATGGCCCAAAAAAGAAGAATTGATAATTCTTGAAAAATTAAAACGTTGGACGCCGAAGATATTTTAAACAATTTTGGATCCCATGAAATTTTATTACTCTTCGAAAGAGGTACTAGTCACGATGATCGGACGAAATTCAAAAAACAAAACATTTATTGAGAATCCCAGAATTTGGGGTGTCTTCACGATTGCAGGGAAAAACCCGAATACGATTCGGTGATTCGAATTCCGCATCATTAAAAAAATTGAATATGAAATTCTTTGTAACTCCAAATCTATAAAAGATAAATGAATGAAATTTCACGCGTAGCAAGGTCCTACTTTTCTGTTTCGAAGCAAATTTTAACAAAAGAAAGCACACTATAAGAAATCGAGATAAGGCCGTTTTTGTTCAAAATTCAAATGGGCATAAAATCAAAAATAGAAAGAAATTAGTGCAAACGTCACTCTTGCTATAGAAGGAGCTTGAAACCCTCTTTCGGAAAAATGGAAAATGAACAAAATTGCACAATAAATAAGGGAGATATGGGCGAAGAACCTAATATAGATAATTCTTGAAAAAAAAAAAATGTTGAACACAGAAAAGTTGTCAAACCATTGGGGTTGCGATTAAGTTCCATTACTCTTCGAAAGAGGTACTAACCTCGATGACCGGACGAAATTCAAAAAATCAAAACATTTATTGAGAATCCCAGAATTTGGGGTGTCTTCACGATTGCAGGGAAAAACCCGAATTCGATTCGGTGATTCGAATTCCGCATCATTAAAAAATTGAATATGAAATTCTTCGTAACTCCAAATCTATAAAAGATAAATGAATGAAATTTCACGCGTAGCAAGGTCCTACTTTTCTGTTTCGAAGCAAATTTCAACAAAAGAAATCACACTATAAGAAATCGAGATAAGGCCGTTTTTGTTCAAAATTCAAATGGGCATAAAATCAAAAATAGAAAGAAATTAGTGCAAACGTCACTCTTGTTATAGAAGGAGCTTGAAACCCTCTTTCGGAAAAATGGAAAATGAACAAAATTGCACAATAAATAAGGGAGATATGGGCGAAGAACCTAATATTGATAATTCTTGAAAAATAAAAATGTTGAACACCGAAAAGTTGTTAAACCATTGTGGTTGCGATGAAGTTCGATTACTCTTCGAAAGAGGTACTAACAACGATGATCGGACGAAATTCAAAAAATCAAAACATTTATTAAGAATCCCAGAATTTGGGCTGTCTTCACGAATGCAGAGAAGAACCTGAATACGTTTCGGTGATTCGAATTCCGCATCACTAAAAAAATTGAATATGAAATTCTTTGTAACTCCAAATCTAAAAAAGATAAATGAATGAAAATTCACGCGTAGCAAGGTCCTACTTTTCTGTTTCGAAGCAAACTTTTACAAAAGAAATCACACTATAAGAAAACGAGATATGGCCGTTTTTGTTCAAAATTCAAATGGGCATAAAATCAAAAATAGAAAGAAATTAGTGCAAACGTCACTCTTGTTATAGAAGGAGCTTGAAACCCTCTTTCGGAAAAATGGAAAATGAACAAAATTGTTCAATAAATAAGGGAGATATGGGCGAAGAACCTAATATTGATAATTCTTGAAAAAAAAAATGTTGAACACAGAAAAGTTGTCAAACCATTGTGGTTGCGATTAAGTTCCATTACTCTTCGAAAGAGGTACTAGTCACGATGACCGGACGAAATTCAAAAAATCAAAACATTTATTGAGAATCCCAGAATTTAGGCTGTCTTCACGATTGCAGAGAAAAACCTGAATACGATTCGGTGATTCGAATTCCGCATCACTAAAAAAATTGAATATGAAATTCTTCGTAACTCCAAATCTAAAAAAGATAAATGAATAAAATTTCACGCGTAGCAAGATCCTACTTTTCTGTTTCGAAGCAAACTTTTACAAAAGAAATCACACCAAAAGAATTCGAGATATGGCCGTTTTTGTTCAAATTTCAAATATGCATAAAATCAAAAATATAAAGCAATTGGTGCAAATTTCACTCATGTTTTAGAAAGAGTTTGAAATTCTCTTTCGAGGAAAGGGCAAACGAACTTAATTGGTCAATAAATAAGTGAGATATGGCCCAAAAAAGAAGAATTGATAATTGTTGAAAAATTAAGACGTTGGACGCCGAAGATATTTTAAACAATTTTGGATCCCATGAAATTTTAATACTCTTCGAAAGAGGTACTAACAACGATGATCGGACAAAATTCAAAAAACAAAACATTTATTGAGAATCCCAGAATTTGGGGTGTCTTCACGATTGCAGGGAAAAACCCGAATACGATTCGATGTTTTGAGATCCGCATCTTTTGAAAAATTGAATATGAAATTCTTCGAAAATCGAAATCTATAAAAGATAAATGAATGAAATTTCACGCGTAGCAAGGTCCTACTTTTCTTTTTCGAAGCAAACTTTTACAAAAGAAATCACACTATAAGAAAACGAGATATGGCCGTTTTTGTTCAAAATTCAAATGGGCATAAAATCAAAAATAGAAAGAAATTAGTGCAAACGTCCCTCTTGTTATAGAAGGAGCTTGAAACCCTCTTTCGGAAAAATGGAAAATGAACAAAATTGCACAATAAATAAGGGAGATATGGGTTAAGAACCTTATATTGATAATTCTTGAAAAAAAAAATGTTGAACACAGAAAAGTTGTGAAACCATTGGGGTTGCGATTAAGTTCCATTACTCTTCGAAAGAGGTACTAGTCACGATGACCGGACGAAATTCAAAAAATCAAAACATTTATTGAGAATCCCAGAATTTAGGCTGTCTTCACGATTGCAGAGAAAAACTTGAATACGTTTCGATGATTCGAATTCCGCATCATTAAAAAAATTGAATATGAAATTCTTTGTAACTCCAAAATGTATAAAAGATAAATGAATGAAATTTCACGCGTAGCAAGGTCCTACTTTTCTGTTTCGAAGCAAATTTTAACAAAAGAAATCACACTATAAGAAATCGAGATAAGGCCGTTTTTGTTCAAAATTCAAATGGGCATAAAATCAAAAATAGAAAGAAATTAGTGCAAACGTCACTCTTGTTATAGAAGGAGCTTGAAACCCTCTTTCGGAAAAATGGAAAATGAACAAAATTGCACAATAAATAAGGGAGATATGGGCGAAGAACCTAATATTGATAATTCTTGAAAAATAAAAATGTTGAACACCGAAAAGTTGTTAAACCATTGTGGTTGCGATGAAGTTCGATTACTCTTCGAAAGAGGTACTAACAACGATGATCGGACGAAATTCAAAAAATCAAAACATTTATTGAGAATCCCAGAATTTGGGCTGTCTTCACGATTGCAGGGAAAACCCCAATACGATTCGGTGATTCGAATTCCGCATCATTAAAAAAATTGAATATGAAATTCTTTGTAACTCCAAATCTATAAAAGATAAATGAATGAAATTTCACGCGTAGCAAGGTCCTACTTTTCTGTTTCGAAGCAAATTTTAACAAAAGAAATCACACTAAAAGAAATCGAGATAAGGCCGTTTTTGTTCAAAATTCAAATGGGCATAAAATCAAAAATAGAAGGAAATTAGTGCAAACGTCACTCTTGTTATAGAAGGAGCTTGAAACCCTCTTTCGGAAAAATGGAAAATGAACAAAATTGCACAATAAATAAGGGAGATATGGGCGAAGAACCTAATATTGATAATTCTTGAAAAATAAAAATGTTGAACACCGAAAAGTTGTTAAACCATTGTGGTTGCGATGAAGTTCGATTACTCTTCGAAAGAGGTACTAACAACGATGATCGGACGAAATTCAAAAAACAAAACATTTAATGAGAATCCCAGAATTTGGGCTGTCTTCACGATTGCAGGGAAAACCCCAATACGATTCGGTGATTCGAATTCCGCATCATTAAAAAAATTGAATATGAAATTCTTTGTAACTCCAAATCTATAAAAGATAAATGAATGAAATTTCACGCGTAGCAAGGTCCTACTTTTCTGTTTCGAAGCAAATTTTAACAAAAGAAATCACACTAAAAGAAATCGAGATAAGGCCGTTTTTGTTCAAAATTCAAATGGGCATAAAATCAAAAATAGAAGGAAATTAGTGCAAACGTCACTCTTGTTATAGAAGGAGCTTGAAACCCTCTTTCGGAAAAATGGAAAATGAACAAAATTGCACAATAAATAAGGGAGATATGGGCGAAGAACCTAATATTGATAATTCTTGAAAAATAAAAATGTTGAACACCGAAAAGTTGTTAAACCATTGTGGTTGCGATGAAGTTCGATTACTCTTCGAAAGAGGTACTAACAACGATGATCGGACGAAATTCAAAAAACAAAACATTTAATGAGAATCCCAGAATTTGGGGTGTCTTCACGATTGCAGGGAAAAACCCGATTAAGATTCCCTGATTCGAATTCCGCATCATTAAAAAAATTGAATATGAAATTCTTTGTAACTCCAAATCTAAAAAAGATAAATGAATGAAATTTCACGCGTAGCAAGGTCCTACTTTTCTGTTTCGAAGCAAATTTTAACAAAAGAAATCACACTATAAGAAATCGAGATAAGGCCGTTTTTGTTCAAAATTCAAATGGCCATAAAATTAAAAATAGAAAGAAATTAGTGCAAACGTCACTCTTGTTATAGAAGGAGCTTGAAACCCTCTTTCGGAAAAATGGAAAATGAACAAAATTGCACAATAAATAAGGGAGATATGGGCGAAGAACCTAATATTGATAATTCTTGAAAAATAAAAATGTTGAACACAGAAAAGTTGTCAAACCATTGGGGTTGCAATTAAGTTCCATTACTCTTCGAAAGAGGTACTAACAACGATGATCGGACGAAATTCAAAAAATCAAAACATTTATTGAGAATCCCAGAATTTGGGCTGTCTTCACGATTGCAGAGAAAAACCTGAATACGTTTCGGTGATTCGAATTCCGCATCACTAAAAAAATTGAATATGAAATTCTTTGTAACTCCAAATCTAAAAAAGATAAATGAATGAAATTTCACGCGTAGCAAGGTCCTACTTTTCTGTTTCGAAGCAAACTTTTACAAAAGAAATCACACTATAAGAAAACGAGATATGGCCGTTTTTGTTCAAAATTCAAATGGGCATAAAATCAAAAATAGAAAGAAATTAGTGCAAACGTCACTCTTGTTATAGAAGGAGCTTGAAACCCTCTTTCGGAAAAATGGAAAATGAACAAAATTGCACAATAAATAAGGGAGATATGGGCGAAGAACCTAATATTGATAATTCTTGAAAAAAAAAATTTTGAACACAGAAAAGTTGTCAAACCATTGTGGTTGCGATTAAGTTCTATTACTCTTCGAAAGAGGTACTAGTCACGATGACCGGACGAAATTCAAAAAATCAAAACATTTATTGAGAATCCCAGAATTTAGGCTGTCTTCACGATTGCAGAGAAAAACCTGAATACGTTTCGGTGATTCGAATTCCGCATCACTAAAAAAATTGAATATGAAATTCTTCGTAACTCCAAATCTAAAAAAGATAAATGAATGAAATTTCACGCGTAGCAAGGTCCTACTTTTCTGTTTCGAAGCAAATTTTAACAAAAGAAATCACACTATAAGAAATCGAGATAAGGCCGTTTTTGTTCAAAATTCAAATGGGCATAAAATCAAAAGTAGAAAGAAATTAATGCAAACGTCTCTCTTGTTATTGAAGGAGCTTGAAACCCTCTTTCGGAAAAAAGGCAAATGAACAAAATTGCACAATAAATAAGGGAGATATGGCCCAAGAACCTAATATTGATAATTCTTGAAAAATAAAAATGTTGAACACAGAAAAGTTGTTAAACCATTGTGGTTGCGATGAAGTTCGATTACTCTTCGAAAGAGGTACTAACCACGATGATCGGAGGAAATTCAAAAAACAAAACATTTATTGAGAATCCCAGAATTTGGGGTGTCTTCACGATTGCAGGGAAAAACCCGAATACGATTCGATGTTTTGAGATCCGCATCTTTTGAAAAATTGAATATGAAATTCTTCGAAAGTCCAAATCTATTAAAGATAAATGAATGAAATTTCACGCGTAGCAAGGTCCTACTTTTCTGTTTCGAAGCAAACTTTTACAAAAGAAATCACACTATAAGAAAACGAGATATGGCCGTTTTTGTTCAAATTTCAAATATGCATAAAATCAAAAATAGAAAGCAATTGGTGCAAATTTCACTCATGTTGTAGAAAGAGTTTGAAATTCTCTTTCGAGGAAAGGGCAAACGAACTAAATTGGTCAATTATTAAGTGAGATATGGCCCAAAAAAGAAGAATTGATAATTCTTGAAAAATTAAAACGTTGGACGCCGAAAATATTTTAAACAATTTTGGATCCCATGAAATTTTATTACTCTTCGAAAGAGGTACTAGTCACGATGACCGGACGAAATTCAAAAAATCAAAACATTTATTGAGAATCCCAGAATTTAGGCTGTCTTCACGATTGCAGAGAAAAACCTGAATACGTTTCGGTGATTCAAATTCCGCATCATTAAAAAAATTGAATTTGAAATTCTTCGTAACTCCAAATCTAAAAAAGATAAATGAATGAAATTTCACGCGTAGCAAGATCCTACTTTTCTTTTTCGAAGCAAATTTTAACAAAAGAAATCACACTATAAGAAATCGAGATAAGGCCGTTTTTGTTCAAAATTCAAATGGGCATAAAATCAAAAGTAGAAAGAAATTAATGCAAACGTCACTCTTGTTATTGAAGGAGCTTGAAACCCTCTTTCGGAAAAAAGGCAAATGAACAAAATTGCACAATAAATAAGGGAGATATGGCCCAAGAACCTAATATTGATAATTCTTGAAAAATAAAAATGTTGAACACAGAAAAGTTGTTAAACCATTGTGGTTGCGATTAAGTTCGATTACTCTTCGAAAGAGGTACTAACAACGATGATCGGAGGAAATTCAAAAAAACAAAACATTTATTGAGAATCCCAAAATTTGGGCTGTCTTCACGATTGCAGGGAAAAACCCGAATACGATTCGGTGATTCGAATTCCGCATCACTAAAAAAATTGAATATGAAATTCTTCGTAACTCCAAATCTAAAAAAGATAAATGAATGAAATTTCACGCGTAGCAAGATCCTACTTTTCTGTTTCGAAGCAAACTTTTACAAAAGAAATCACACTATAAGAAAACGAGATATGGCCGTTTTTGTTCAAATTACAAATATGCATAAAATCAAAAATATAAAGCAATTGGTGCAAATTTCACTCATGTTGTAGAAAGAGTTTGAAATTCTCTTTCGAGGAAAGGGCAAACGAACTAAATTGGTCAATAAATAAGTGAGATATGGCCCAAAGAATAAGAATTGATAATTCTTGAAAAATTAAAACGTTGGACGCCGAATATATTTTAAACAATTTTGGATCCCATGAAATTTTATTACTCTTCGAAAGAGGTACTAACAACGATGATCGGACGAAATTCAAAAAACAAAACATTTATTGAGAATCCCAGAATTTGGGGTGTCTTCACGATTGCAGGGAAAAACCCGAATACGATTCGGTGATTCAAATTCCGCATCATTAAAAAAATTGAATATGAAATTCTTCGAAAGTCCAAATCTATAAAAGATAAATGAATGAAATTTCACGCGTAGCAAGATCCTACTTTTCTGTTTCGAAGCAAACTTTTACAAAAGAAATCACACCAAAAGAAATCGAGATATGGCCGTTTTTGTTCAAATTTCAAATATGCATAAAATCAAAAATAGTAAGCAATTGGTGCAAATTTCACTCATGTTGTAGAAAGAGCTTGAAATTCTCTTTCGAGGACAGGGCAAACGAACTTAATTGGTCAATAAATAAGTGAGATATGGCCCAAAAAAGAAGAATTGATAATTCTTGAAAAATTAAGACGTTGGACGCCGAAGATATTTTAAACAATTTTGGATCCCATGAAATTTTAATACTCTTCGAAAGAGGTACTAACAACGATGATCGGATGAAATTCAAAAAACAAAACATTTATTGAGAATCCCAGAATTTGGGGTGTCTTCACGATTGCAGGGAAAAACCCGAATACGATTCGATGATTCGAATTCCGCATCACTAAAAAAATTGAATATGAAATTCTTTGTAACTCCAAATCTAAAAAAGATAAATGAATGAAATTTCACGCGTAGCAAGGTCCTACTTTTCTGTTTCGAAGCAAACTTTTACAAAAGAAATCACACTATAAGAAAACGAGATATGGCCGTTTTTGTTCAAAATTCAAATGGGCATAAAATCAAAAATAGAAAGAAATTAGTGCAAACGTCACTCTTGTTATAGAAGGAGCTTGAAACCCTCTTTCGGAAAAATGGAAAATGAACAAAATTGCACAATAAATAAGGGAGATATGGGCGAAGAACCTAATATTGATAATTCTTGAAAAAAAAAAATGTTGAACACAGAAAAGTTGTCAAACCATTGTGGTTGCGATGAAGTTCGATTACTCTTCGAAAGAGGTACTAGTCACGATGACCGGACGAAATTCAAAAAATCAAAACATTTATTGAGAATCCCAGAATTTAGGCTGTCTTCACGATTGCAGAGAAAAACCTGAATACGTTTCGGTGATTCGAATTCCGCATCATTAAAAAAATTGAATATGAAATTCTTCGTAACTCCAAATCTAAAAAAGATAAATGAATGAAATTTCACGCGTAGCAAGGTCCTACTTTTCTGTTTCGAAGCAAATTTTAACAAAAGAAATCACACTATAAGAAATCGAGATAAGGCCGTTTTTGTTCAAAATTCAAATGGCCATAAAATTAAAAATAGAAAGAAATTAGTGCAAACGTCACTCTTGTTATAGAAGGAGCTTGACACCCTCTTTCGGAAAAATGGAAAATGAACAAAATTGCACAATAAATAAGGGAGATATGGGCGAAGAACCTAATATTGATAATTCTTGAAAAATAAAAATGTTGAACACAGAAAAGTTGTCAAACCATTGGGGTTGCGATTAAGTTCCATTACTCTTCGAAAGAGGTACTAACAACGATGATCGGACGAAATTCAAAAAATCAAAACATTTATTGAGAATCCCAGAATTTGGGCTGTCTTCACGATTGCAGAGAAAAACCTGAATACGTTTCGGTGATTCGAATTCCGCATCACTAAAAAAATTGAATATGAAATTCTTTGTAACTCCAAATCTAAAAAAGATAAATGAATGAAATTTCACGCGTAGCAAGATCCTACTTTTCTGTTTCGAAGCAAATTATTACAAAAGAAATCACACCAAAAGAAATCGAGATATGGCCGTTTTTGTCCAAATTTCAAATGTGCATAAAATCAAAAATAGAAAGCAATTGGTGCAAATGTCACTCATGTTGTAGAAAGAGTTTGAAATTCTCTTTCGAGGAAAGGGCAAACGAACTAAATTGGTCAATAAATAAGTGAGATATGGCCCAAAAAAGAAGAATTGATAATTCTTGAAAAATTAAAACGTTGTACACAGAAAAGTTGTCAAACCATTGGGGTTGCGATTAACTTCCATTACTCTTCGAAAGAGGTACTAGTCACGATGACCGGACGAAATTCAAAAAATCAAAACATTTATTGAGAATCCCAGAATTTAGGCTGTCTTCACGATTGCAGAGAAAAACCTGAATACGTTTCGGTGATTCGAATTCCGCATCACTAAAAAAATTGAATATGAAATTCTTCGTAACTCCAAATCTAAAAAAGATAAATGAATGAAATTTCACGCGTAACAAGGTCCTACTTTTCTGTTTCGAAGCAAATTTTAACAAAAGAAATCACACTATAAGAAATCGAGATATGGCCGTTTTTGTTCAAATTTCAAATATGCATAAAATCAAAAATAGAAAGCAATTGGTGCAAATTTCACTCATGTTGTAGAAATAGTTTGAAATTCTCTTTCGAGGAAAGGGCAAACGAACTAAATTGGTCAATAAATAAGTGAGATATGGCCCAAAAAAGAAGAATTGATAATTCTTGAAAAATTAAAACGTTGGACGCCGAAGATATTTTAAACAATTTTGGATCCCATGAAATTTTATTACTCTTCGAAAGAGGTACTAACAACGATGATCGGACGAAATTCAAAAATCAAAACATTTATTGAGAATCCCAGAATTTGGGGTGTCTTCACGATTGCAGGGAAAAACCCGAATACGATTCGGTGATTCGAATTCCGCATCATTAAAAAAATTGAATATGAAATTCTTCGTAACTCCAAATCTAAAAAAGATAAATGAATGAAATTTCACGCGTAGCAAGATCCTACTTTTCTTTTTCGAAGCAAACTTTTACAAAAGAAATCACACTATAAGAAAACGAGATATGGCCGTATTTGTTCAAAATTCAAATGGGCATAAAATCAAAAATAGAAAGAAATTAGTGCAAACGTCACTCTTGTTATAGAAGGAGCTTGAAACCCTCTTTCGGAAAAATGGAAAATGAACAAAATTGCACAATAAATAAGGGAGATATGGGCGAAGAACCTAATATTGATAATTCTTGAAAAAAAAAAAAGGTTGAACACAGAAAAGTTGTCAAACCATTGGGGTTGCGATTAAGTTCCATTACTCTTCGAAAGAGGTACTAGTCACGATGACCGGACGAAATTCAAAAAATCAAAACATTTATTGAGAATCCCAGAATTTGGGGTGTCTTCACGATTGCAGAGAAAAACCTGAATACGTTTCGGTGATTCGAATTCCGCATCACTAAAAAAATTGAATATGACATTCTTCGTAACTCCAAATCTAAAAAAGATAAATGAATGAAATTTCACGCGTAGCAAGGTCCTACTTTTCTGTTTCGAAGCAAATTTTAACAAAAGAAATCACACTATAAGAAATCGAGATAAGGCCGTTTTTGTTCAAAATTCAAATGGGCATAAAATCAAAAGTAGAAAGAAATTAGTGCAAACGTCACTCTTGTTATAGAAGGAGCTTGAAACCCTCTTTCGGAAAAATGGAAAATGAACAAAATTGCACAATAAATAAGGGAGATATGGGCGAAGAACCTAATATTGATAATTCTTGAAAAATAAAAATGTTGAACACAGAAAAGTTGTCAAACCATTGGGGTTGCGATTAAGTTCCATTACTCTTCGAAAGAGGTACTAACAACGATGATCGGACGAAATTCAAAAAATCAAAACATTTTTTGAGAATCCCAGAATTTGGGCTGTCTTCACGATTGCAGAGAAAAACCTGAAAACGTTTCGGTGATTCGAATTCCGCATCACTAAAAAAATTGAATATGAAATTCTTTGTAACTCCAAATCTAAAAAAGATAAATGAATGAAATTTCACGCGTAGCAAGGTCCTACTTTTCTGTTTCGAAGCAAATTTTAACAAAAGAAATCACACTATAAGAAAACGAGATATGGCCGTTTTTGTTCAAAATTCAAATGGCCATAAAATCAAAAATAGAAAGAAATTAGTGCAAACGTCACTCTTGTTATAGAAGGAGCTTGAAACCCTCTTTCGGAAAAAAGGCAAATGAACAAAATTGCACAATAAAAAAGGGAGATATGGCCCAAGAACCTAATATTGATAATTCTTGAAAAATAAAAATATTGAACGCCGAAAAGTTGTTAAACCATTGTGGTTGCGATGAAGTTCGATTACTCTTCGAAAGAGGTACTAACAACGATGATCGGACGAAATTCAAAAAACAAAACATTTATTGAGAATCCCAGAATTTGGGCTGTCTTCACGATTGCAGAAAAAAACCCGAATACGATTCGATGTTTTGAGATCCGCATCTTTTGAAAAATTCAATATGAAATTCTTCGAAAGTCCAAATCTATAAAAGATAAATGAATGAAATTTCACGCGTAGCAAGATCCTACTTTTCTGTTTCGAAGCAAATTATTACAAAAGAAATCACACCAAAAGAAATCGAGATATGGCCGTTTTTGTCCAAATTTCAAATGTGCATAAAATCAAAAATAGAAAGCAATTGGTGCAAATGTCACTCATGTTGTAGAAAGAGTTTGAAATTCTCTTTCGAGGAAAGGGCAAACGAACTAAATTGGTCAATAAATAAGTGAGATATGGCCCAAAAAAGAAGAATTGATAATTCTTGAAAAATTAAAACGTTGTACACAGAAAAGTTGTCAAACCATTGGGGTTGCGATTAACTTCCATTACTCTTCGAAAGAGGTACTAGTCACGATGACCGGACGAAATTCAAAAAATCAAAACATTTATTGAGAATCCCAGAATTTGGGGTGTCTTCACGATTGCAGAGAAAAACCTGAAAACGTTTCGGTGATTCGAATTCCGCATCACTAAAAAAATTGAATATGAAATTCTTCGTAACTCCAAATCTAAAAAAGATAAATGAATGAAAATTCACGCGTAGCAAGGTCCTACTTTTCTGTTTCGAAGCAAATTTTAACAAAAGAAATCACACTATAAGAAATCGAGATAAGGCCGTTTTTGTTCAAAATGCAAATGGGCATAAAATCAAAAGTAGAAAGAAATTAGTGCAAACGTCACTCTTGTTATAAAAGGAGCTTGAAACCCTCTTTCGGAAAAAAGGCAAATGAACAAAATTGCACAATAAATAAGGGAGATATGGCCCAAGAACCTAATATTGATAATTCTTGAAAAATAAAAATGTTGAACACCGAAAAGTTGTTAAACCATTGTGGTTGCGATGAAGTTCGATTACTCTTCGAAAGAGGTACTAACCACGATGATCGGACGAAATTCAAAAAAACAAAACATTTATTGAGAATCCCAGAATTTGGGCTGTCTCACCATTGCAGGGAAAACCCGATTACGTTTCGGTGATTCGAATTCCGCATCATTAAAAAAAGTGAATATGAAATTCTTCGTAACTCCAAATCTAAAAAAGATAAATGAATGAAATTTCACGCGTAGCAAGATCCTACTTTTCTGTTTCGAAGCAAATTTTAACAAAAGAAATCACACTATAAGAAAACGAGATATGGCCGTTTTTGTTCAAAATTCAAATGGGCATAAAATCAAAAGTAGAAAGAAATTAGTGCAAACGTCATTCTTTTTATAGAAGGAGCTTGAAACCCTCTTTCGGAAAAAAAGGCAAATGAACAAAATTGCACAATAAATAAGGGAGATATGGCCCAAGAACCTAATATTGATAATTCTTGAAAAATAAAAATGTAGAACACCGAAAAGTTGTCAAAACATTGGGGTTGCGATGAAGTTCCATTACTTTTCGAAAGAGGTACTAGTCACGATGACCGGACGAAATTCAAAAAATCAAAACATTTATTGAGAATCCCAGAATTTAGGCTGTCTTCACGATTGCAGAGAAAAACCTGAATACGTTTCGGTGATTCGAATTCCGCATCACTAAAAAAATTGAATATGAAATTCTTCGTAACTCCAAATCTAAAAAAGATAAATGAATGAAATTTCACGCGTAGCAAGGTCCTACTTTTCTGTTTCGAAGCAAATTTTAACAAAAGAAATCACACTGTAAGAAATCGAGATAAGGCCGTTTTCGTTCAAAATGCAAATGGGCATAAAATCAAAAGTAGAAAGAAATTAGTGCAAACGTCACTCTTGTTATAGAAGGAGCTTGAAACCCTCTTTCGGAAAAAAGGCAAATGAACAAAATTGCACAATAAATAAGGGAGATATGGCCAGAGAACCTAATATTGATAATTCTTGAAAAATAAAAATGTTGAACACCGAAAAGTTGTTAAACCATTGTGGTTGCGATGAAGTTCGATTACTCTTCGAAAGAGGTACTAACCACGATGATCGGACGAAATTCAAAAATCAAAACATTTATTGAGAATCCCAGAATTTGGGGTGTCTTCACGAATGCAGGGAAAAACCCGAATACGATTCGGTGATTCGAATTCCGCATCATTAAAAAAATTGAATATGAAATTCTTCGTAACTCCAAATCTAAAAAAGATAAATGAATGAAATTTCACGCGTAGCAAGGTCCTACTTTTCTGTTTCGAAGCAAATTTTAACAAAAGAAATCACACTATAAGAAATCGAGATATGGCCGTTTTTGTTCAAATTTCAAATATGCATAAAATCAAAAATAGAAAGCAATTGGTGCAAATTTCACTCATGTTGTAGAAAGAGTTTGAAATTCTCTTTCGAGGAAAGAGCAAACGAACTAAATTGGTCAATAAATAAGTGAGATATGGCCCAAAAAAGAAGAATTGATAATTCTTGAAAAATTAAAACGTTGGACACCGAAAATATTTTGAACAATTTTGGATCCCATGAAATTTTATTACTCTTCGAAAGAGGTACTAACAACGATGATCGGACGAAATTCAAAAATCAAAACATTTATTGAGAATCCCAGAATTTGGGCTGTCTTCACGATTGCAGAGAAAAACCCGATTACGTTTCGGTGATTCGAATTCCGCATCATTAAAAAAATTGAATATGAAATTCTTCGTAACTCCAAATCTAAAAAAGATAAATGAATGAAATTTCACGCGTAGCAAGATCCTACTTTTCTGTTTCGAACAAATTTTAACAAAAGAAATCAAATTATAAGAAAACGAGATATGGCCGTTTTTGTTCAAAATTCAAATGGGCATAAAATCAAAAGTAGAAAGAAATTAGTGCAAACGTCATTCTTTTTATAGAAGGAGCTTGAAACCCTCTTTCGGAAAAAAAGGCAAATGAACAAAATTGCACAATAAATAAGGAAGATATGGCCCAAGAACCTAATATTGATAATTCTTGAAAAATAAAAATGTTGAACACCGAAAAGTTGTCAAAACATTGGGGTTGCGATGAAGTTCCATTACTCTTCGAAAGAGGTACTAGTCACGATGACCGGACGAAATTCAAAAAATCAAAACATTTATTGAGAATCCCAGAATTTGGGGTGTCTTCACGATTGCAGAGAAAAACCTGAATACGTTTCGGTGATTCGAATTCGCATCACTAAAAAAATTGAATATGACATTCTTCGTAACTCCAAATCTAAAAAAGATAAATGAATGAAATTTCACGCGTAGCAAGGTCCTACTTTTCTGTTTCGAAGCAAATTTTAACAAAAGAAATCACACTATAAGAAATCGAGATATGGCCGTTTTTGTTCAAATTTCAAATATGCATAAAATCAAAATAGAAAGCAATTGGTGCAAATTTCACTCATGTTGTAGAAAGAGTTTGAAATTCTCTTTCGAGGAAAGGGCAAACGAACTAAATTGGTCAATAAATAAGTGAGATATGGCCCAAAAAAGAAGAATTGATAATTCTTGAAAAATTAAAACGTTGGACGCCGAAGATATTTTAAACAATTTTGGATCCCATGAAATTTTATTACTCTTCGAAAGAGGTACTAACAACGATGATCGGACGAAATTCAAAAATCAAAACATTTATTGAGAATCCCAGAATTTGGGGTGTCTTCACGATTGCAGGGAAAAACCCGAATACGATTCGGTGATTCGAATTCCGCATCATTAAAAAAATTGAATATGAAATTCTTCGTAACTCCAAATCTAAAAAAGATAAATGAATGAAATTTCACGCGTAGCAAGATCCTACTTTTCTTTTTCGAAGCAAACTTTTACAAAAGAAATCACACTATAAGAAAACGAGATATGGCCGTATTTGTTCAAAATTCAAATGGGCATAAAATCAAAAATAGAAAGAAATTAGTGCAAACGTCACTCTTGTTATAGAAGGAGCTTGAAACCCTCTTTCGGAAAAATGGAAAATGAACAAAATTGCACAATAAATAAGGGAGATATGGGCGAAGAACCTAATATTGATAATTCTTGAAAAAAAAAAAAGGTTGAACACAGAAAAGTTGTCAAACCATTGGGGTTGCGATTAAGTTCCATTACTCTTCGAAAGAGGTACTAGTCACGATGACCGGACGAAATTCAAAAAATCAAAACATTTATTGAGAATCCCAGAATTTGGGGTGTCTTCACGATTGCAGAGAAAAACCTGAATACGTTTCGGTGATTCGAATTCCGCATCACTAAAAAAATTGAATATGACATTCTTCGTAACTCCAAATCTAAAAAAGATAAATGAATGAAATTTCACGCGTAGCAAGGTCCTACTTTTCTGTTTCGAAGCAAATTTTAACAAAAGAAATCACACTATAAGAAATCGAGATAAGGCCGTTTTTGTTCAAAATTCAAATGGGCATAAAATCAAAAGTAGAAAGAAATTAGTGCAAACGTCACTCTTGTTATAGAAGGAGCTTGAAACCCTCTTTCGGAAAAATGGAAAATGAACAAAATTGCACAATAAATAAGGGAGATATGGGCGAAGAACCTAATATTGATAATTCTTGAAAAATAAAAATGTTGAACACAGAAAAGTTGTCAAACCATTGGGGTTGCGATTAAGTTCCATTACTCTTCGAAAGAGGTACTAACAACGATGATCGGACGAAATTCAAAAAATCAAAACATTTTTTGAGAATCCCAGAATTTGGGCTGTCTTCACGATTGCAGGGAAAAACCCGAATACGATTCGGTGATTCGAATTCCGCATCATTAAAAAAATTGAATATGAAAGTCTTCGTAACTCCAAATCTAAAAAAGATACATGAATGAAATTTCACGCGTAGCAAGATCCTACGTTTCGGTGATTCGAATTCCGCATCATTAAAAAACTTGAATATGAAATTCTTCGTAACTCCAAATCTAAAAAAGATTCATGAATGAAATTTCACGCGTAGCAAGATCCTACTTTTCTTTTTCGAAGCAAACTTTTACAAAAGAAATCACACTATAAGAAAACGAGATATGGCCGTTTTTGTTCAAAATTCAAATGGGCATAAAATCAAAAATAGAAAGAATTTAGTGCAAACGTCACTCTTGTTATAGAAGGAGCTTGAAAACCTCTTTCGGAAAAATGGAAAATGAACAAAATTGCACAATAAATAAGGGAGATATGGGCGAAGAACCTAATATTGATAATTCTTGAAAAAAAAAATGTTGAACACCGAAAAGTTGTTAAACCATTGTGGTTGCGATGAAGTTCGATTACTCTTCGAAAGAGGTACTAACCACGATGATCGGACGAAATTCAAATAACAAAACATTTATTGAGAATCCCAGAATTTGGGGTGTCTTCACGATTGCAGGGAAAAACCCGAATACGATTCGGTGATTCGAATTCCGCATCATTAAAAAAATTGAATATGAAAGTCTTCGTAATTCCAAATCTAAAAAAGATAAATGAATGAAATTTCACGCGTAGCAAGGTCCTACTTTTCTGTTTCGAAGCAAATTTTAACAAAAGAAATCACACTATAAGAAATCGAGATAAGGCCGTTTTTGTTCAATATTCAAATGGGCATAAAATCAAAAATAGAAAGCAATTGGTGCAAATTTCACTCATGTTGTAGAAAGAGTTTGAACTTCTCTTTCGAGGAAAGGGCAAACGAACTAAATTGGTCAATAAATAAGTGAGATATGGCCCAAAAAAGAAGAATTGATAATTCTTGAAAAATTAAAACGTTGGACGCCGAAGATATTTTAAACAATTTTGGATCCCATGAAATTTTATTACTCTTCGAAAGAGGTACTAACAACGATGATCGGACGAAATTCAAAAAACAAAACATTTATTGAGAATCCCAGAATTTGGGGTGTCTTCACGATTGCAGGGAAAAACCCGAATACGATTCGGTGATTCGAATTCCGCATCATTAAAAAAATTGAATATGAAAGTCTTCGTAACTCCAAATCTAAAAAAGATACATGAATGAAATTTCACGCGTAGCAAGATCCTACGTTTCGGTGATTCGAATTCCGATTCGAAACAAAATTGCACAATAAATAAGGGAGATATGGCCCAAGAACCTAATATTGATAATTCTTGAAAAATAAAAATGTTGAACACCGAAAAGTTGTTAAACCATTGTGGGTTCGATGAAGTTCGATTACTCTTCGAAAGAGGTACTAACAACGATGATCGGACGAAATTCAAAAAAACAAAACATTTATTGAGAATCCCAGAATTTGGGGTGTCTTCACGATTGCAGGGAAAACCCGATTACGTTTCGGCGATTCGAATTCCGCATCATTAAAAAAAGTGAATATGAAATTCTTCGTAACTCCAAATCTAAAAAAGATACATGAATGAAATTTCACGCGTAGCAAGATCCTACGTTTCGGTGATTCGAATTCCGCATCATTAAAAAACTTGAATATGAAATTCTTCGTAACTCCAAATCTAAAAAAGATTCATGAATGAAATTTCACGCGTAGCAAGATCCTACTTTTCTTTTTCGAAGCAAACTTTTACAAAAGAAATCACACTATAAGAAAACGAGATATGGCCGTTTTTGTTCAAAATTCAAATGGGCATAAAATCAAAAATAGAAAGAAATTAGTGCAAACGTCACTCTTGTTGTAGAAGGAGCATGAAAACCTCTTCGGAAAAATGGAAAATGAACAAAATTGCACAATAAATAAGGGAGATATGGGCGAAGAACCTAATATTGATAATTCTTGAAAAAAAAAAATGTTGAACACAGAAAAGTTGTCAAACCACTGGGGTTGCGATTAAGTTCCATTACTCTTCGAAAGGGGTACTAGTCACGATGACCGGACGAAATTCAAAAAATCAAAACATTTATTGAGAATCCCAGAATTTGGGCCTTCTTCACGATTGCAGAGAAAAACCTGAATACGTTTCGGTGATTCGAATTCCGCATCACTAAAAAATTTGAATATGAAATTCTTCGTAATTCCAAATCTATAAAAGATAAATGAATGAAATTTCACGCGTAGCAAGGTCCTACTTTTCTGTTTCGAAGCAAATTTTAACAAAAGAAATCACACTATAAGAAATCGAGATAAGGCCGTTTTTGTTCAATATTCAAATGGGCATAAAATCAAAAATAGAAAGCAATTGGTGCAAATTTCACTCATGTTGTAGAAAGAGTTTGAACTTCTCTTTCGAGGAAAGGGCAAACGAACTAAATTGGTCAATTAGAGTGAGATATGGCCCAAAAAAGAAGAATTGATAATTCTTGAAAAATTAAAACGTTGGACGCCGAAGATATTTTAAACAATTTTGGATCCCATGAAATTTTATTACTCTTCGAAAGAGGTACTAACAACGATGATCGGACGAAATTCAAAAAACAAAACATTTATTGAGAATCCCAGAATTTGGGGTGTCTTCACGATTGCAGGGAAAAACCCGAATACGATTCGGTGATTCGAATTCCGCATCATTAATAAAATTGAATATGAAAGTCTTCGTAACTCCAAATCTAAAAAAGATACATGAATGAAATTTCACGCGTAGCAAGATCCTACTTTTCTTTTTCGAAGCAAACTTTTACAAAAGAAATCACACTATAAGAAAACGAGATATGGCCGTTTTTGTTCAAATTTCAAATATGCATAAAATCAAAAATAGAAAGCAATTGGTGCAAATTTCACTCATGTTGTAGAAAGAGTTTGAACTTCTCTTTCAAGGAAAGGGCAAACGAACTAAATTGGTCAATAAATAAGTGAGATATGGCCCAAAAAAGAAGAATTGATAATTCTTGAAAAATTAAAACGTTGGACGCCGAAGATATTTTAAACAATTTTGGATCCCATGAAATTTTATTACTCTTCGAAAGAGGTACTAACAACGATGATCGGACGAAATTCAAAAAAACAAAAACATTTATTGAGAATCCCAGAAATTGGGGTGTCTTCACGATTGCAGGGAAAAACCCGAATACGATTCGGTGATTCGAATTCCGCATCATTAAAAAAATTGAATATGAAATTCTTCGTAACTCCAAATCTAAAAAAGATACATGAATGAAATTTCACGCGTAGCAAGATCCTACTTTTTTTTTTCGAAGCAAACTTTTACAAAAGAAATCACACTATAAGAAAACGAGATATGGCCGTTTTTGTTCAAAATTCAAATGGGCATAAAATCAAAAATAGAAAGAAATTAGTGAAAACGTCACTCTTGTTATAGAAGGAGCTTGAAACCCTCTTTCGGAAAAATGGAAAATGAACAAAATTGCACAATAAATAAGGGAGATATGGGCGAAGAACCTAATATTGATAATTCTTGAAAAAAAAAAATGTTGAACACAGAAAAGTTGTCAAACCACTGGGGTTGTGATTAAGTTCCATTACTCTTCGAAAGAGGTACTAGTCACGATGACCGGACGAAATTCAAAAAATCAAAACATTTATTGAGAATCCCAGAATTTGGGCCTTCTTCACGATTGCAGAGAAAAACCTGAATACGTTTCGGTGATTCGAATTCCGCATCACTAAAAAAATTGAATATGAAATTCTTCGTAACTCCAAATCTAAAAAAGATAAATGAATGAAATTTCACGCGTAGCAAGGTCCTACTTTTCTGTTTCGAAGCAAATTTTAACAAAAGAAATCACACTGTAAGAAATCGAGATAAGGCCGTTTTTGTTCAAAATTCAAATGGGCATAAAATCAAAAGTAGAAAGAAATTAGTGCAAACGTCACTCTTGTTATAGAAGGAGCTTGAAACCCTCTTTCGGAAAAATGGCAAATGAACAAAATTGCACAATAAATAAGGGAGATATGGCCCAAGAACCTAATATTGATAATTCTTGAAAAATAAAAATGTTGAACACTCTAATGTTGTCAAACCATTGGGGTTGCGATTAAGTTCCATTACTCTTCGAAAGAGGTACTAGTCACGATGACCGGACGAAATTCAAAAAATCAAAACATTTATTGAGAATCCCAGAATTTAGGCTGTCTTCACGATTGCAGAGAAAAACCTGAATACGTTTCGGTGATTCGAATTCCGCATCACTAAAAAAATTGAATATGAAATTCTTCGTAACTCCAAATCTAAAAAAGATAAATGAATGAAATTTCACGCGTAGCAAGGTCCTACTTTTCTGTTTCGAAGCAAATTTTAACAAAAGAAATCACACTATAAGAAATCGAGATAAGGCCGTTTTTGTTCAAAATTCAAATGGGCATAAAATCAAAAGTAGAAAGAAATTAGTGCAAACGTCACTCTTGTTATAGAAGGAGCTTGAAACCCTCTTTCGGAAAAATGGCAAATGAACAAAATTGCACAATAAATAAGGGAGATATGGCCCAAGAACCTAATATTGATAATTCTTGAAAAATAAAAATGTTGAACACCGAAAAGTTGTTAAACCATTGTGGGTTCGATGAAGTTCGATTACTCTTCGAAAGAGGTACTAACAACGATGATCGGACGAAATTCAAAAAAACAAAACATTTATTGAGAATCCAGAATTTGGGGTGTCTTCACGATTGCAGGGAAAACCCGATTACGTTTCGGTGATTCGAATTCCGCATCATTAAAAAAAGTGAATATGAAAATTCTTCGTAATTCCAAATCTATAAAAGATAAATGAATGAAATTTCACGCGTAGGCAAGGTCCTACTTTTCTGTTTCGAAGCAAATTTTAACAAAAGAAATCACACCATAAGAAATCGAGATAAGGCCGTTTTTGTTCAAAATTCAAATGGGCATAAAATCAAAAATAGAAAGCAATTGGTGCAAATTTCACTCATGTTGTAGAAAGAGTTTGAACTTCTCTTTCGAGGAAAGGGCAAACGAACTAAATTGGTCAATAAATAAGTGAGATATGGCCCAAAAAAGAAGAATTGATAATTCTTGAAAAATTAAAACGTTGGACGCCGAAGATATTTTAAACAATTTTGGATCCCATGAAATTTTATTACTCTTCGAAAGAGGTACTAACAACGATGATCGGACGAAATTCAAAAAACAAAACATTTATTGAGAATCCCAGAATTTGGGGTGTCTTCACGATTGCAGGGAAAAACCCGAATACGATTCGGTGATTCGAATTCCGCATCATTAAAAAAATTGAATATGAAAGTCTTCGTAACTCCAAATCTAAAAAAGATACATGAATGAAATTTCACGCGTAGCAAGATCCTACTTTTCTTTTTCGAAGCAAACTTTTACAAAAGAAATCACACTATAAGAAAACGAGATATGGCCGTTTTTGTTCAAAATTCGAATGGGCATAAAATCAAAAATAGAAAGAAATTAGTGCAAACGTCACTCTTGTTATAGAAGGAGCTTGAAACCCTCTTTCGGAAAAATGGCAAATGAACAAAATTGCACAATAAATAAGGGAGATAGGGCCCAAGAACCTAATATTGATAATTCTTGAAAAATAAAAATGTTGAACACCGAAAAGTTGTTAAACCATTGTGGGTTCGATGAAGTTCGATTACTCTTCGAAAGAGGTACTAACCACGATGATCGGACGAAATTCAAAAAAACAAAACATTTATTGAGAATCCCAGAATTTGGGGTGTCTTCACGATTGCAGGGGAAAACCCGATTACGTTTCGGTGATTCGAATTCCGCATCATTAAAAAAAGTGAATATGAAATTCTTCGTAATTCCAAATCTATAAAAGATAAATGAATGAAATTTCACGCGTAGCAACATCCTACTTTTCTTTTTCGAAGCAAACTTTTACAAAAGAAATCACACTATAAGAAAACGAGATATGGCCGTTTTGTTCAAATTTCAAATATGCATAAAATCAAAAATAGAAAGCAATTGGTGCAAATTTCACTCATGTTGTAGAAAGAGTTTGAACTTCTCTTTCGAGGAAAGGGCAAACGAACTAAATTGGTCAATAAATAAGTGAGATATGGCCCAAAAAAGAAGAATTGATAATTCTTGAAAATTAAAACGTTGGACGCCGAAGATATTTTAAACAATTTTGGATCCCATGAAATTTTACTACTCTTCGAAAGAGGTATTAACAACGATGATCGGACGAAATTCAAAAAACAAAACATTTATTGAGAATCCCAGAATTTGGGGTGTCTTCACGATTGCAGGGAAAAACCCGAATACGATTCAGTGATTCGAATTCCGCATCATTAAAAAAATTGAATATGAAATTCTTCGTAACTCCAAATCTAAAAAAGATAAATGAATGAAATTTCACGCGTAGCAAGGTCCTACTTTTCTGTTTCGAAGCAAATTTTAACAAAAGAAATCACACTATAAGAAATCGAGATAAGGCCGTTTTTTGTTCAAAATTCAAATGGGCATAAAATCAAAAGTAGAAAGAAATTAGTGCAAACGTCACTCTTGTTATAGAAGGAGCTTGAAACCCTCTTTCGGAAAAATGGCAAATGAACAAAATTGCACAATAAATAAGGGAGATATGGCCCAAGAACCTAATATTGATAATTCTTGAAAAATAAAAATGTTGAACACCGAAAAGTTGTTAAACCATTGTGGGTTCGATGAAGTTCGATTACTCTTCGAAAGAGGTACTAACAACGATGATCGGACGAAATTCAAAAAAACAAAACATTTATTGAGAATCCCAGAATTTGGGGTGTCTTCACGATTGCAGGGAAAACCCGATTACGTTTCGGTGATTCGAATTCCGCATCATTAAAAAAAGTGAATATGAAATTCTTCGTAATTCCAAATCTATAAAAGATAAATGAATGAAATTTCACGCGTAGCAAGGTCCTACTTTTCTGTTTCGAAGCAAATTTTAACAAAAGAAATCACACTATAAGAAATCGAGATAAGGCCGTTTTTGTTCAAAATTCAAATGGGCATAAAATCAAAAATAGAAAGCAATTGGTGCAAATTTTCACTCATGTTGTAGAAAGAGTTTGAACTTCTCTTTCGAGGAAAGGGCAAACGAACTAAATTGGTCAATAAATAAGTGAGATATGGCCCAAAAAAGAAGAATTGATAATTCTTGAAAAATTAAAACGTTGGACGCCGAAGATATTTTAAACAATTTTGGATCCCATGAAATTTTATTACTCTTCGAAAGAAGGTACTAACAACGATGATCGGACGAAATTCAAAAAACAAAACATTTATTGAGAATCCCAGAATTTGGGGTGTCTTCACGATTGCAGGGAAAAACCCGAATACGATCGGTGATTCGAATTCCGCATCATTAAAAAAATTGAATATGAAATTCTTCGTAACTCCAAATCTAAAAAAGATACATGAATGAAATTTCACGCGTAGCAAGATCCTACTTTTTTTTTCGAAGCAAACTTTTACAAAAGAAATCACACTATAAGAAAACGAGATATGGCCGTTTTTGTTCAAAATTCAAATGGGCATAAAATCAAAATAGAAAGAAATTAGTGCAAACGTCACTCTTGTTATAGAAGGAGCTTGAAACCCTCTTTCGGAAAAATGGAAAATGAACAAAATTGCACAATAAATAAGGGAGATATGGGCGAAGAACCTAATATTGATAATTCTTGAAAAAAAAAAAATGTTGAACACAGAAAAGTTGTCAAACCACTGGGGTTGCGATTAAGTTCCATTACTCTTCGAAAGAGGTACTAGTCACGATGATCGGACGAAATTCAAAAAAACAAAACATTTATTGAGAATCCCAGAATTTGGGGGTGTCTTCACGATTGCAGGGAAAAACCCGAATACGATCGGTGATTCGAATTCCGCATCATTAAAAAAATTGAATATGAAATTCTTCGTAACTCCAAATCTAAAAAAGATAAATTAATGAAATTTCACGCGTAGCAAGGTCCTACTTTTCTGTTTCGAAGCAAATTTTAACAAAAGAAATCACACTATAAGAAATCGAGATAAGGCCGTTTTTGTTCAAAATTCAAATGGGCATAAAATCAAAAGTAGAAAGAAAATAGTGCAAACGTCACTCTTGTTATAGAAGGAGCTTGAAACCCTCTTTCGGAAAAATGGCAAATGAACAAAATTGCACAATATATAAGGGAGATATGGCCCAAGAACCTAATATTGATAATTCTTGAAAAATAAAAATGTTGAACACCGAAAAGTTGTTAAACCATTGTGGGTTCGATGAAGTTCGATTACTCTTCGAAAAGAGGTACTAACAACGATGATCGGACGAAATTCAAAAAAACAAAACATTTACTGAGAATCCCAGAATTTGGGGTGTCTTCACGATTGCAGTGAAAACCCGATTACGTTTCGGTGATTCGAATTCCGCATCATTAAAAAAAGTGAATATGAAATTCTTCGTAATTCCAAAATCTATAAAAGATAAATGAATGAAATTTCACGCGTAGCAAGGTCCTACTTTTCTGTTTCGAAGCAAATTTTAACAAAAGAAATCACGCTATAAGAAATCGAGAATAAGGCCGTTTTTGTTCAAAATTCAAATGGGCATAAAATCAAAAAATAGAAAGCAATTGGTGCAAATTTCACTCATGTTGTAGAAATAGTTTGAAATTCTCTTTCGAGGAAAGGGCAAACGAACTAAATTGGTCAATAAATAAGTGAGATATGGCCCAAAAAAGAAGAATTGATAATTCTTGAAAAATTAAAACGTTGGACGCCGAAGATATTTTTAAACAATTTTGGATCCCATGAAATTTTATTACTCTTCGAAAGAGGGTACTAACAACGATGATCGGACGAAATTCAAAAAAACAAAACATTTATTGAGAATCCCAGAATTTGGGGTGTCTTCACGATTGCAGGGAAAAACCCGAATACGATTCGGTGATTCAAATTCCGCATCATTAAAAAAATTGAATATGAAAGTCTTCGTAACTCCAAATCTAAAAAAGATACATGAATGAAATTTCACGCGTAGCAAGATCCTACGTTTCGGTGATTCGAATTCCGCATCATTAAAAAATTGAATATGAAATTCTTCGTAACTCCAAATCTAAAAAAGATAACATGAATGAAATTTCACGCGTAGCAAGATCCTACTTTTCTTTTTCGAAGCAAACTTTTACAAAAGAAATCACACTATAAGAAAAAGAGATATGGCCGTTTTTGTTCAAAATTCAAATGGGCATAAAATCAAAAATAGAAAGAAATTAGTGCAAAGGTCACTCTTGTTATAGAAGGAGCTTGAAACCCTCTTTCGGAAAAATGGAAAATGAACAAAATTGCACAATAAATAAGGGAGATATGGGCGAAGAATCTAATATTGATAATTCTTGAAAAAAAAAATGTTGAACACAGAAAAGTTGTTAAACCATTGTGGGTTCGATGAAGTTCGATTACTCTTCGAAAGAGGTACTAACCACGATGATCGGACGAAATTCAAAAAAACAAAACATTTATTGAGAATCCCAGAATTTGGGGTGTCTTCACGATTGCAGGGAAAACCCGATTACGTTTCGGTGATTCGAATTCCGCATCATTAAAAAAAGTGAATATGAAATTCTTCGTAATTCCAAATCTATAAAAGATAAATGAATGAAATTTCACGCGTAGCAACATCCTACTTTTCTTTTTCGAAGCAAAGTTTTACCAAAGAAATCACACTATAAGAAAACGAGATATGGCCGCTTTTGTTCAAATTTCAAATATGCATTAAATCAAAAATAGAAAGCAATTGGTGCAAATTTCACTCATGTTGTAGAAAGAGTTTGAACTTCTCTTTCGAGGAAAGGGCAAACGAACTAAATTGGTCAATAAATAAGTGAGATATGGCCCAAAAAAGAAGAATTGATAATTCTTGAAAAATTAAAACGTTGGACGCCGAAGATATTTTAAACAATTTTGGATCCCATGAAATTTTATTACTCTTCGAAAGAGGTACTAACAACGATGATCGGACGAAATTCAAAAAACAAAACATTTATTGAGAATCCCAGAATTTGGGGTGTCTTCACGATTGCAGGGAAAAACCCGAATACGATTCGGTGATTCGAATTCCGCATCATTAAAAAAATTGAATATGAAAGTCTTCGTAACTCCAAATCTAAAAAAGATACATGAATGAAATTTCACGCGTAGCAAGATCCTACTTTTCTTTTTCGAAGCAAACTTTTACAAAAGATCTCACACTATAAGAAAACGAGATATGGCCGTTTTTGTTCAAATTTCAAATATGCATAAAATCAAAAATAGAAAGCAATTGGTGCAAATTTCACTCATGTTGTAGAAAGAGTTTGAACTTCTCTTTCGAGGAAAGGGCAAACGAACTAAATTGGTCAATAATAAGTGAGATATGGCCCAAAAAAGAAGAATTGATAATTCTTGAAAAATTAAAACGTTGGACGCCGAAGATATTTTAAACAATTTTGGATCCCATGAAATTTTACTACTCTTCGAAAGAGGTACTAACAACGATGATCGGACGAAATTCAAAAAACAAAACATTTATTGAGAATCCCAGAATTTGGGGTGTCTTCACGATTGCAGGGAAAAACCCGAATACGATTCAGTGATTCGAATTTCGCATCATTAAAAAAATTGAATATGAAATTCTTCGTAACTCCAAATCTAAAAAAGATAAATGAATGAAATTTCACGCCTAGCAAGATCCTACTTTTTTTTTTCGAAGCAAACTTTTACAAAAGAAATCACACTATAAGAAAACGAGATAAGGCCGTTTTTGTTCAAAATTCAAATGGGCATAAAATCAAAAATAGAAAGAAATTAGTGCAAACGTCACTCTTGTTATAGAAGGAGCTTGAAACCCTCTTTCGGAAAAATGGAAAATGAACAAAATTGCACAATAAATAAGGGAGATATGGGCGAAGAACCTAATATTGATAATTCTTGAAAAAAAAAATGTTGAACACAGAAAAGTTGTCAAACCATTGGGGTTGCGATTAAGTTCCATTACTCTTCGAAAGAGGTACTAGTCACGATGACCGGACGAAATTCAAAAAATCAAAACATTTATTGAGAATCCCAGAATTTGGGCTGTCTTCACGTTTGCAGAGAAAAACCTGAACACGTTTCGGTGATTCGAATTCCGCATCACTAAAAAAATTGAATATGAAATTCTTCGTAACTCCAAATCTAAAAAAGATAAATGAATGAAATTTCACGCGTAGCAAGGTCCTACTTTTCTGTTTCGAAGCAAATTTTAACAAAAGAAATCACACTATAAGAAATCGAGATATGGCCGTTTTTGTCCAAATTTCAAATGTGCATAAAATCAAAAATAGAAAGCAATTGGTGCAAATGTCACTCTTGTTATAGAAAGAGCTTGAAACCCTCTTTCGGAGAAATGGCATATGAACAAAATTGCACAATAAATAATGGAGTTTTGGGCCAAGAACCTAATCTGGTTAATTCTTGAAAAATAAAAATGTTGAACACCGAAATGTTGTCAAAACACTGTGCTTTCGATTAAGTTCCATTACTCTTCGAAAGAGGTACTAACCACGATGATCGGACGAATTTCAAAAAAATAAAACACTTATTGAGAATCCCAGAATTTGGGCTGTCTTCACGATTGCAGGGAAAACCCAATTACGTTTCGGTGATTCGAATTCCGCATCATTAAAAAAAGTGAATATGAAATTCTTCGTAATTCCAAATCTATAAAAGATAAATGAATGAAATTTCACGCGTAGCAAGATCCTACTTTTCTTTTTCGAAGCAAACTTTTACAAAAGAAATCACACTATAAGAAAACGAGATATGGCCGTTTTTGTTCAAATTTCAAATATGCATAAAATCAAAAATAGAAAGCAATTGGTGCAAATTTCACTCATGTTGTAGAAAGAGTTTGAACTTCTCTTTTGAGAAAAGGGCAAACGAACTAAATTGGTCAATAAATAAGTGAGATATGGCCCAAAAAAGAAGAATTGATAATTCTTGAAAAATTAAAACGTTGGACGCCGAAGATATTTTAAACAATTTTGGATCCCATGAAATTTTATTACTCTTCGAAAGAGGTACTAACAACGATGATCGGACGAAATTCAAAAAACAAAACATTTATTGAGAATCCCAGAATTTGGGGTGTCTTCACGATTGCAGGGAAATACCCGAATACGATTCGGTGATTCGAATTCCGCATCATTAAAAAAATTGAATATGAAATTCTTCGTAACTCCAAATCTAAAAAAGATACATGAATGAAATTTCACGCGTAGCAAGATCCTACTTTTCTTTTTCGAAGCAAACTTTTACAAAAGAAATCACACTATAAGAAAACGAGATATGGCCGTTTTTGTTCAAAATTCAAATGGGCATAAAATCAAAAATAGAAAGAAATTAGTGCAAACGTCACTCTTGTTATAGAAGGAGCTTGAAACCCTCTTTCGGAAAAATGGAAAATGAACAAAATTGCACAATAAATAAGGGAGATATGGGCGAAGAACCTAATATTGATAATTCTTGAAAAAAAAAATGTTGAACACAGAAAAGTTGTCAAACCATTGGGGTTGCGATTAAGTTCCATTACTCTTCGAAAGAGGTACTAGTCACGATGACCGGACGAAATTCAAAAAATCAAAACATTTATTGAGAATCCCAGAATTTGGGGTGTCTTCACGATTGCAGAGAAAAACCTGAATACGTTTCGGTGATTCGAATTCCGCATCACTAAAAAAATTGAATATGAAATTCTTCGTAACTCCAAATCTAAAAAAGATAAATGAATGAAATTTCACGCGTAGCAAAGTCCTACTTTTCTGTTTCGAAGCAAATTTTAACAAAAGAAATCACACTATAAGAAATCGAGATATGGCCGTTTTTGTCCAAATTTCAAATGTGCATAAAATCAAAAATAGAAAGCAATTGGTGCAAATGTCACTCTTGTTATAGAAGGAGCTTGAAACCCTCTTTCGGAAAAATGGCATATGAACAAAATTGCACAATAAATAAGGGAGATATGGGCGAAGAACCTAATATTGATAATTCTTGAAAAAAAAAAATGTTGAACACAGAAAAGTTGTCAAACCATTGGGGTTGCGATTAAGTTCCATTACTCTTCGAAAGAGGTACTAGTCACGATGATCGGACGAAATTCAAAAAATCAAAACATTTATTGAGATTCCCAGAATTTGGGGTGTCTTCACGATTTCAGGGAAAAACCCGAATACGATTCGGTGATTCGAATTCCGCATCATTAAAAAAATTGAATATGAAATTCTTCGTAACTCCAAATCTAAAAAAGATAAATGAATGAAATTTCACGCGTAGCAAGGTCCTACTTTTCTGTTTCGAAGCAAATTTTAACAAAAGAAATCACACTATAAGAAATCGAGATAAGGCCGTTTTTGTTCAAAATTCAAATGGGCATAAAATCAAAAATAGAAAGAAATTAGTGCAAACGTCACTCTTGTTATAGAAGGAGCTTGAAACCCTCTTTCGGAAAAATGGCATATGAACAAAATTGCACAATAAATAAGGGAGATATGGGCGAAGAACCTAATATTGATAATTCTTGAAAAAAAAAAATGTTGAACACAGAAAAGTTGTCAAACCATTGGGGTTGCGATTAAGTTCCATTACTCTTCGAAAGAGGTACTAGTCACGATGACCGGACGAAATTCAAAAAATCAAAACATTTATTGAGATTCCCAGAATTTGGGCTGTCTTCACGATTGCAGAGAAAAACCTGAATACGTTTCGGTGATTCGAATGCCGCATCATTCAAAAAATTGAATATGAAATTCTTCGTAATTCCAAATCTATAAAAGATAAATGAATGAAATTTCACGCGTAGCAAGATCCTACTTTTCTTTTTCGAAGCAAACTTTTACAAAAGAAATGACACTATAAGATAACGAGATATGGCCGTTTTTGTTCAAAATTCAAATATGCATAAAATCAAAAATAGAAAGCAATTGGTGCAAATTTCACTCATGTTGTAGAAAGAGTTTGAAATTCTCTTTCGAGGAAAGGGCAAACGAACTTAATTGGTCAATAAATAAGTGAGATATGGCCCAAAAAAGAAGAATTGATAATTCTTGAAAAATTAAAACGGACGCCGAAAATATTTTAAACAATTTTGGATCCCATGAAATTTGATTACTCTTCGAAAGAGGTACTAACAACGATGATCGGACGAAATTCAAAAAACAAAACATTTTTTGAGAATCCCAGAATTTGGGGTGTCTTCACGATTGCAGGGAAAAACCCGAATAAGATTCGCTGATTCGAATTCCGCATCACTAAAAAAATTGAATATGAAATTCTTCGTAACTCCAAATCTAAAAAAGATAAATGAATGAAATTTCACGCGTAGCAAGATCCTACTTTTCTTTTTCGAAGCAAACTTTTACAAAAGAAATCACACTATAAGAAAACGAGATATGGCCGTTTTTGTTCAAAATTCAAATGGGCATAAAATCAAAAATAGAAAGAAATTAGTGCAAACGTCACTCTTGTTATAAAAGGAGCATGAAACCCTCTTTCGGAAAAATGGAAAATGAACAAAATTGCACAATAAATAAGGAAGATATGGGCGAAAAACCTAATATTGACAATTCTTGAAAAAAAAAAATGTTGAACACCGAAAAGTTGTTAAACCATTGTGGTTGCGATTAAGTTCATTTACTCTTCGAAAGAGGTACTAGTCACGATGACCGGACGAAATTCAAAAAATCAAAACATTTATTGAGATTCCCAGAATTTGGGCTGTCTTCACGATTGCAGGGAAAAACCCGATTAAGATTCCCTGATTCGAATTCCGCATCATTAAAAAAATTGAATATGAAATTCTTCGTAACTCCAAATCTAAAAAAGATAAATGAATGAAATTTCACGCGTAGCAAGGTCCAACTTTTCTGTTTCGAAGCAAATTTTATCAGAAGAAATCACACTATAAGATAACGAGATATGGCCGTTTATGTTCAAATTTCAAATATGCATAAAATCAAAAATAGAAAGCAATTGGTGCAAATTATACTCATGTTGTAGAAAGAGTTTGAAATTCTCTTTCGAGGAAAGGGCAAACGAACTAAATTGGACAATAAATAAGTCAGATATGGCCCAAAAAAGAAGAATTGATAATTCTTGAAAAATTAAAACGTTGGACGCCGAAGATATTTTAAACAATTTTGGATCCCATGAAATTTTATTACTCTTCGAAAGAGGTACTAACAACGATGATCGGACGAAATTCAAAAAACAAAACATTTATTGAGAATCCCAGAATTTGGGGTGTCTTCACGATTGCAAGGAAAAACCCGAATAAGATTCGCTGATTCGAATTCCGCATCATTAAAAAAGTTGAATATGAAATTCTTCGTAACTCCAAATCTAAAAAAGATAAATGAATGAAATTTCACGCGTAGCAAGGTCCTTTTTTTCTTTTTCGAAGCAAACTTTTACAAAAGAAATCACACTATAAGAAAACGAGATATGGCCGTTTTTGTTCAAATTTCAAATATGCATAAAATCAAAAATAGAAAGCAATTGGTGCAAATTTCAATCATGTTGTAGAAAGAGTTTGAAATTCTCTTTCGAGGAAAGGGCAAACGAACTAAATTGGTCAATAAATAAGTGAGATATGGCCCAAAGAAGAAGAATTGATAATTCTTGAAAAATTAAAACGTTGGACGCCGAAAATATTTTAAACAATTTTGGATCCCATGAAATTTGATTACTCTTCGAAAGAGGTACTAACATTGATGATCGGACGAAATTCAAAAAACAAAACATTTATTGAGAATCCCAGAATTTGGGGTGTCTTCACGATTGCAGGGAAAAACCCGAATACGATTCGGTGATTCGAATTCCGCATCACTAAAAAAATTGAATATGAAATTCTTCGTAACTCCAAATCTAAAAAAGATAAATGAATGAAATTTCACGCGTAGCAAGATCCTACTTTTCTTTTTCGAAGCAAATTTTAACAAAAGAAATCACACTATAAGAAAACGAGATAAGGCCGTTTTTGTTCAAAATTCAAATGGGCATAAAATCAAAAATAGAAAGAAATTAGTGCAAACGTCACTCTTGTTATAGAAGGAGCATGAAACCCTCTTTCGGAAAAATGGAAAAAGAACAAAATTGCAAAATAAACAAAGGAGATATGGGCGAAAAACCTAATATTGATAATTCTTGAAAAAAAAAAATGTTGAACACAGAAAAGTTGTCAAACCATTGGGGTTGCGATTAAGTTCCATTACTCTTCGAAAGAGGTACTGGTCACGATGACCGGACGAAATTCAAAAAACAAAACATTTATTGAGAATCCCAGAATTTGGGCTGTCTTCACGATTGCAGAGAAAAACCTGAATACGTTTCGGTGATTCGAATTCCGCATCATTAAAAAAAGTGAATATGAAATTCTTCGTAATTCCAAATCTATAAAAGATAAATGAGTGAAATTTCACGCGTAGCAAGATCCTACTTTTCTGTTTCGAAGCAAACTTTTACAAAAGAAATCACACTATAAGAAAACGAGATATGGCCGTTTTTGTTCAAATTTCAAATATGCATAAAATCAAAAATAGAAAGCAATTGGTGCAAATTTCAATCATGTTGTAGAAAGAGTTTGAAATTCTCTCTCGAGGAAAGGGCAAACGAACTAAATTGGTCAATAAAAAAGTGAGATATGGCCCAAAAAAGAAGAATTGATAATTCTTGAAAAATTAAAACGTTGGACGCCGAAAATATTTTAAACAATTTTGGATCCCATGAAATTTGATTACTCTTCGAAAGAGGTACTAACAACGATGATCGGACGAAATTCAAAAAACAAAACATTTATTGAGAATCCCAGAATTTGGGGTGTCTTCACGATTGCAGGGAAAAACCCGAATACGATTCGGTGATTCGAATTCCGCATCACTAAAAAAATTGAATATGAAATTCTTCGTAACTCCAAATCTAAAAAAGATAAATGAATGAAATTTCACGCGTAGCAAGGTCCTACTTTTCTTTTTCGAAGCAAATTTTAACAAAAGAAATCACACTATAAGAAAACGAGATATGGCCGTTTTTGTTCAAATTTCAAATATGCATAAAATCAAAAATATAAAGCAATTGGTGCAAATTTCACTCATGTTGTAGAAAGAGTTTGAAATTCTCTTTCGAGGAAAGGGAACATGAACAAAATTGGTCAATAAATAAGTGAGATATGGCCCAAAAAAGAAGAATTGATAATTCTTGAAAAATTAAAACGTTGGACGCCGAAAATATTTTAAACAATTTTGGATCCCATGAAATTTGATTACTCTTCGAAAGAGGTACTAACAACGATGATCGGACGAAATTCAAAAAACAAAACATTTATTGAGATTCCCAGAATTTGGGGTGTCTTCACGATTGCAGGGAAAAACCCGAATACGATTCGGTGATTCGAATTCCGCATCATTAAAAAAATTGAATATGAAATTCTTCGTAACTCCAAATCTAAAAAAGATAAATGAATGAAATTTCACGCGTAGCAAGATCCTACTTTTCTTTTTCGAAGCAAACTTTTACAAAAGAAATCACACTATAAGAAAACGAGATATGGCCGTTTTTGTTCAAATTTCAAATATGCATAAAATCAAAAATAGAAAGCAACTGGTGAAAATTATACTCATGTTGTAGAAAGAGTTTGAAATTCTCTTTCGAGGAAAGGGCAAACGAACTAAATTGGTCAATAAATAAGTGAGATATGGCCCAAAAAAGAAGAATTGATAATTCTTGAAAAATTAAAACGTTGGACGCCGAAAATATTTTAAACAATTTTTGATCCCATGAAATTTTATTACTCTTCGAAAGAGGTACTAACAACGATGATCGGACGAATTACAAAAAAAACAAAACATTTATTGTGAATGCCAGAATTTGGGCTGTCTTCACGTTACAGGGAAAAACCCGAATACGATTCGATGATTCGAATTCCGCATCATTAAAAAAATTGAATATGAAATTCTTCGTAACTCCAAATCTAAAAAAGATAAATGAATGAAATTTCACGCGTAGCAAGATCCTACTTTTCTTTTTCGAAGCAAACTTTTACAAAAGAAATCACACTATAAGAAAACGAGATATGGCCGTTTTTGTTCAAATTTCAAATATGCATAAAATCAAAAATAGAAAGCAATTGGTGCAAATTTCACTCATGTTGTAGAAAGAGTTTGAAATTCTCTTTCGAGGAAAGGGCAAACGAACTAAATTGGTCAATAAATAAGTGAGATATGGCCGAAAAAAGGAGAATTGATAATTCTTGAAAAATTAAAACGTTGGACGCCGAAGATATTTTAAACAATTTTGGATCCCATGAAATTTTATTACTCTTCGAAAGAGGTACTAACAACGATGATCGGACGAAATTCGAAAAACAAAACATTTATTGAGAATCCCAGAATTTGGGGTGTCTTCACGATGGCAGGGAATAACTCGAATACGATTCGGTGATTCGAATTCCGCATCATTAAAAAAATTGAATATGAAATTCTTCGTAACTCCAAATCTAAAAAAGATAAATGAATGAAATTTCACGCGTAGCAAGATCCTACTTTTCTTTTTCGAAGCAAACTTTTACAAAAGAAATCACACTATAAGAAATCGAGATATGGCCGTTTTTGTCCAAATTTCAAATGTGCATAAAATCAAAAATAGAAAGAAATTAGTGCAAACGTCACTCTTGTTATAGAAGGAGCTTGAAACCCTCTTTCGGAAAAATGGCATATGAACAAAATTGCACAATAAATAAGGGAGATATGGGCGAAGAACCTAATATTGATAATTCTTGAAACATAAAAATGTTGAACACCGAAATGTTGTCAAAACATTGTGGTTGCGATGAAGTTCGATTACTCTTCGAAAGAGGTACTAGTCACGATGACCGGACGAAATTCAAAAAATCAAAACATTTATTGAGAATCCCAGAATTTAGGCTGTCTTCACGATTGCAGAGAAAAACCTGAATACGTTTCGGTGATTCGAATTCCGCATCATTAAAAAAAGTGAATATGAAATTCTTCGTAATTCCAAATCTATAAAAGATAAATGAATGAAATTTCACGCGTAGCAAGATCCTACTTTTCTGTTTCGAAGCAAACTTTTACAAAAGAAATCACACTATAAGAAAACGAGATATGGCCGTTTTTGTTCAAATTTCAAATATGCATAAAATCAAAAATAGAAAGCAATTGGTGCAAATTTCAATCATGTTGTTGAAAGAGTTTGAAATTCTCTTTCGAGGAAAGGGCAAACGAACTAAATTGGTCAATAAATAAGTTAGATAGGGCCCAAAAAAGAAGAATTGATAATTCTTGAAAAATTAAAACGTTGGACGCCGAAGATATTTTAAACAAATTTGGATCCCATGAAATTTTATTACTCTTCGAAAGAGGTACTAACAACGATGATCGGACGAAATTCAAAAAACAAAACATTTATTGAGAATCCCAGAATTTGGGGTGTCTTCACGATTGCAGGGAAAAACCCGAATAAGATTCGCTGATTCGAATTCCGCATCATTAAAAAAATTGAATATGGAATTCTTCGTAACTCCAAATATAAAAAAGATAAATGAATGAAATTTCACGCGTAGCAAGATCCTACTTTTCTTTTTCGAAGCAAACTTTTACAAAAGAAATCACACTATAAGAAAACGAGATATGGCCGTTTTTGTTCAAAATTCAAATGGGCATAAAATCAAAAATAGAAAGAAATTAGTGCAAACGTCACTCTTGTTATAGAAGGAGCTTGAAACCCTCTTTCGGAAAAATGGAAAATGAACAAAATTGCACAATAAATAAGGGAGATATGGGCGAAGAACCTAATATTGATAATTCTTGAAAAAAAAAATGTTGAACACAGAAAAGTTGTCAAACCATTGGGGTTGCGATTTAGTTCCATTACTCTTCGAAAGAGGTACTAGTCACGATGATCGGACGAAATTCAAAAAATCAAAACATTTATTGAGAATCCCAGAATTTAGGTTGTCTTCACGATTGCAGAGAAAAACCTGAATACGTTTCGGTGATTGGAATTCCGCATCACTAAAAAAATTGAATATGAAATTCTTCGTAACTCCAAATCTAAAAAGATAAATGAATGAAATTTCACGCGTAGCAAGGTCCTACTTTTCTGTTTCGAAGCAAATTTTAACAAAAGAAATCACACTATAAGAAATCGAGATAAGGCCGTTTTTGTTCAAAATTCAAATGGGCATAAAATCAAAAGTAGAAAGAAATTAGTGCAAACGTCACTCTTGTTATAGAAGGAGCTTGAAACCCTCTTTCGGAAAAAAGGCAAATGAACAAAATTGCACAATAAATAAGGGAGATATGGCCCAAGAACCTAATATTGATAATTCTTGAAAAATAAAAATGTTGAACACCGAAAAGTTGTTAAACCATTGTGGTTGCGATTAAGTTCCATTACTCTTCGAAAGAGGTACTAACAACGATCATCGGACGAAATTCAAAAAAACAAAACATTTATTGAGAATCCCAGAATTTGGGCTGTCTTCACGATTGCAGGGAAAACCCGATTACGTTTCGGTGATTCGAATTCCGCATCATTAAAAAAAAGTGAATATGAAATTCTTCGTAACTCCAAATCTAAAAAAGATAAATGAATGAAATTTCACGCGTAGCAAGGTCCTACTTTTCTTTTTCGAAGCAAACTTTTACCAAAGAAATCACACTATAAGAAAACGAGATATGGCCGTTTTTGTTCAAATTACAAATATGCATAAAATCAAGAATATAAAGCAATTGGTGCAAATTTCACTCATGTTGTAGAAAGAGTTTGAAATTCTCTTTCGAGGAAAGGGAACATGAACAAAATTGGTCAATAAATAAGTGAGATATGGCCCAAAAAAGAAGAATTGACAATTCTTGAAAAATTAAAACGTTGGACGCCGAAAATATTATAAACAATTTTTGATCCCATGAAATTTTATTACTCTTCGAAAGAGGTACTAACAACGATGATCGGACGAAGTACAAAAAAACAAAACATTTATTGTGAATGCCAGAATTTGGGCTGTCTTCACGTTACAGGGAAAAACCCGAATACGATTCGATGATTCGAATTCCGCATCATTAAAAAAATTGAATATGAAATTCTTCGTAACTCCAAATCTAAAAAAGATAAATGAATGAAATTTCACGCGTAGCAAGATCCTACTTTTCTTTTTCGAAGCAAACTTTTACAAAAGAAATCACACTATAAGAAAACGTGATATGGCCGTTTTTGTTCAAATTTCAAATATGCATAAAATCAAAAATAGAAAGCAATTGGTGCAAATTTCACTCATGTTGTAGAAAGAGTTTGAAATTCTCTTTCGAGGAAAGGGCAAACGAACTAAATTGGTCAATAAATAAGTGAGATATGGCCGAAAAAAGGAGAATTGATAATTCTTGAAAAATTAAAACGTTGGACGCCGAAGATATTTTAAACAATTTTGGATCCCATGAAATTTTATTACTCTTCGAAAGAGGTACTAACAACGATGATCGGACGAAATTCGAAAAACAAAACATTTATTGAGAATCCCAGAATTTGGGGTGTCTTCACGATTGCAGGGAATAACCCGAATACGATTCGGTGATTCGAATTCCGCATCATTAAAAAAATTGAATATGAAATTCTTCGTAACTCCAAATCTAAAAAAGATAAATGAATGAAATTTCACGCGTAGCAAGATCCTACTTTTCTGTTTCGAAGCAAATTTTAACAAAAGAAATCACACTATAAGAAATCGAGATAAGGCCGTTTTTGTTCAAATTTCAAATGGGCATAAAATCAAAAGTAGAAAGAAATTAGTGCAAACGTCACTCTTGTTATAGAAGGAGCTTGAAACCCTCTTTCGGAAAAAAGGCAAATGAACAAAATTGCACAATAAATAAGGGAGATATGGCCCAAGAACCTAATCTGGTTAATTCTTGAAAAATAAAAATGTTGAACACCGAAAAGTTGTTAAACCATTGTGGTTGCGATGAAGTTCGATTACTCTTCGAAAGAGGTACTAACCACGATGATCGGACGAAATTCAAAAAATCAAAACATTTATTGAGAATCCCAGAATTTGGGCTGTCTTCACGATTGCAGGGAAAAACCCGAATACGTTTCGGTGATTCGAATTCCGCATCACTAAAAAAATTGAATATGAAATTCTTCGTAACTCCAAATCTAAAAAAGATAAATGAATGAAATTTCACGCGTAGCAAGGTCCTACTTTTCTGTTTCGAAGCAAATTTTAACAAAAGAAATCACACTATAAGAAATCGAGATAAGGCCGTTTTTGTTCAAAATTCAAATGGGCATAAAATCAAAAGTAGAAAGAAATTAGTGCAAACGTCACTCTTGTTATAGAAGGAGCTTGAAACCCTCTTTCGGAAAAAAGGCAAATGAACAAAATTGCACAATAAATAAGGGAGATATGGCCCAAGAACCTAATATGGTTAATTCTTGAAAAATAAAAATGTAGAACACCGAAAAGTTGTTAAACCATTGTGGTTGCGATGAAGTTCGATTACTCTTCGAAAGAGGTACTAACCACGATGATCGGACGAATTTCAAGAAAACAAAACATTTATTGAGAAACCCAGAATTTGGGCTGTCTTCAGGATTGCAGGGAAAACCCGATTACGTTTCGGTGATTCGAATTCCGCATCATTAAAAAAAGTGAATATGAAATTCTTCGTAATTCCAAATCTATAAAAGATAAATGAATGAAATTTCACGCGTAGCAAGATCCTACTTTTCTTTTTCGAAGCAAACTTTTACAAAAGAAATCACACTATAAGAAAACGAGATATGGCCGTTTTTGTTCAAATTTCAAATATGCATAAAATCAAAAATAGAAAGCAATTGGTGCAAATTTCACTCATGTTGTAGAAAGAGTTTGAAATTCTCTTTCGAGGAAAGGGCAAACGAACTAAATTGGTCAATAAATAAGTGAGATATGGCCCAAAAAAGAAGAATTGATAATTCTTGAAAAATTAAAACGTTGGACGCCGAAAATATTTTGAACAATTTTGGATCCCATGAAATTTTATTACTCTTCGAAAGAGGTACTAACAACGATGATCGGCCGAAATTCAAAAATCAAAACATTTATTGAGAATCCCAGAATTTGGGGTGTCTTCACGATTGCAGGGAAAAACCCGAATACGATTCGGTGATTCGAATTCCGCATCATTAAAAAAATTGAATATGAAATTCTTCGTAACTCCAAATCTAAAAAAGATAAATGAATGAAATTTCACGCGTAGCAAGATCCTACTTTTCTTTTTCGAAGCAAACTTTTACAAAAGAAATCACACTATAAGAAAACGAGATATGGCCGTTTTTGTTCAAATTTCAAATATGCATAAAATCAAAAGTAGAAAGAAATTAGTGCAAACGTCACTCTTGTTATAGAAGGAGCTTGAAACCCTCTTTCGGAAAAAAGGCAAATGAACAAAATTGCACAATAAATAAGGGAGATATGGCCCAAGAACCTAATCTGGTTAATTCTTGAAAAATAAAAATGTTGAACACCGAAAAGTTGTTAAACCATTGTGGTTGCGATGAAGTTCGATTACTCTTCGAAAGAGGTACTAGTCACGATGACCGGACGAAATTCAAAAAATCAAAACATTTATTGGGAATCCCAGAATTTGGGCTGTCTTCACGATTGCAGAGAAAAAACCTGAATACGTTTCGGTGATTCGAATTCGCATCACTAAAAAAATTGAATATGAAATTCTTCGTAACTCCTAATCTAAAAAATATAAATGAATGAAATTTCACGCGTAGCAAGGTCCTACTTTTCTGTTTCGAAGCAAATTGTAACAAAGGAAATCACACTATAAGAAATCGAGATAAGGCCGTTTTTGTTCAAATTTCAAATGGGCTAAAAATCAAAAGTAGAAAGAAATTAGTGCAAACGTCACTCTTGTTATAGAAGGAGCTTGAAACCCTCTTTCGGAAAAATGGAAAATGAACAAAATTGCACAATAAATAAGGGAGATATGGGCGAAGAACCTAATATTGATAATTCTTGAAAAAAAAAAAATGTTGAACACAGAAAAGTTGTCAAACCATTGGGTTTGCGATTAAGTTCCATTACTCTTCGAAAGAGGTACTAGTCACGATGACCGGACGAAATTCAAAAAATCAAAACATTTATTGAGAATCCCAGAATTTGGGCTGTCTTCACGATTGCAGAGAAAAACCTGAATACGTTTCGGTGATTCGAATTCCGCATCACTAAAAAAATTGAATATGAAATTCTTCGTAACTCCAAATCTAAAAAAGATAAATGAATGAAATTTCACGCGTAGCAAGGTCCTACTTTTCTATTTCGAAGCAAACTTTTACAAAAGAAATCACACTATAAGAAAACGAGATATGGCCGTTTTTGTTCAAATTTCAAATATGCATAAAATCAAAAATAGAAAGCAATTGGTGCAAATTTCACTCATGTTGTAGAAAGAGTTTGAAATTCTCTTTCGAGGAAAGGGCAAACGAACTAAATTGTTCAATAAATAAGTGAGATATGCCCCAAAAAAAGAATTGATAATTCTTGAAAAATTAAAACGTTGGACGCCGAAGATATTTTAAACAATTTTGGATCCCATGAAATTTTATTACTCTTCGAAAGAGGTACTAACAACGATGATCGGACGAAATTCAAAAAACAAAACATTTATTGAGAATCCCAGAATTTGGGGTGTCTTCACGATTGCAGGGAAAAACCCGAATACGATTCGGTGATTCGAATTCCGCATCATTAAAAAAATTGAATATGAAATTCTTCGTAACTCCAAATCTAAAAAAGATACATGAATGAAATTTCACGAGTAGCTAGATCCTACTTTTCTTTTTGTAAGCAAACTTTTACAAAAGAAATCACACTATAAGAAAACGAGATATGGCCGTTTTTGTTCAAAATTCAAATGGGCATAAAATCAAAAATAGAAAGAAATTAGTGCAAACGTCACTCTTGTTATAGAAGGAGCTTGAAACCCTCTTTCGGAAAAATGGAAAATGAACAAAATTGCACAATAAATAAGGGAGATATGGGCGAAGAACCTAATATTGATAATTCTTGAAAAAAAAAAGGTTGAACACAGAAAAGTTGTCAAACCATAGGGGTTGCGATTAAGTTCCATTACTCTTCGAAAGAGGTACTAGTCACGATGACCGGACGAAATTCAAAAAATCAAAACATTTATTGAGAATCCCAGAATTTGGGGTGTCTTCACGATTGCAGGGAAAAACCCGAATACGATTCGGTGATTCGAATTCCGCATCATTAAAAAAATTGAATATGAAATTCTTCGTAACTCCAAATCTAAAAAAGATAAATGAATGAAATTTCACGCGTAGCAAGATCCTACTTTTCTTTTTCGAAGCAAACTTTTCCAAAGAAATCACACTATAAGAAAACGAGATATGGCCGTTTTTGTTCAAAATTCAAATGGGCATAAAATCAAAAGTAGAAAGAAATTAGAGCAAACGTCACTATTGTTATTGAAGGAGCTTGAAACCCTCTTTCGGAAAAAAGGCAAATGAACAAAATTGCACAATAAATAAGGGAGATATGGCACAAGAACCTAATATTGATAATTCTTGAAAAATAAAAATGTTGAACACCGAAAAGTTGTTAAACCATTGTGGTTGCGATGAAGTTCGATTACTCTTCGAAAGAGGTACTAGTCACGATGACCGGACGAAATTCAAAAAACAAAACATTTATTGAGAATCCCAGAATTTGGGCTGTCTTCACGAATGAAGGGAAAAACCCGAATACGATTCGATGTTTTGAGATCCGCATCTTTTGAAAAATTGAATATGAAATTCTTCGAAAGTCGAAATCTATAAAAGATAAATGAATGAAATTTCACGCGTAGCAAGATCCTACTTTTCTGTTTCGAAGCAAACTTTTACAAAAGAAATCACACCAAAAGAAATCGAGATATGGCCGTTTTTGTCCAAATTTCAAATGTGCATAAAATCAAAAATAGAAAGCAATTGGTGCAAATGTCACTATTGTTATAGAAAGAGCTTGAAACCCTCTTTCGGAGAAATGGCATATGAAATAAATTGCACAATAAATAAGGGAGTTTTGGGCCAAGAACCTAATCTGGTTAATTCTTGAAAAATAAAAATGTTGAACACCGAAATGTTGTCAAAACATTGTGGTTTCGATTAAGTTCGATTACTCTTCGAAAGAGGTACTAACCACGATGATCGGACGAATTTCAAAAAAACAAAACATTTATTGAGAATCCCAGAATTTGGGCTGTCTTCACGATTGCAGGGAAAACCCGATTACGTTCGGTGATTCGAATTCCGCATCATTAAAAAAAGTGAATATGAAATTCTTCGTAATTCCAAATCTATAAAAGATAAATGAATGAAATTTCACGCGTAGCAAGATCCTACTTTTCCATTTCGAAGCAAACTTTTACAAAAGAAATCACACTATAAGAAAACGAGATATGGCCGTTTTTGTTCAAATTTCAAATATGCATAAAATCAAAAATAGAAAGCAATTGGTGCAAATTTCGCTCATGTTGTAGAAAGAGTTTGAAATTCTCTTTCGAGGAAAGGGCAAACGAACTAAATTGGTCAATAAATAAGTGAGATATGGACCAAAAAAGAAGAATTGATAATTCTTGAAAAATTAAAACGTTGGACGCCGAAAATATTTTAAACATTTTTGGATCCCATGAAATTTTATTACTCTTCGAAAGAGGTACTAACAACGATGATCGGACGAAATTCAAAAAACAAAACATTTATTGAGAATCCCAGAATTTGGGGTGTCTTCACGATTGCAGGGAAAAACCCGAATACGATTCGGTGATTCGAATTCCGCATCATTAAAAAAATTGAATATGAAATTCTTCGTAACTCCAAATCTAAAAAAGATACATGAATGAAATTTCACGCGTAGCAAGATCCTACTTTTCTTTTTCGAAGCAAACTTTTACAAAAGAAATCACACTATAAGAAAACGAGATATGGCCGTTTTTGTTCAAATTTCAAATATGCATAAAATCAAAAATAGAAAGCAATTGGTGCAAATTTCGCTCATGTTGTAGAAAGAGTTTGAAATTCTCTTTCGAGGAAAGGGCAAACGAACTAAATTGGTCAATAAATAAGTGAGATATGGACCAAAAAAGAAGAATTGATAATTCTTGAAAAATTAAAACGTTGGACGCCGAAAATATTTTAAACATTTTTGGATCCCATGAAATTTTATTACTCTTCGAAAGAGGTACTAACAACGATGATCGGACGAAATTCAAAAAACAAAACATTTATTGAGAATCCCAGAATTTGGGGTGTCTTCACGATTGCAGGGAAAAACCCGAATACGATTCGGTGATTCGAATTCCGCATCATTAAAAAAATTGAATATGAAATTCTTCGTAACTCCAAATCTAAAAAAGATACATGAATGAAATTTCACGCGTAGCAAGATCCTACTTTTCTTTTTCGAAGCAAACTTTTACAAAAGAAATCACACTATAAGAAATCGAGATATGGCCGTTTTTGTTCAAAATTCAAATGGGCATAAAATCAAAAATAGAAAGAAATTAGTGCAAACGTCACTCTTGTTATAGAAGGAGCTTGAAACCCTCTTTCGGAAAAATGGAAAATGAACAAAATTGCACAATAAATAAGGGAGATATGGGCGAAGAACCTAATATTGATAATTTTTGAAAAAAAAAATGTTGAACACAGAAAAGTTGTCAAACCATTGGGGTTGCGATTAAGTTCCATTACTCTTCGAAAGAGGTACTAGTCACGATGACCGGACGAAATTCAAAAAATCAAAACATTTATTGAGAATCCCAGAATTTGGGCTGTCTTCACGATTGCAGAGAAAAACCTGAATACGTTTCAGTGATTCGAATTCCGCATCACTAAAAAAATTGACTATGAAATTCTTTGTAACTCCAAATCTATAAAAGATAAATGAATGAAATTTCACGCGTAGCAAGGTCCTACTTTTCTGTTTCGAAGCAAATTTTAACAAAAGAAATCACACTATAAGAAATCGAGATAAGGCCGTTTTGTTCAAAATTGAAATGGGTATAAAATCAAAAGTAGAAAGAAATTGGTGGAAATTTCACTCATGTTGTAGACAGAGTTTACAATTCTCTTTCGAGGAAAGGGCAAATAAACTAAATTGGTCAATAAATAATTGAGATATGGCCCAAAAACGAAGAATTGATAATTCTTGAAAAATAAAAACGTTGGACGCCGAAAAGATTTAAAACCATTTTGGTTCCGATAAAATTGGATTACTCTTCGAAAGAGGTACTAACAACGATGTTCGGACGAAGTCCAAAAAATCAAAACATTTATTGAGAATCCCAGAAATTGGGGTGTCTTCACGATTCCAGAGAAAAACCCGAATACGATTCCGTGATTCGAATTCCGCATCATTAAAAAAAATAAATATGAAATTCATCGTAACTCCATATCTAAAAAAGATAAATGAATGAAATTTCACGCGTAGCAAGATCCTACTTTTCTTTTTCGAAGCAAACTTTTACAAAAGAAATCACACTATAAGAAATCGAGATACGGCCGTTTTTGTCATAAATCAAAATGTGCATAAAATCAAAAATAGAAAGAAAATGGTGCAAATTTTACTCTTGTTATAAATAGAGCTGGAAACCCTCTTTCGGAAAAATGGCAAATGAACAAAATTGCTCAATAAATAAGGGAGATATGGGCGAAGAATTTAATATTGATAATTCTTGAAAAATAAAAATGTTGAACACAGAAAAGTTGTCAAACCATTGTGGTTGCGCTGAAGTTCGATTACTCTTCGGAAGAGGTACTAACCACGATGATCGGACGAATTTCAAAAAAACAAAACATTGATTGAGAATCCCAGAATTTGGGCTGTCTTCACGATCGCAGGGAAAAACCGGAATACGATTCGGTGATTCGAATTCCGCATCATACGAATAATTGAATATGAAATGTTTCGTACTTTCAAGTCTATAAATAATATATTAATGAAATTTCACTCGTTTTAAGATCCTACTTTTTTGTTTCGAATAAACCTTATACGAAGGAAATCGCACAATAAATAATCGAGATATGGTCGTTTTTGTCAAAATTCAAAAATGTGCTAAAAATCCAAAACAGAAAGAAATTAGTGCAAATGTCATTCATGTTATAGAAAGAGCTTGAAACCCTCTTTCGGAGAAATGGCAAATAAACAAAAATGCACAATAAATAGCAGGGTTATGGCCCAAGAACGAAATATCGATAATTGTTGAAAAATTAAAATGTTGGACGCTGAAAAGATTTAAAACCATTTTGGTTCCGATAAAATTTTATTACTCTTCGAAAGAGGTACTAACAACGATGATCGGACGAAATTCAAAAAATCAAAACATTTATTGAGAATCCCAGAATTTGGGCTGTCTTCACGATTGCAGGGAAAAACCCGAATACGATTCGGTGATTCGAATTCCGCATCATCCGAATAATTGAATATGAAATGTTTCGTACGTCCAAGTCTATAAATAATATATTAATGAAATTTCACTCGTTTTAAGATCCTACTTTTTTGTTTCGAATAAACCTTATACGAAGGAAATCGCACAATAAAAACTCAAAACATTTATTGAGAATCCCAGAATTTGGGCTGTCTTCACGATTGCAGGGAAAAACCCGAATACGATTCGGTGATTCGAATTCCGCATCATTAATAAAATTGAATATGACATTCTTCGCAACTCAAAATCTAAAAAGATAAATGAATGAAATTTCACGCGTAGCAAGATCCTACTTTTCTGTTTCGAAGCAAACTTTTACAAAAGAAATCACACTATAAGAAATCGAGATACGGCCGTTTTGGTGCAAAATCCAAATGTGCATAAAATCAAAAATAGAAAGAAAATGGTGCAAATTTTACTCTTCTTATAGAAAGAGCTTGAAACCCTCTTTCGGAAAAGTGGCAAATGAACAAAATTGCACAATAAATAAGGGAGATATGGGCGAAGAATATAATATTGATAATTCTTGAAAAATAAAAATGTTGAACACAGAAAAGTTGTCAAACCATTGTGGTTGCGCTGAAGTTCGATTACTCTTCGAAAGAGGTACTAACCACGATGATCGGACGAATTACAAAAAAACAAAACATTTATTGTAAATGCCAGAATTTGGGCTGTCTTCACGTTGCAGGGAAAAACCCGAATACGATTCGATGATTCGAATTCCGCATCATTAAAAAAATTGAATCTGGAATTTTTCGTAACTCTAAATCTTCAAAACATAAATAACTGACATTAGACGCGTAGCAAGATCCTACTTTTCTGTTTTGAATCAAACTTATACAAAGGATATCGCACAATAAAAAATCGAAACATTTATTGAGAATCCCAGAATTTTGGCTGTCTTTACGATCGCAGGGAAAAACCGTAAAATCATTCGATGATTCGAATTCAGCATCTTTCAAAAAATTGAATCGGAAATTTTTCGTAACTCCTAAAGTATAAAATATAAATGAATGAAATTTCACGCGTAGCAAGATCCTACTTTTCTGTTTCGAAGCAAACTTATAATAAAGAAATCGCAAAATAAGAAATGGAGATATGGCCGTTTTTGTCAAAAATCCAAGTGTGCATAAAATCAAAAACAGAAAGACATTAGTGCAAATGTCACTCATGTTCTAGAAAGAGCTGGAATTTTCATCTTCAGATAGCAAAAGTTGATATAATTCAGTGCCTGTAATGAACCCATCTCTAGCAAGGCTTGTAATAAATTCATGGAAACAGAATGTAACATATAATATTTTTGTGAAACTGTCCATCAACCATTGCTTTTACTGAATTGAATACATCAATTCATCAGCTAGATTCAAACAAACTCAATGACATCTGATTCTTCTCCATCAGCAGAAATAAGCAATGCATTAAGATTGTATTTCTTTTCAACAATGAGGAAGTAAAGCTTCTGACTTTTGTCATCCATCCTTGTGTCGAAGAATTTCCATACTTTCTTAACATATTCCAAATTATTTTTCTCTTCATTGATGTATAATACGTCAATCCAGACTTTGAACATAAAATCATGCAACATAGGCATACTTAAAATGGGTTATTCATTCACCATAGAATCGAGTACAAAGATGAGCAAATCAAAATTTCTTGCTGTTATTTCAACAAGGACACTAGTTTTATCATGGCAATTAATAAAGGCACTGTATTCACGTGGATGATTAATATCCTCCTTCCAGACATTCGCAAAAATAATTTTATGCATAATCAGGAATTTGACCACATTTTCATTATAGACCAAACTCCCGTCATCAAATTCCTCAGATAAGGGGAGCAACCATTTGAATCCCTTTTCCTGAATAAGTCTTTCAATTTCCTCAAGTAATTTAAACTTCTCAGTTGTGGCAAACACCTTACTCAACAATTCCAAACCCAAATTTTTTTAAATTTTATCAGGATATCCCATTAAGTGACCTAAAAAAGTAAAGGCATTATACAATGGACCCCTATACCACCTAGCCATCATATGTACCTTTTCCACAACAGGTGTCTTTGACTCACTCAACTGGTCCACATCAAAATGTTCAAACAAACATTTGGCCACATTCTCACCATAATGAATCAACAAAATATTGTAATATGTTTACATGACGATGATAGATTGACATATAGATTGAGAGCTTCAATTTAAATGGCAACTGATGAGGAAGAATGTCTGATTTCATTAGATTTGTTTTCCTTAGTGTCATATCTATTTGTTCGCAAGACGTGTCTTCTAACAGAAACAATATGTCATCCAGAAAGCGTCTAACTCTGAAAAATGCATCATCCACCAGTAGAGAATTTAATCATAGCTTTCTAAGTTTTGGTTTTTTGGCTTCTCTAAGCATTAGCCTTGCAAAGAAGAACTCTGAAAATGTCCTGTGAACAAATTGATGCCTTTCATCTTTGATCGTCATTAGACCTATCTCAGAATGCTTCTTCAATTTCATCAACTGGTACGTCATATGATTCAGCGTTGAGCAAAATTTTGTTGGAAAACTCCTCCAGTATATTGCTAGTACTCTTCTGATGCTTCTTTAACATTTGCTTTGACAAATAATTGCCAGAATGAGGGGCTTTTTCACATCCAAATATGTCCACCATACTGTTTTAGAATCTCTGATAAAGATGAGCAAGGTTGACACTCTCCTTAATGTCAAAGGAATCTTCAAAAATGACATTTGCAATCATTTGTAATTGCAGAGATGATTCAGTGATTTTACCATTAATGCCACGTAAACTGTTCTGCTTCAAAACATAATCTGCCACAGATTTGAAATCAATCTTGTTAAAATTAAGATTCTTCCTTATATTGGCATCTGTTAAAGTTCTATCAATGTCAGAAACAAAGACAATATCTGCTGGGACATTAGCATTAAGTTTAATTTTCTTCATGTTATCATTGATGTTGTTGGTTTTCTTTTTCTTGTCCTCTGAATTCAAAGTCCGCAGGAGCCCATTCCAATATGCACTCAAGAATTCAATCTGATCTTCCTCTGTAAAGGGAGACAACTGGTAAGAACCTGCATTTAAAGAAAATTCAAGGTCACTTTTATGATGAAGTCACGTTGAGACAAAAATTTTAATATTGCCAAGATATTTCCTGATTCCCATAATGAATTAAATGATTTTTGGTTTAGCTTTAGGGTTGATTTCATCAAATGCATCGAATAACACCACCACATCATTCTCTTTTTTGCAATATTCATCAAAAAATTTATGCTCAAGAGCAGAGTTACCACTTTTTACCATTTTGAAGAGGCATTTTTTAACTCCAGTTCTGATTGCACACATTTGGGCAGCTTCAAAAGTTGATTTTGCTGGTCTACCATGCTTAGATCTATCACTGAAACCCATTTACAAGAACTATTCTTCTGAGACTCTTTTGCAAAAAAATTCTTGTAAATGGATTTACCACTCCCAGGATCATCTGCTATTAGTACAACATCAGTCCCAAAAAATGTGGATTAATCCTGCTCCTTAAGTGGATTAATGATGTTATGTACAGACAACAATTCTTTTTCTGCATTAGCAACAGAATTGCTAGGCCTTTTACAGTCTGCAGAAGAGATGAATATGACCTTGCTCTGTCTAATCTTAAGGTGATGAAGTAATTTATCCCACCTATGATCACAGAGATGTCTTAATATGCCCTGAAATTGTTCCTTCTCTTCTGCCACATCAATATCTTGATCAATAACATGGCAACGATGGTTAGTGTCATAGTTTCCTGGATCCCATTTGCCAATATGTTCAGTATTTATTCCTAATTTTAATAGAAATTCAAGATTAGCATTTGACACAAAAAAGACACATTTTTCATGAGTTCTCAAAAAGACTTCATTTAAGTCAACATAAGTTTGGTTCAATTTTCGGTGCATAAAACATCCAGGTTTACTCCAGATTATACTGTTATTTTGACCAATCCAATGATTTGGTTTTCCCAAGATTAAGCCAATGTCTTCAGAATCTAACTGATTCTTCATAAATTTCTCCAAATAACCTTTGTCTTCAGTTAGGTGGTTCAATTTTCTCAAGGACACTGTTTCACCATAAATATTTAATTTCCTTTCCAGGACAAACTCCTTTGTTTTTTTCTGAGAGGTCAGTCCAAGCATATGTAACTGGTTGGATGTTCGTCAAAATTGTCCATCTTGAGCCCATTAGAAAGATGACGATCCATCAAAATAAACAAAGTTGTAACCTGGGCAGCTTTACTTCATGCAGTGAATAAGTTTGCAGAAATTAGGATGAGAATCAGCATCCTAGGTTATTACCAATGTCTCTATTTCCCTTGATTTAAGACCATTTAAGAATATTTCCTTGCATTTTTCATAAATGCTCCAATTGACAAAGAGAGGTTCAGCTTTACCAGCATTTTTGAAAGATAACTTTAGATCACTCTGGGCTAGGTTTTCACTTGACGCTTTCATAACAATGAGACTATTGTGCTTTCTGATAAAGCTTGTAATATCTGAAGTAACATTATTGACATCAACATGTATCTCATCTTCCTTGTATCTTGTGAAAGCCTTTTGGTAGGTCATTAGGCCCATTTCTGTTATCCTGCTGCTTGTGACAATGCTATCAATATAATTTAAAAAATGGGGTTGTACATGTCTCATGTAATAAGACAAAAGTTCTGTTATTTGAGCATCCAAGCAATCAATACCGTCTCTGTCATTTTCAAGATACTTGGCTAACATTTCAGGAACTCAAACTATCAGCTTAACCTTTTGTAAAATGTTAGAATAATTCTTGATTTTTAAAATTATTTTATCACAGTCTTCAAATACTTTAGGATCAAGAGTCTTCTTGAAGATGTCTTCATATTTACTCTTTCCATCTGTGTCAGTCTCAAAGTACGGGAGACCAACCATTCTTGAACACAATCCCCATGGCCAAGTGTATTAGTTCATGTGCCAGGTTACTGACAATGCACAGGAAGTCATACCCATCACACTCCTTTGCTCCCAAACGTATACGTTTCCTCTTAAAGTCTGTTATACCTCGGTCACCCAGTTTCCATTTAATCCCCATTCTGTGAATATATTCCTGGTCAAAGTGGAAAGCTATCCACAAACCAGGCATATCCTATAGAACCTGCAATATCGTAGATGTAACAACATGGTTGTCCAAGTATTCAAGAAAACTTAAAACATATTTGCTTAGCTGCTCATTGTCAGCTGATCCCCCAAAAGAATGAGACTTACACATAAACTTCATTACATGACACCCTTTGAATGGGTGGTACAGACTGGACAAAGTACTTTCAAACCTATCATTTTTCAATTTTATTAGATCTTCCACCTTTTCTCTCTCTTGCTCGCTTCCATGGCACATACCACAATCCATGAGGTAGGCCAATGCATCAAAATTCTCATTGATGCCTGCAGTATAATAAGCAGTACTACCCAAACTGTCAACATAATATTTCCAATTCCTGGTCTTAAAAATTTCTTTTATGTCAGAATTCCATTCTTTTTCTTTTAAGATGGCATGAATCTTATCTCTTGTTTGAAATAAAGCTATTAGCTTCTCATTTTCAGAGATTGAGCTTTGAAAATTTTCCAGTTTCATTTCATTTCCCCAGTGCGGGAAGAGAGAATCGTGTTCGAACAATGTGATGATCATCTCTGGGTCCTTGGACAGGCTAATTACATTAATCTTGTTTCTTGTGAACTGATTTACATTAGCTCCACATGATAGCAACAGCTGGACCATCTCATGTTTACCACATTTAACAGCTTTCATTAGTGGTATCAGACCAGCAGGGTCATATGGCTTCCTTAGCAATGAGCATTTCTCAATGTCAGTTGAACAGTATCTTCCGTAAAGGGATAATCGACTCCAAGATACACTGTCAACATCTCCCCTTCTCCATTTTCAATGACAAAGTTCAGAATATTACCCACATCATTGCAAATCTGTCCCACATCTATGTTCTCACTCTTCAATATTTCGCTCGCTTTTGAAACATCATTCCATTATATCACTTCCATAAGCTCTTTTGGATCAAATTTCAAACCCATGATTGAACAATATGATTCCCATATAACCTTATTAAATATTCAGATATGATACCACACACTGATTACAATGAGAATATCAAAATTTAAATCGCAAGAATGTTATACAAGTAAAATACATTAATTATAATTCTCTAGAAACTTTAATTACTCTCTAAAACAATTTTCCTAAGTGATTTTCATTCTCAAAAATTCATTTTATGATATTTTTTAAATGTTCTCTGTTATTTCTTTAAATCTAAATCTAAGATAGTGAATTCAAAAATCAGAACTCAGCCATAATGATTGGATATGATGATGGCTTTTAAAAAATCTCTAACCCCATTTGGAACTGCTTATGATTCCATTTGCTTGATCCTTAAATATAATTTTGAAAGTTTTTTATAAAAGTACCTTTTCGTGTCTGTCAAAGTCAAGATTGTTTTTTGTTGCTTCATAAACTAATTTCTATTATTATTATTAGGTAATCTACCGGTTAAGGTAGGTTTTTGGATGGACACAACTATCAAATAAACATTTTGTAACTCCAAACAAAACCCAATCCAGCCACCTAATCTAATTCAGGTCCCTCTTCATCTCTGTGTACTTCTTTCCTCCCTTCATCCCCTGTCTAAGACATCCCTATCCTGTTCCTGCACTAACCTCTTTTGCCCAACATTCTCCCCTCTATTGCCTTCTTCAACATTCCACTACCGCTCAATACGCCTTTCATTCATTTTTCCTTCCTCCATAGGATTTCTCTCAACAAACCCCTCTCCTCACCCACCATCTTCAGTACTTCCTCATTTGTTTTCCTTTCGGTCCATTTCATCTTCTCCATTCTTCTCCACACCCACATTTCAAAAGCCTCCAATCTATGTCTATCCTCCTGCATCAGTGACCACGTTTCCACACCTTATATGGGTATGCTCCATATCAGAGTTTTTACGAGTCTTATCTTAACATCCCTACTCAACGTCCCCGTCATCAACTCCCTCCTCCTTGAGAAAGCCTCCTTGCCTAGTGCAATTCTTCTCCTTATGTCCCTACCACTTTGATCATATTGGTCCAAAACGCTTCCGAGGCATGTAAACTGCCCTACCTGCTCTATTTTTCCCCCGCCTATTTTAATATTTAGCTTAGCCTTTTTCTTTCTTGAAAATCGCGTAACCTTTATTGTATTAATATTGATTCTCATCCCATATTTATCGCACTGAACCTCCAATTCACTCAGCAATGCTTACAACCCCTTGGCTGACTGAGCAACTAATGCTTGGTCATCAGCTTACCTAACCGATTTTATGAATTCCCCTCCAACTTTCATTCCTACCTCCAGGTCTTCCCATGCCTCTTTAATCATTTCCTCTACATATACGTTGAACAGTACCGGTGACAATGGGCAACCTCTTCCTAACACTGCCCATCCGGACTCTCCGTTCCCCACTCGCACCTGAGCAGTCTGAGACATGTACAGGTTGCGGATCAGTCTCCTGTCTCTCTTATGTATTCCCTCTAATTCACTCTATCAGATGCTTTTTTGAAATCTACAAGACAGGCAAAAACATCCTGATTGTATTCTATATTCCTCTCGATTAGTGATCTCATTACTGCAATGGCATAACGCGTACCTCTTCCTTTCCTAAACCCAAACTGATCATCCCCTAAGTAATAATTTGCCTTACCCTCTATCCTTTTGTTGATGATCCTAAGAATAACCTTAGCTGTGTGGGATATCAAACTTATTGTTCTGTAATCCTCAAATGACAGCAGTTGCCGATAAATTTAGGGCTAAGGGCATCTGGGCTAGGTAAGCATTGGGGGCATATTTTGCATCAATATTCAAAAATCTTCCTGGGAGTCTATCTGTAAGTGGAATAGGGAATGGTTAATTTTAGGAATAATGGAATGAACTGAGGTAATACTGAGGTTAGCATTTTTGGTGCCACAAGAGAGTGCTTTCAGAATTTGAAGACAATTATAGAACTGATTGATGAAGTACCAGAATTTTTTTGGGCTCAAGGAAATATTGGAGGACACAGTCTGTGCATAGTTTTTATAGACACAGTGAATGAGGAATTTGGAATATTGATGGAGGTCAACAAATGATCAGTGCATTTCCACATTTGGGATGGCCTTTAATAGGTAACAAGCATGATTTTTGTTACCCAGCACATGTATGGTATCCTGTTTAAATCACAAGGTCAATATTTTTGTCTTGGGCTTAACTAGAGGCATAAAGTCCAGTGGAACGGCCTCGGGGACAAAGTGAAGGAAGTCCACTCGTTCTTCAGGGGACAGTGAGGAAAGAACGCACCAGGAATAAGGTCGAGAGAGTAGTGGATGACCTCCCACTGAACCTTTGACCAGGCAAGAAAGGGCTTAGATGGAATGGGAGGAGCCCCACGGGATTTCCAGGAGCCATGGAAGAAGAAATGGTCATCAATAGACTGGAGGTCAGAGGTGAAAATGTTTCTGCCAGGGGCGATTGCCTCGGGCACAGCGTTCAAGAGCAAGTAGTCCAGGGTTGCCATATCGCAGGTGCTCTTGAGACAGTGTTGCAGGAGCTGGAGCGCATTTACGAAGTCTCCAATAAAAAAATTGTCATTGGCATTGAGTGGGTGGCTGTTCATGGGAGATTCCCAGCGAAGGGATGAATTAAAATCACCCACAAAATTACAGGTACCAGATTAATGGCCCAAAACACTGAGTAGAGGCAACTTTCAAGTACACTCAAGTCACTTGCGGGAGGATGGTAAAAACAGCCTATTAATAGTTTGTTGGCCTTTGAAGCTTTCAGATAATCATATTTGCTCCACACAATTCCACAGTTGCACTCTAGGAACTTTCTTCGCTTTTATAGAAACACTGATTTAATTACGAGTAATACTCCGCCTGCTCTAGAGAAACGATCTCGTCTATAAGTTGAGAGAGAGAACGAGAATAACGACTCACTGTCACTAAAAGATGGCGCATGCCAAGTCTCGGTGAGTGCTGTAATATGACATTTTGGATAGCTCATGGTTGTTGGAGTTGCACGTAGATATTATGTTGTTTATGCTCCGGATATTTTGGTAATACACGGAGTTTGAAGACGGGGGTGCCAGGAAGAGGCCAGCAGATTGCCGGGGCCTTGACAGCAACGTGACTAGTACTGCAAGCTGACGGGCAAGAAACCACGTGAGGCGAAGCCAGAAAAAAAAAACAAAATTTCTAAATATGCCAAATAAATTAAAACCACGTACATCGACAGAAAAGTGCACAAAAATGGTCGAACTTAACTCTAAATGATAGCAACACACAAGAGAAGACCGCGAGTCTTCAGTATAAACAAAAACTTGAAAAAAAATCTCTTTGATACAAATACATCATTATTGTTTGGTTAAAACTGAGAAAATTTGAAACATTTTAACTTATACAGGCAAAAATGATGGTTTTAAAATGAATACCTAAATTCGCTTGATCAAACAATCCAAAAATTGTATCTTTCTTTGGAGAGACAATTGGTAATATAATTATGGTTAAGAAACATTTCTGCTATCATATGTGCTCAAACGTTTCACCATATTTTAGCCTTGATTTTTTACTAAGGCTTTCAATTTTGCAGTATACTTTAGGTGTTGGAGATAATAATTCTTCTGCTCCTGTGTGCGACGTATATCGTTGCTCTTTTGTTTTTCACTGTATGAAGTAGTTATGAATAAAGGGACTTCACTTCCGTTGTGTTCTACATAATGTCTTAACGTGCTTTTGCCTAGCTTTCATATGCTTTCCGATCCAATAGGTTATGGGCCCAGCTTTGGCCAAGATAGGCGTGAAATACATTTGTGATTAACTTATTATGTTCGGCTGATAATATTTTATCGTTTTGTCGTGAAATTCCGTTTTTAAGTTAATGGAAACTCCGGAAGTCGCTGAACACCGGTGAGATAATTTTCTTTTTTGTCTGTGCAATTATGAATTCAGAAATGCAAGTGTCTCACAATTCACCTCAAATGTTTGGAGGGACGTCTGTGATGGTATCGCCTAGCCATTTGCCGCCAATAGAGAAGTTAGAGGGCGAAAGTAATTGGGCGAATTGGAAGTACCTAATGGAACTGTATTTAGGTCTTGATGATCTCGCGGATTGTATTCTGGCTTCACCATCAGCAGACATCTTATTGAATCCTCAGTGCCCCGAAATGAATAGGGATTTGCGGGCGAGATCTAAAATATCGTTAATGATCCAAAAACATTTGATTATTCACATGAGAACGGCGAGAACTGCGTTTGGGGCGTGGAACAATCTATGTGAAGTTTTTGAAGACAAAGGCGTTTTTAGACGAATTGCCTTAATGGACCAGTTGTTGGACACTAAGCAAGTTCAGTATAATTCATTGTGTGATTATGTTATGGCTATGAGAGACGTTATACATAAAATAGCGGAGACCGGTAAACCAGTTGACGATGAATTCAATGCTTTTCTGATGCTTAGAAATTTGAAACCTGAAAATAAGTGGTTAAGGCAGTTGATAGAAAGGAGTGTGAAGAAGGACGAAGAATTAACTCCGGACGTAGTTTCAAATCAACTACTTCGAGAAGCGCAGAAAGAAGCAGCGTATCAAGCGGATGCCAGCGATGGACCGTCAGCTCTCTTAGCCAACAATCGCAAAGGGCAGCGCCACAGGACCGATTCTATCAAGGTGAACCAGACTGAAAAGGGTGGAAAAGGAGCCAATGGTGCGAATGGGAGAGCAAATCCTCAGCGGAGGACATCACATCCACATCAGCTGCAATGGCAGAACCAAGGTCAATTGCAGGATGACCACCAACAGCAACGAGGTGATATTATTTGTTATAATTGTAAGAAGGCTGGACACAAAGCTTCAAAGTGTTGGCTTAAGGGTCGGTATAAAGGAAATTGCCAGGAATCTGCAAATAACCCAAGTAGTGGACCTTCTTCTTGGAGTTTATTGGCAGGCATGATTGCTGTTAATAAAGGTATGGACTGGTATGTGGATTCTGGTGCATCATCCCACATGTGTGGTGATAAAGATTTGTTGGTAAACTATAGAAATATTAACAGTAAATATGTTAATTGTGCAGGTGACCAACAATTGACCACTGAAGGAATGGGCGATGTTATTTTGAGTAATAAAAATAGCATAAAAGGTGTAACATATGTTCCTAATTTATCAGCTAATTTGATTTCTGTGAGTTCAATGTCTAGATCTGACCTGACAACAATCTTTGATAAAAATGGTTGTAGGATTTATGATAAAAGCATAAATGTAACAGCAGATCCACTTGTTACAGCTAAACAGATAAATGGTATTTATAAGTTGAATTTGGAAAAGGAAAGATCTGCTGAACTTACTGCTTTTAGTGCATCCCAGTGTGATTTGTGGCACAAGAGATTGGGACATTTGAGTCAAAAAGGATTTCAATCTATGTCCAAGGGTCTTGTTGAAGGTCTACATTTTAATACTTTGTCAAACAGTGTTTGTGGTAGTTGTATTAGATCTAAATTGACAAAGGCATCATTTCCTAAGTGTAGGGCTTCAAGGGCAAATATGGTTTTGGGTATTGTTCACTCAGATATTTGTGGGCCAATGGATGAATCATCTTGGGGTGGACATAAGTATTTTGCTACATTTATTGATGATAAGACTAGATACACTTATGTTGCCTTGCTTAAAACCAAAGATGAGGTTTTTCAGAAATTTAAGATGTATAAAACTTTAGTTGAGAAGCAAACAGGCCATATGATCAAGGTGTTTAGATCAGATAATGGTGGGGAATATTGCTCTAATGAATTTTCTGAATTTTTAAGGAGGGAAGGAATACATCGTCAATTGACTGTTGCTGGAACTCCTGAACAAAATGGAGTCGCTGAGAGGGCTAATCGAACTATTCTTGAGAGGTCGAGAGCGATGTTAAAAGAAGCTGGTTTGGGAAGTAAATATTGGGGGAAGCAGTGCACACCACTGTATACCTCAAGAATATTTCTCCAACCGTGGCAGTAAAGAATATGGTACCGTATGAAGCATGGACTAACAGAAAAATTCATGTTGGGCATTTAAAGGTTTTTGGATGTCAAGCATATGTTCATATTCCAAAAATTAAAAGTAAGAAGTTGGGAGATAGAGGTATTCCATGTATTTTTATGGGATATGATGAAGAAAGAAAAGGTTACCGTTTGATAAATCCTGAAGATCCATATAGAGTAATTGTTGAGAGGAGTGTGATCTTTGAGGAAGGTGTGTTTCCAGGGTTGAGGGCTATAAATAGAGATGTATCTTATATTAAAGGTTCCAATGATCTAATTGAAAATCCTGTTTCTGCTGAAGGGGGGGGGAGATTTATCCTTTAATTTCAGCAGTGGGAACCAATGATGTAGCTGAGACGTAGATTGTTTCAGTCACCCCAGAAATAGTAAATGATGTAGCCCAGAGATCATCTGAAGATCAGGCTTTAAATGAACGTAGGTACCCCCTTAGGCAAAGGAAACCAAAAGAATTCCATGATATGGTAACTTTTTGTGCAGTAAGTAGTAATGTAGATGAGCCTCAGAGTTTTAAAGATGTACTTATTAGTAATGATGAAAAAAGTTGGAAGAAAGCTATGCAGGAGGAATATGATTCACTTTTGGAAAATCAGGCTTGGGTTTTGGTTGATCGACCTAGAGATAGAAAAGTAGTGAAAAATAGATGGGTTTTTAAGCTCAAAAGAGGGCTTGGAGATGAAGTATCTAGGTATAGAGCTCGACTTGTTGCTAAAGGCTTTACTCAAAAGCAGGGGATAGATTATGAGGAGACTTTTTCTCCTGTTGTTCGATATTCAACATTTAGAATTCTTTTAGCTTTAGCTGCTGAATTGGATCTAGATGTAGTGACAGCTTTTTTAAATGGTGATTTGGAGGGAGAGATTTATGTTAATCAAGAATCCTATATTGACCAAATGTTGTCTAAATTTGGAATGAAGGATTGTAAATCTGTGAGTACACCTTTGGATGTTAATGTAAAGTTGTGTATAAATGAAAATTGTAGTGATAAGGGTAATGGATGTTCTCATTTGCCATACCAATGTTTAATTGGCTCATTAATGTATTTAGCTGTTTGTAGCAGACCTGATATTGCTCATGCAATGAGTGCTCTTAGCCAATTTAATTCCAATTTTGATGAATCTCATTGGAAGATTAAAAAAGGGTATTAAGGTACTTAAAGGGAACTCGAGATTACTGTCTTGTTTTTAAGAAGACTGGTAAGAATATAGAGGGATTTGTTGATGCTGATTGGGCAAATGATGCCTCTGATAGAAGATCATATACCGGGTTTGTTTTTAAGTTTGGTAATGCTGCTGTGTCTTGGGAATCCAAGAAGCAAAGGACTGTGGGTCTGTCTAGTACTGAAGCAGAGTATATGGCATTGGCTGAAGCGGCCAAGGAGGCCATTTATGTGAAGGGTTTTTTATCTGAATTGGTTAATAAATGTGAATGTGTTACCTCGTGTAATCACAATCAAAGTGCTCAAAGACACGCTAGCAATCCTGTTCTTCATAATAGGATTAAGCATATTGACATTCGTTATCATTTTATTCGTGATCTTTTAGAGAATGATGAATTAAAATTGATGTATTTGCCAACGGAGTTTATGCCTGCAGATGTGTTAACCAAAGGACTTACTGGGAATAAACATGTGTTGTGTATGAAAGGCTTGGGTTTGGAGCTAAATAATTAAGGGAGATGTTGGAGATAATAATTCTTCTGCTCCTGTGTGCGACGTATATGATTGCTCTTTTGTTTTTCACTGTATGAAGTAGTTATGAATAAAGGGACTTCACTTCCGTTGTGTTCTACATAATTTGTCAACGTGCTTTTGCCTAGCTTTCATATGCTTTCCGATCCAATATTAGGTAGTTATTCCGATCTATTGAAAGTATTCATAAAAATAGCAATAAATTATGCACCACAGATGACTGTTTTTAGAGGATTTTCCATAATCCGATTTATTGGATGACTTAGGGAAACGTGCACTAACGCTGGTAAATGTATATTGGTCTAAAAGCTGATTCAATTGAGAAATCAATAAAATCTATCGCAAACTCATATTTATTTGGACACTTATGAAACGACCTGATGATAGGTTTCTTCGTGGAAGTAATTTAAATAGTGTGCTTTCTTAACGTGATGCCTCCACATAGAGCTTATCCTCTTTCTCCGTTATCCTCTTGTATCTTATACTTGTCCTATTCGTAATATTTGGAATTCAATGGTTAATTCCACCTAGGTAGCTGAACGATTCACAAATAGTTCTGTGTTTACATCTGTATGAAAGTTTATATATATTAAAGTTGGTAATCTTCAAATTAACGATATCCAAATTAATGCTCTTTGCAAGACTTAACATATTTCCTCCTTGATACGTAGGTAAGTTTAGAAAAACTTAATTACGTATTTCGATAAAAGTGAGCCCGCGTCAACGCTCAAAGAATTATTTTGTCGTATTCTATGAAAGAAACGGAGTGGAAACGCGGTAACAGTAGAACTTCTAATATTTTTATATTACTCTGGAGCGACAACGCATAATAGCGAATCCATGCTTAAAATCATTTGATTATGAAATCACAATCAAAGCCTTTGTGAATCTTTGACTCAGGTCTTTCAAATGAATGAACGGATCATTGACGAACTAATTATTATATTTAGGTCGACTTTATATCAAGTAATGCTTGTCATTACCCCGTAAATATCTCAAAAAAGGTTCATTTTTATTTTCATTTACCTACTTTTTAGATCATATCTATTGAATCCTAAATAAATGATAACCGGATTAATATCCTCTCTGTGTATATCAAACAATAACATTGGAATATAAATATACAAGGACCGTAGAAAGAATGAAAGGTCATGAATTATTATGAACAAAAAATGCCGAGACCGTAAAGTTAAGGGCTCGGTATTTATTTGTTTACATATTGTTGGAACTCTAAAGAACTTCGCAAATGAATGAACAGTTGACGAACGAAATGCAAGTGATCAGCTGTAAAGGAGTTATTTTGTGTATGTGCCTATTTTACTAAAGTTTAATACTTAATTCGAGTTAATTTTGAAGGATAGAATTATTATTTTAATTTTAGGGTCTCCGTAATATTATTCGGGGTAATTTAAAACTTACAGAATGAGTGATAAAGCCGAATTTGAACTCTGCAGATTGTGTTTAAACAGTCGTGGACTATTGATCAATGTTTTCGGCGAGAATAGTAAATTACGAATAATGTTGGAAACTACTATAGAGGATTTAGTAGATGTTAAAGTAAGTTTATTTGTCTGTGTTCTCTGTTCTTTTAATTACGTAGGAATGAATTCCTTAATGAATACGTAGTTCGTTGATATATTACGTACCATGTTGGCAAAATGTATGGTGATATTTTAGCCTGAGAATTGTCGTGCATTCTGTTGTTAACATTTGTCAATGGCATATTTTATTAGGTCGTGGAAGATGATAGTTATCCCTGGTTGGTGTGTTCTAACTGCATGGAGAAGCTTACGGAATTCCGGCTGTTTAAGCGTCGATGTGTCGAGTGTTTGTTGGCTTACAATAATCGAATCCAAAAGGAGTGCAATCCTTCAACGAAAGACTGGATAACCAATGGAGAAGAGGTCAGTATTCTCATTAACCTGAACGATAACAGTGCTGAAGACATTTCTTTTAAAAAATTAGTATTTCGTTGCATCTTCTTTAATGAATTTGCAGAGAAATACTTTTCGTTTTACTATGGTCATTGTGAAATATCGTAATTACTTTAAAGTTCAGGAAAAATAGTTTTTTTCCCTCGAAGAAAATGGTGGATTATTAGAAATTCTTAAATTTAATATCTAGGATATTTAATTGTGTGTTTTTTTTTTAATATTTGTGAATGCAGTTTCTCTAATTTCCATTAATGAACGAAAAGAATCACGTTTCATTTCGTCTTAAATGGCACCACGCCAAGTACGTTGGATATTCAAGTTTTAGTCAGCCTGCCTGTAAGACCACCAATTTCATCTTTACTCTTTACACGTTCAATATCCACACAATGGATTTTCACATTGGTTTTTATATGTTAATGTTATTGAACCTAGTATAATATTTAACTATTTGGACTTTCTTCTATGTGATTTTATTTACATTTATCATTTTCCCTCGCTCGTCTTTTGAATCATCTTATCCACAAATTCTTGTTTCCTTTGCTCCTTTTTCTTGTTATTTGTGCCAATATTTTCGTTTGTTGGTATTGTAATCCTTATTATAATGTATTCTTATTTTTCCTTAATGGTAATTAGCTCCTTTCCCTCGCTGCTTATACTCCTATGTTTTTGATCCTGTTAATTACCTTGCATTCCATTTGGTAATACATATCCTTCATCCACTCCTGAAAAATCGTGCAACTGAATCATGCTTTGACTAAAATAGTTAAATATATAAACTGATACCTTTCGGATTCACCTGGTATTTTTAACCATTGTGTCTCTCCTGCAGAATTTAACTGCTTTTCTTGTGCATTTTCATTCCTCATGCCATCCCATAACCCTTTACCTCATCACTATCTCCTCTTTGCCTATTATCGCATTCAAATTGGCAGTCACTATCAAGATTTTCCCCGCCGGAATACACAGCCTATTTTGCCCTCTAACTTATGGTTTATCCTATTGATTGCGTCCTTCATATGATATCTTGGTAATATGTAGACCTGAGCAAAGATCAATTCTGTCAGTTCTCTGTGTACATCTGCCAATATACATGATGAATGTTCGTAAATTTTCTATCAATATGTATTTATGTATATGCATGCATGTAATTATGAATGTTATGCCTAATATAGTATGCATCAAAAGGATGGGTTAAGTTTAAGAAGGGATAATTACATCACATTTACTTCCAAACCTCTATCTATCAATAATATTCTATTAGTCTCTGGGTTTATGTGTAGTATGATTCTTGCAACCACTTTATTTAATATTATGGCCTCCTTGATATTTAATGTCAGGAGTATTCAGGTTTTCGGTCTCAGTATATTGTTCTGCAAAAGGTTCATTTATAACACCCTCATAGCATAGGTTTTTGCAATAATTTATTTCAAATTTAGTGCCCTGATTTCTGTTCGGAATGTTGCTTTCCTATCAGCATACGATTTAACAAATATGGAAATTGTAGTTGAGGATTAAAAAATAGGATCCTTATCCATCTGTATAATGTGATAATGCTCTTCATAATGAATAAGTTCAACATGGAATAAAGGCTAGCATTTTATGAAACAAGTTGACCTGAAGGTTTTATTTGCCGTGGAGCTCTAATTTAAAGTGTTCATCATCTGCCATTATTAAATCGTAATGAGTGTCTTCTTTGCATTAGTGTTGCAGTATTGAGATCAAGAGAGAGATTAATGATGACACAATCACCAGTGACACTGTGCACCATGGTTCTGTGGATTTTGGCGATGTCATGATCATTGTCAAAGAGGAAATTGAAACTGTCAGTGAATGTTCTTCATCTCCATTAGGGGATGTTGATTTTCCAATGGTCTCATCAATGCAGGAAGGTTGCAGTCAATGGTCGGACAATAAAGAAGCAGGGAATATGGTAAGTGCACATATTCTTGTTCTGAGTATAAGTTGTCATTGGCACTTTGACTCCATTGTCATTCAATGTCAAAATTCTCTCTTTAATGCCATTATCTATTCATGATATGATATTGTTTGAAATCTGAGCTTATTGTTGTGCTTGGAATTGTGGTATTAGTGCATAAGGCTAGTATATTGAATAAGGATGAACGTGCAAAACAGAAATGACTGGTGAAACTTCATTATATGAAGACTGGGATGTAGGGCTGGAGGTAGGCCTGATACAGGGAACTTAAAGCTTAAACCATTGGGAACAATGCCCAATGCTGAAAGAAATCCTGAGTAGCAAGTCTATTTGGCGAGCTAGAGAGAGAATTTTTTGATAAGGCATAACTAAGATGATTTAGGATCCAAGTCATTCATCATAAAAGAGGGAAAAAGTAAATGGGTAGGGTATAAAGATGGAGAATTAATAGGAAAATTAGAAGAAAGATGGTGAAGGGAAGGAAAGGACACTAAAAAAATTAGTTCCTGCTTACAGCACTAGAACCATAGGTGCCGCACGAAAACAGAAGAAGACAACAAGAAGATTACTAATTGCAACAGTATAGATGATTTCTTCGGAGTAACATGGAAGTGTTAAAGAAAAACTTAGACAGCAACAGACAACATGAGAACACATAAAAGGAACACTCACACATTATTTCTTGATAATTTCCATGGAATTGATCTCGGTGTTTCTCAGAAGACTTGTTAGGACTGACTAGCGAGAGGTATGTGGGACAGAGGGAAGGGGAGAACCGCGAAAAACCACCCTCTTTCAATTTGTACCACGTTTCTCCCTGGCCTAGAATCTCTGCGTTCTATCCTAAAGGACCTCTATCCTATCCTCAAAAACCACAATTCCACCACCAACCTTTTCCCCAAATGCCCCTCTGTCACTTTCAAACGCCCCGCCAATCTATCAGATATTCTAAAATCTACCAATCCACTTCTTAAATCCTCGCCCCGTTCCAAAATCACTCCCAGACCCTGCAATAAACCTAGATGCAAAACATGTCCTATTTTCCTAACCAGTATCCCATCCCTCTCCCACCCGCTCTTTAACTCTCTCCCACCAATTCCCTACTCCTCATGTACCTCCAGCAATGTTGTCTACCTACTCAAGTGCCAACTTTGCCCTGCCTTTTACATTGGACAGTGTACCACACCCCTCAATATTAGAATCAATAACCATCGAGCCTCATGCAACAATTCCTCCCTAATTGGTATGCTCCCAATCCCCAAACATGCCTCCAAACATAACACTGCCTTTGACCAATGTTTTAAAGTATCCATCTTAGCATCCCTCCCACACTCAGACCCTCCACTGAAACTCAAAACATTAGAGCTAGCTTTCATCTGGCTCTTAGATTCCTGGAATCGCCCAGGTATTAATATTAGACATTAATTGCCCCCTTTATGCATATAATTTCATCCCCCTCCGCTCCCAACAACTTCCATATCATCCCCACCTGTTTCAAAATTCCCGCGCCATACACTACCCCTCCAAACTCCTCATCTCGAATGCCTTCCTTCCCCCCTTTTTCCCCCCTTTTCCCCTCTTTTCCCCTATTTTCCCCTTCTCCTTCCTACCACTGCTTTCGGGCCCTCCTCTGCCTCAGTTCTGTTCCTAATTTCTCTTGAGAAAGGTGGTTGGACCACCGAAAATTCGAGAACCAGTGAGTCCCTCTTTTGTGTGTTTTGGTTTCTGTGTTTGTTATGACTATTAGTGAATTTACATTATTGTACACGTTCGTTGGTTTTCCAAGAAAGTGACTATATATAGATATATATATATATATATAAAGATTTTGTGAGATTGGTGTTAGTTCCTATTCCAAAAAAGGCAAAGGCTTTGTCATGTGAGGATTACAGAACAATAAGTTTGATATCCCACGCGGCTAAAGTTATTCTCAGGATCATCAACAAAAGGATAGAGAGTAAGGCAAATGATTACTTAGGGGATGATCAGTTTGGGTTCAGGAAAGGAAGAGATACACATGATGCCATTGCAGTAATGAGATCACTAATTGAGAGGAATATAGAATACAATCAGGACGTTTTTGCCTGTTTTGTAGATTTCAAAAAAGCGTTTGATAGAGTGAATTGGGGAAAATTAATGGGTGTATTGCAGAAAATAGGAATGGATTGGAGGGACACGAGACTGATCTGCAACCTGTACATGTCTCAGACTGCTCAGGTGCGATTGGGGAACGGAGAGTCCGGATGGGCAGTGTTAGGAAGAGGTGTAAGGCAGGGTTGCCCATTGTCACCGGTACTGTTCAACGTATATGTGGAGGAAATGATTAAGGAGGCATGGGAAGAACTGGAGGTAGGAATGAAAGTCAGAGGGGAATTCGTAAAATCGGTTAGCTTTGCTCATGACCAAGCATTAGTTGCTCAGTCAGCCAAGGGGTTGCATGCTTTGTTGAGTGAATTGGAGGTTCAGTGCGATAAATATGGGATGAGAATCAATATTAATAAAACAAAGGTTATGCGATTTTCCAGGAAGAAAAAGGCTAAGCTAAATATTACAATAGGCGGGGAAAAAATAGAGAAGGTAGAACAGTTTACATATCTCGGAAGTGTTTTGGACCAATACGGTCAAAGTGGTAGGGGCGTAAGGAGAAGAATTGCAATGCTAGGCAAGGAGGCTTTCTCAAGGAGGAGGGAGTTGATGGGGATTTAGAATAGGGAGATTAAGATAAGACTCGTTAAAACTCTGATATGGAGTGTAGCTATGTATGGCGCGTAAACGTGGTCTCTGATGCAGGAGGAGAGACGTAGATTGGAGGCTTTTGAAATGTGACTGTGGAGAAAAATGGAGAAGGTGAAATGGACCGAAAGGAATACAAATGAGGAAGTACTGGAGATGGTGGGTGATGAGAGGGGTTTGTTGAGAGAAATCATATGGAGGCAGGAAAAATGGATGAAAGGCATATTGAGCAGTAGTGGAATGTTGAAGACTGTAATAGAGGGGAGAATGTTGGGCCACTGTTTCAAGTGCAAGAAAAGGAGGTAGTCGCTGGGGGTAAGGTCAGGACTGTACGGTGGGTGGTTTAAAGAGTTCCCAACGACCCAAAAACTCTAGTCCCCTGGACATTCTTTGCTCTTTGTGGTGGTCGGTGAGCATTTTAGGTACCCACCTTGCATGCAATGTGGTATCTGAGGTTTTCCATAACAATATGGTAAACAGTAGTGCGTCCAAGTTGAGGAAATTGTTCAGCCAGGCCATTAATTGTCAATCGATGATCACATCGCAGCTTCTGTTCCACTTGCAAAACAAGTTCATCGGTCAGAATACTGGGCCTACCACTTCCCTCTTCGTCATGGACATTTGTTCGTCCATTTTTAAAATCACAGCACCATTGTCTAACCTTTCCTTCACTCGTTACTGTAGGTTTATAAACTAGGCATAATTCCCAATGAATTTCAGCAGCCGACAATCCTTTTGCATGCAAGAATCGTAATACAGAACGCACTTTACAGCTGGTGGGATCATGGATTGTCGCGGACATTATTGTTTGCATGCACGGACAAGCAAACGACTTATGAAACAACACAAATGCTGCTATAGCTTCTCAATGAATCAGTAGATGGGGCTGAAGGAGCAAAACTGTGTTCTGAAGCACACAAATTTTAATATAAGCAAACGGTACTTACCTTAAGAATACGCCTCGTAACTTTTAGGCAGAGAGTAATTGATTACTTAGGGGATGATCAGTTTGGGTTTAAGAAAGGAAGAGGTAAGTGTGATGTCATTACAGTAATGAGATCACTTATCGAGAGGAATATAGAATAAAATCAGGATGGTTTTGCCTGTTTTGTAGATTTCAATGAAGCTTTTGAAAGAGTGAATTGAAAAAAACTAATGCATGTATAGCATAACATGGAATTGAAATCAAGGGACAGGAGATTGGTCTACAACCTGTACATGTCTTAGACTGCTCTGGTGTGAGTGAACAACATAAACTCTGGATTGGCAGTGTTAGAAAGGGGTGTAAGGCTGGGTTGCCCATTGTCACCATTGATGTTCAACAAATATGTGGAGGAAATGTTTAAGGAGGCATTGGACAAGCTGGAGGTAAGAGTGAAAGTTGGAGGGGAATTCTTAAGTACCTTTATTCTTCGGCCAAGGGGTTGCAAGCATTGTTGACTGCAATGGTAATTCAGTGCAATAAATATGGTATGATAAATAATTTTAATATGGCAATGGTTAAGCAATTTTCTAAAAATAGAAAGACTAAGCTAAACTCTAAAATTGAACCAAAATTGAATTGGACCAAAAGGAAAGCAAATGAGAGAGTACTAGGTTTGGTGGGCAAGGATAATGGTTTTTTGGAGATACTATCCTATGGAGGCAGGAGAAATGGATGAAAGGCATATTTAGCGGCAGTGGGATGTTGAAGGTGGTAATCGAGGGGAGAATATTAGAAAAAGGAGGAAAGGGCAGGAAAAGGATAGGGAGTTTTAATGGGTTAAAGGTAAGAATGAATTACACAGAGATGAAGAGGGACGTGAATCAGAGTTGTTTGCTGGATTGGGTTTTATGTTGGAGTTGCAAAATATTTGCTATAGTTGTGTCCTTCCAAAAACATATCTTAATGGGTATATTACCATAATATAATAATATTTTTTAATGCATTATTGTTTGTTGGTTATTTCGTTAATTTTTACATTGATAGGCTCTCTGTTTATAATGTTTTTTGTTGATATTTTAGGGCCATTTAGAAGATATAGGATGGCATTCGTCCTATGATGAGGAAGTGGACAATGAGGATGTGTATGATGCTGAAATTCCTCAGATGAAAGAAGGACTTGGAAGGGAATTGTTGGAGGCACAAGGTAGGGAGGGCACAGACTCTGCTCTGTTTTTATTTCTCTACTTTCTGGTCTAACAGAACTATTGGTGAAAGATGTTCTAAGTGCCACTAACATTTGATGGAAATAACTGGGTTGATATGTATTTAAACACTAAAATACTATAATAATTCGCAAAAAAGAATTATGGAAATATCACAAAGGAATATATTTAAAAATGTTTTATTCCAAAAAAAGTATTGTTTCTGAGATGCTTTATGGCAAAATTCATAAAAAAATAATCCAAATGAAGTGCATTGCATAATTTTTCATCACTGTGACATACTTCCATGTTTTTAGTCCCATTTCCCTTCAAAATCTTACAATTGGACTTCCCACATGACACAATGTTGAACCAAAAACATTCCATTGATGCCTTTTTCACAATTTATTGTATTTTACAGTTTAGGATCTATGCCTGTTCTGTACACATTAATCACTGAAAACAATACATTTCTTTCTCTCCTGCCTGGAGGTTTCTCTAATCAAGGTATCAGTTCACTGAAGAATTTACTGCTGGTTTAATTACCACACTGTTTATATTAGTCAATCTGAGTCCAGGGCTTTTGTTAATCTTGATGATATCTGAACCTTGTTCTTTCTTTAGCTTCATAGTTCTAATTTTATATTATATGGGTTGAGTTTAATAACTGGTATCACACAACAAATACTTTAATCCCAATCATCATGTGTAGTCTTAAATTGACAAGACATTATGTCAGAGGAACCAGTGCCATCCATTTTTTAATTGCACAGATCAATCATTTGCATCTTCAGCCTCTATTATTTCCTAGTAATGTTTTTGGCACTTCTATGTAAAGAAATAAAATGGAATATATGGGATTTTTTCTTATTTCACCAAGAATACACTGTCGTTTTGAAGATTAGTCCTCTTCTTATTTCTTTCGGCTTTTTTGGGAGTAAACTTCCAATTTCATATCAGCGTCCTTGTCAGAGACTTATTCCATTTTGAACATGAAACGTGCAAAATGAATGCTTGTAATTTTGTAATTTAGCCTATCTTGTATTTAGGATTTATTTTCATTTGCAGTACTTTCTCAAAGTCTTTCCAATCTTCTTCATACCTTAATTCATAGCAACAGCAGAAAGACATGTAATAATCCATACTACATAAAAGTCATATACTACACTTGTGGTTATATTTATGCAATAGATACTAATGCACCCGAGAGTAAGTGAAGTGCCAACTTATGTTTGATTAACACCAAGGTTTTCATGTGGTTTGGGGATGATTAAATAGATAATTGGTATGGTCAATTTGAGGTAAACATGTCAAAATAGGGTTCAGTTTTCAATGCCAAGTAATTAAAGTTTTGAAATGAGTTAAGTGAAATTTTTTCAAAAGTAAATAAAAATGGTTCTTGGGTGAAAATGAATTGCTTTATTAAAATGCACTCCCACAAAGTTGAGGCTGAAACTATGGAGTAAATGGTTCTTTGGAATAATTTTGCAAACCCATATAAATGAGCCTGATTTGTCTGCCCAGCATTTAAATATGAAGAGATTTAGTAATTCTTATTTTTTATGGTGCAATAAATTGTTATCCATCCAATAGTGACAATTGATCTTGTCAATTATGGCTATTTTGTTGTATAAAATGGTAATTATTTTCTTATTCTTCCAACCTTTGGCATATAGGCCAAAAACAAGATGGGCCAGCTAAGGATACTGCAGGCATTCACACTTGTCAAATTTGTAACAAGATATTTGCACTAAGGGACCTCCTTAAAGATCACATGATTCAAGTGCACCAACAGAAGGGGGAGCAATTCATATGTGATGTTTGCTCAGAAGGATTTGAGTGTAAAAATGACATTGCAAGACACATCAAATTGGTGCATGATCTGAAAAAGAAGCACCAATGTCAACACTGCTACAAAAACTTTCCATACATGAGTAAATTCAAAGTTCACATGATGACACATACTGGAGAATGGCCTTTAAAATGTTCAATGTGTTCAAAAGGTTTTGCTACAAAGAGTGGTCTTAAGAATCACATCATGATACACACAGGTGAGAAGCCATTCAAATGTGATACATGCGAAAAAGCATTTATTCAAAATGCCAATCTAATGAAGCATATGTTGACACATACTGGTGAACGGCCTCACAAATGTGAGGTATGCTCAAAAGCATTTATCCAAAATGGTGATCTAAAGAGGCACATGGTGACTCACACTGGTGAAAAGATGCACAAGTGCCCGATATGTTCTAAAGCATTCACTCAAAGTGGTACCTTAAAGATGCACATGCTGAGACATAATGGGGAGGGATCATTCAAATGCGAGGTATGCTCAAAAACATTCATAACCGAGTACTTTCTCGAGAGTCATTATTTGACACACACTACAGAAAGGCAATATAAGTGCACAATGTGTCCTAAAGCATATAAACACAAAAGCACTCTCCTTAAACACAAGAAAGTACACGAATGAATAATTTTCAGTGCTCTAATTCCAAACCTACATTGGTCTCCTTAAGAGTGCTGAGGTGATGTAGTTGGAATTCCTAAGAATACTCGGATTGAGATACAAATTTTCATCCATACAAATCGCCCACACAGCCAAGAAGTCGTAATAAATTTTATGTTAAAGTTTTGTAAATTGGGAATCATTCAAATCAACTGTTTTCTAAAATTATGTAAACTATTTAAGTAAAAAAATTATGAATGTGAAATCTTTTTATAATTGTGTGTATTCCAATAATTTTATTTGAACAAACCCTCTAAGCCTTGAAGAATTAAAATGTAATTAATATTTATTAGACACACTATGAATTCCATATCATTACCTCTGGAAAAGATTACTGAAAAGTGTCAACCTTTTGGATGTCCAATACATAATCAAATGTGAGGCTTTTGTGGATTGGTTTTAACTCTTTTGGTGATTCACTTATGTTTGTGGAATATTATCATTATAATAATCACTATTTTGTGATGTGAATACATCATATATAAATATCATATATATATCATATTGTAACACAATTCGTTGAAACAAATCAAGTTTCCTTTGGGTTGACATAATGGTGACAATTGTATATTAGGGAGAGTGGGCATGGCTAAGAGTTAGTCCTTTAGGCCTTGACGAGTGGAATAAATGGAGCAAGCAGCAGCGGGGCATGTCCACTAAAACTAGATCAATAGGGGCACGTTCTGAAGACCAATTTGCAGGTGAGGTGCATTGCTAACAATCCAATGAAATTTAGAAATTGTATAAGAAGAATCCATTACCTCCTCTCAGCCAAACATGAAAGAGCAAATGCAGACACTGACAACCCAAGTGATTTTATTAATGAAATCCATAGCCTCTTTACAGCAGGAGATCCTGGAATCACCATCACATAACAGTCCCTTTGCAGCCCTGTGACCAGCGTCTATGCAAGGTTTAGAACCCCAAACAACCAAGAGATGATGCTACTGCTCTTTAATTTGCTGACAAATATTATCTTCTCAAATCACCTAAAGCCCTGAGATATCAATGACGTAACTTCCTCCTGCACATAGCAGCCAAATACGAACACATCACCCTGCAGGCACAACAGAATCCACCTTCTACTAACCATAGCAACTATGGGTGGCTGGGGGATCTTCAATATCTCACCGTCAGTTTTGGCCGAGATCCTGCGCTTGCCTGTGAGATATCAATCACCCTTGACACCAAACACTACAAAGGCCACCTGACCAACCACCGACTGCACTGCCCTTCCGACGCTATGCTGGCAGGGGCCACCGAAAACCCAACTACTGATGGTGACATCCTGTAAACCATAGAGAGAGCTCTCTCCATGGATGAAAACCCATTGCTCCAGTGGTTTGACTCGGCAGAGCCCAAGGCCCTTGAGGACCTCCCCACAGAGGACTATGATGACGAATTGGGACAGCAGCATGGCGACAATGGCTAGACAGATGAAGAAGAGTCAGCGGACAGTGCATAGGATGATGACTCTGAAGCCCAGCACTGGTGGATCCTAGGCAGATGAAACAAACCAAGACCTCCTCGACAGTGTCTCCATGGGTCTTGCAGAACAGCTCCCAGAAAAAATTGAGAAAATCTAGGCACAAAAAAATGATCCCGGTATCTTGGCCATTGATTACCCCATTAAACCTAGGAAATACCACCCAAAAGTAAACACCATTATATCTAATAAAGGCACTTCCCTGCCAAAGCCAGTCACTTCCCATGTGTACCTTGAGTAACCCCAAATGACAACCTACTTACAGGCCCTACTGCAAGCCAGAATGTCATTCTGTGGAGAGATAAATGCTCATTTTACTGATTTCATATACGTAAATCAAGTGGAGGTTACAATACGCTATTAGCATTAGAAATTCTTCAGAATAAAACACTACCTTGATCAAAACGTTCCCGGAATTTATTCAGAAAATTAAAAATACAAGTTTATTCATCTAAATTTATATTGTCCCCTTCAAAGTAATCCCCATCGACTGCAACACACTTATGCCAGCGCTTGATCCAATCCTCGAAACATTTTTTATATTCGGTTTTCGGTATGTCCATCAGTACTTCCTGCGATTTTTCCATTACTTCCTCTCGGCTGCTAAAACGCGTTCCCCGTAATGGTTTTTTAACTCGATTGAACAGAAAGAAGTCACAGGGAGCCAAATCAGGTGAATTCGGTGGCTGTTGGATGGTATTTGTTGCATTTTTCGTCAAAAAATTACGAATAATGATAGCACTGTGCGACGGTCTAGACGCACTGTGCGACGATTTCTGGTCCCTTTCGGCGAATTGCTTCGCGCAAACATCTCATAACGCCCAAATAATACTCCTTGTTTACTGTATGGCCTTCTGGCAAAAATTCATGATGCACTACACCGTTGTAATCCATGAAAACCGTCAGCATTGCCTTCTCTTTTGACTGAAAACGACGTGGTTTTTTTGGTCTCGGCTCATTTGGTGAATGCCATTCACTTGCCTGATGTCTGGATTGCGTGTCGTACTCATAAACCCACGTCTCGTCTCCAGTAATGATCCTTTTGATGAATGTGGGATCGGATTCAGCCTCGCAAATCATGTCTTTTGCGACGTCAACACGGTCTCTTTTTTACATGAAATTGAGGTCTTTTGGCACCAACTTTGCTGCTACACGACGGAAACCCAAATCATTAACCACAATGTCTTGGGCGGATCCATAGGCAATGTTCAAGTCCTCCGCTATTTCTCTGATGGTTAATTTGCGGTTATTGACCAACATTTCTTTTACTTTATCAATTTTTTCACCGACTTTCGATGTCGATGGTCTGCCACTGCGTTCATCATCTTCAATTGACTCACGACCACTTCTGAACCGCTCGTGTCACTGGTAAACGACCGTTTTTTTTAGAGAATCGTTGCCGAAACACTTTTCCAACATTTCCAACGTCCATGTACCACTAAATCCGTTTTTTACGCAAAATTTAATACAAGTTCGTTGTTGCAAATTTAAATCCATTTCTGCAATTTTAAAAAATCGCCAACACACACAGAGATAGATGTACTCTTGGCTACGTAACTTTTGCAAATGTCAAGTTATGACACTAAGATTTAAAGGGAATATCAACAACAGATGTACCAATTTAACAAAAAAACAAAACTCAAATCGGAACGATAGGAGCGCCACACGGTGGTTATTCCGGGAACGTTTTGAACAAGGTAGTATATTTTGACGATATTTTGGTCTCCTCTTTACCGTTTTTAATACTAAATGCAGGGAATAACCGGTTCAATTAATTCTTACCCTTTTTAAAGTATCCCTTTACAAAAGTATTTTTATCATATATATCAAATACCACATTATAAAAATCGTACAATGTATAATTTAATATGCTTAGTATAATTATTAGCAATCAAACATATGATAGTTTCGCAAAAGATATTTTTATGATAAATGTTCCTGAATGATCAAAGTCTGAATATTATTTTAAATTTTTCTTCGGAATATCTTTCAATGGTGCATTACCTTGCTTTTTTCTGAGGATTTTCAAACGCCATAATTTATATCCGCCACTCAGGGTCTCAAACATGGCCTGTGATCGACGTCTCTCAATGGTAGTGGCCATTTTTGAATATTTTGTAGTTAATATTGATATTGAGTCCTTAGGATCATCCGAAGAAAGGAGACACTATTTTAGATCCTCCTGGTCCTATTGTGTGAAACTTTTATGATTACATATATATATATATATATACCACCGGACATAAATTATATATATATAACTTTTGGACGGCACAATAGAACACAGAATAAAACAGATAACACGTAAAAGGACACTCACACTGTAGATGATTTAAGCTTTCGGCCTACTCCTCCGAGGCCTTCTTCAGGTCAGACTGAGAGGTTTTGAGGGAAGAGAGCCTGGGGAGGGGAGGGGGGGCAGAAGGTTTAGGGACTGTTGGGAAAGAAATTAAAGATGGCGGTTAAGGGTGGGAATTTTAAAGGATCGGAAATATAGGATGTATGCGGATTCGCGAGTTCTCACCTCTATGTTGGTGGCTGAATTGGGTAGGGATTCTAGAACTGTTAAGGAAAAGCATTCGTCAAATGATAGGTTGTGTGAACTTGCATGTAAAGGGATAGGAAGAGAAGAGAGTGAAGCAGAATTACATGAGTAACGGTGATTGTTCATTCGGATGGATAATGGGGTAATGCATTCGCCTATGTAGAATGAGTATATATATATATATATATATATATATATATATATATATATATATATATATATATATATATATATATATATATATATATAACATTTAAGTAAGCAGAAATAAATCTTACTCATTAGGTTTTTTTAAAGTTAGGAAAAAAGCCTACAATGCAATATTTAAAATATCAGATACATGCAGTGTGTACGATTACGCTTCAATCTGACTTTCAAAAAATTATTGACTCAAGTGTTACCTTATTTCTTTTTATATAAAGATTTATTCCGGGAACGTTTTGATCAAGGTAGTATAATGGTGTGTCTTATGCATCCACATCATTCCGTGTCCCCATTATTAATGATCTTTTGGAATGGATGAAATACTATAACAAACCAAAGTTCACACTCAAGGATGCCGCCAAGGCACTTGAAACTATCCCAGAGGGCTCCTGCCTTATTAAATTGGACCTCACAGATGCATTCTGGCAAATTCCCATACACCCCACTAACCGACACTTCTGCGGCATATTCATTAATCACGAATATTTTCAATGGACTCTGCTTCCCATGGGACATGCCCTGGCACCCGCTATCATGCGGCGATGGGCACAGGCAGAGGCACATGAAGTATACATGCGATTTCATGTGCCGATGATCGCCTACCTGGATGACTGGCTATTCTTCTTCCCTCCAGGAACTCCGCAACCGGTGGCTGAGATCCTGCTATTCCTACAGGAGGAGCTAGGAATAAGCATCAATGTGCATAAAAGTGTTACCACACCAACTCAGAAACTGAAATATCTGGGAGTGAACATCAATACTCAGATGCATGAGTTATCACTGACTAAAAGCAGTTTAACATGTGCCTGATATATCTTAGACGTAATCCCGCGTTAGCGATGAAGTGACTTCCCAAAGGCCTTGGGATTTGTGTCCTGGTGTGCTTATATTCTCTGCCTCCCATACTTTATTATGACTGACCTCGCCCGTCGTCAGGTCAAATTGGCAAATGAACTATGGGAGGCTGGGGTATGGCACAAGAAACGAAAGTTTAGCCTGTGGACGATGTAGCTGGATATTTACACGGACGCGACATCCTTTCAGGTGTCCTGGGTAATTCTGGAGCTAGACATAACCGAAATATGGATGTTTGACGCCATGCAGCTGATACTAGAGGCAGAGGTGTACGCGCCCTGATGGGGCTATCGCATGCTATGCTATTATGTACACCAAATTGTTCCATAAATGTATTTTGTGATAATATGTCTGTAATATATTCTGTGTGTATAGGAAAGGGGATGCTCTTTGCAAACCCTGACCTTAAAATGCTGTACGTAAAATCAATAAAGGAAATGTCACAAACTGTGACCTGGCAGTACATCTTCACCGCCGACAATCCAACCGATCATCTGTCTCGGACCGTCCTTCCTCCCTATGCCAGATCGGCCGCCCATTCGGTGGTCGGATGGATATATAGGAGGGACGAAGCCTGAGATGGCAGTCGGTTGGAAAAGTTGGAAAGTGGAGGTGCACTGTCAGATCTTATTCCTTTTATACACATAAATTAAGTGGGGGTTATAAGGTTACATATGACCTCTCCCCATGGACCCATTTTTACCGAACAACAAAATTTTTATACTGGGACCTCGATGGCCCATTGCAAAAATTCCACAAAAGGCTTTCCTAGTCAAATTAAACGAATAATGCAATTTATCAGTTACAGATACACTATAAGTATTAGAAATTCTACGGAATAAAATATACTGGTGAATCTTCTGCATTCACATCATTCCATGTCCCCCGCTATTCTTCAGCAAGGGGTGATTGATTGAGCCAAATTTATTCCTTAAAAGGTTAACATAGAATTTATATGCTACCTAGATGAATGATTAATTTCCTCCCATGGGCCTTCTGGGTATCTTCCATTATAAACTGCCTAGAAGAAGACTGGTCATCAAGTTAACATGACAAAATCCACTACAATGCTCACACATTCCCCCAAATATCAACGGGTGGTAATAGACACTGAGAAGCAATTATTATAGCTCACCCCTGCATCCAGAAGAAGGATCTATTCCATGATCCCAGTTATACCTAAGCTGCAAAAAGTTGACATTCCGAAGGCCGCGGTATTTTTAAACTGGGTCTGCAGGATCCTAGGGTTACCTAACTTGCTTTTTTCACAAGAGTTTAGAAGAAACATTATATAGTGGTCCAAATTACTAGAGAATGAAGCATTTAAAAGGAGTGTTTCCCCCTCTCATTCCTCAGAATCTATCAAAGCGTTCACAAATGCAACCCCAATGCAAGGCGGAGTAGTCTTCCGAGAATTGAGAACATTTCTCAATCCTTCAACATTCGGAACCTGACTTCAATAAATGCAACTGTGTCTTTTGCAGCTTTAAGAGGACTGCAACTGAATTTCGCAATTTCAATTAAATAATGTCTGTATCAATATGGACACAGACCACTCCACTGCATTTAATTCTTTAAAAATGGCTACGAAGTAATCCTTGTACTTTACCAAATTCTCATTTACATGTACATGAATTTGATAATAAAAGAAAAACAGTTACATTCTGTGACCTGGTCACTGGTTCCCTTCACCACCAATCCAGCCTGACATGTCCTCCAGGGCTGTGCCCCCCTGCTAATATTAATGCATGCATTTCCGTTATGGCAGCATTTATATGTAAGAGGGAGTGGGCATGGCTTGGGAGTTAGTCCTTTGGCCTGGAAAAAAATTAATACAAGGGAACAACCAGTGGCCAGTAGCATTGGTGCATGCGCCCTGCAACTAGATCAAAATGGCCACATTCTGAAGACCAATTTGCAGTCAAGTAGCCTTTGCAAATAATCCATTGAGATTTAAATATTCTAGAAGAAGAATCAAGTACATCCTTTCATCCCAACATGGAAGACCAAATCCAGTAGTTCAGTAATATTATCATATTTTAAAAGAAATCTTTGAAACAAATTTAATGGAGATTTCACCAAGAGACAAAATAGTTGACATACATAAAATAAATAATTTTCTTAAATACAGTCCTGAATGTTACAACAGCTGTCAATTAATTAAATTATAGAGTTCAATTGAAACTTGCTGTGTCATATTACACTAATGATAATTAAATTATGAGAATAATGTACCTTGTATTTAGGTATTTTGAACATTAAGTTTTAAAAATAATTACAACTTTCATTTTTGGATAGAGACACTTTGACTTTGGCAGATGTAGGTTGAAAATAGGTTTCCCTTGTGGAAGTCTTACAGGATTCGTCTGGAAAATAAGTGTACTGAGCTCAGGAAAAAAAATTTATTACACTTTTACATATCTTAAGCTAATATTCCTCAAAATAGGACCCTTGTGAGTCGATATACTTGTTCCAGCGGTGTTCCCATTCCTGGAACGCTCCCGCGAAGGCATCATCGGGAACCTCTCGAAGACACGTCGTCACGGCCTCTTTGACAGTCCAAAGTCCCGTATCGCATTCCTTTCAAACTCCTCTTTATCTTCGGGAACAGAAAGAAGTCCGGTGGTGCCAAGTCCGGGCTGTAGGGAGGGTGCGGCAGCGTTGCCACGCTGTGCTTGGCCAAGAAGTCCGACACAAAAAGCATGGTGTGAGACGGCGCATTGTCGCTCAGGTTGTCAGTCATACGGTTGATCGCTGGCCGGATGCGGGCGACTCATTTTCGAAGCCTGTCGAGCACTTGGACGTAAAATGCAGCATTTACAGTTTGTCGTTCAGGTACAAATTCATAGTGGATGACTCCCCTTTTGTCAAAAAAGACAATGAGCATCATAAACTTATTTTCCGGACGAACCCTGTACACAAATAAGGAGGAAACCTATTAGAAATAAAAAGTGACATTCACTTGATACTTAACGGGGAAATTAAACATCAAATATTAAGCTGGAAATAATCATTCTATGCAGGAAAAATCTTCCTTGAATGAATTTCCTCTGGCAAACAAAACATGCATAGAATTTGTATTTTATATTAGGGAGATAAGTTCTTGCATATTAAGAAGTGGTGAAGACATGGTTGAAACCTCCAGATCTTATAAAGATATTGGTTTGATGAGAGCATTACTTGGAGCCTCTTTACTGGTACTATCAATAAGACATATGTTGACCTTATTATTGCATTTTCCAAACACTTCTTTATCTGCTCAGAGCTAAGAAGATTTCCCGATAAAGGGCATTGTTTCAAACTTTATAAGAAGTGAAGCATATGAACTATCACAAAGAGGTCATCTTATTCCTGTTCTAATTACGAAGATGAATTTACCTCAAAGGATATGCTTCCATCATCCACTTATCATTCAGTATCATCCCAGAGTCTGGTGGAAAGGTTTACTTACTACATCCAGTTTTGCCTGCTCAAGCTAATCCCTTTCTTCCCATAGAATGAGAGCCTCCATCCAGTACGTAAATTGGAAAATGATAATTGAGGGTCAATAATTTTCATATTATTAATTCGAGATTACTTACGTTATATGAAACTTGAAACAGTTTACCTAAGCTTAGCATTCTTGCACAGTAAAACATGTACATTCAGTAACTTTAATAATGTGCCTCTGCATGCATACAGCCAAAAGATCCGATGATCAAAGAATGAGACCTTTCAGAATTTTTTCTTTTCCATTTGGTGACCATGAGGCATTAGAGCTACTCACTCATATGTAATATTGAAGACTCAGGAATTGCCTCTTCATTCAATTCCACAGTTGGGATGAAATTTTCAGCTCTATATTATGAAATTAGCCTACAGATGATGAAATTTTTGTTTACAGATATTATGTTATCAGGATGGGATAATTATGTAAGAAGCAAGGTAACACGATAGCTATATCATCCTGTCCTAAGAACATCAACATAGCAGAGCTTTATCCTTAATAATACTTTTGAAATATGTCAATGATCTATTTCTTTGTTCCATGCTGACATGTCAAAAGGTTTTGATGATGTAATTACTTTGGCATGATTTTGGAAGATATTTTCATACCTGTGAATTTATTCCATATGACATTGTTTGATCAAACCTTTGTCAAGACTCAACTTTCATGAGATTATAAAGTACATATTCTCAAAAAGCAATATTCACAGTTTTCAAGAGCAAAGACTTTTTTATTCATTCACACATATGTATAGGTATAAGGAAAGGGGTAAGGAAAACATATAAAAGTTAAACACAGGACAGGTGGGGAGGCGGACTTGAGCAGATTACAAATGTAAACATATTACCTTAACCGGGTCTTGACCACTGCTCTACTACTACTTGACTTACACTGAGATCTGCGATGTTTTTAAAGTGCCCAGGTACACTGACTCCTTGGCCAAGAGATGGCTTTAGGGTGCTGTATAATGTACCAAAGGAGATATAGACAAAAAACATCGCAGATCTCAGTGTAAATTAGGTTTCCTAAAAATCATAATTGGCTGTGCATCCACCCAGCAAGTGGATGGTCCATTGATCACGTTCCGGTTCAGGAAATATTTTTTAATTTGTGATCTGCTCAAATATGGCATCCCCACCTGTCCTGTGTTCGTCTTTTATGTGTTTCCCTATCCCCTTTCCTTATATCTATTTTTATGTGTGAATGAATATTTGTTCGCCCAATCCAGCAAACTTCTGTACATCAGGTTCAACCCTCTTCATCTCTGTGTACTTCTTTCCTCCCATCATCCCATCCAAGGTCCCTATCCTCTTCCTACCCTTACCTCACTTGACCAACATTCTCCCCTCTATTACCTTCTTCAATCCTACTAATGCTCAATATGTCTTTCATCCATTTTTCCTGCCTCCATAGGATTTCTCTTAACACCCCTCTCCTCAACCACCATCTCCAGTACTTCCTTATTTGTTTTTCTTTCGGTCCATTTCACCTTCTCCATTCTTCTCCACACCCACATTTCAAAAGCCTCCAATCTATGCCTATCCTCCTGCTTCAGCAACCATGTTTCCAAGCCATACTATGCTCTATATCAGATTTTTTACAAGTCTTGTCTTAACATCCCTACTCAATGTCCCCATCATCAAATCTCTCTTCCTTGAGATAGGCCTCCTTGCCCAATAGGGCAATTCTTTTCTTTACGTCCCAAACACATTCACCGTATTGGTGCAAAACACTTCCCAGATATGACAACTGGTCTACCTGCTCTCTTTTTCTCCACCTATTTTAATGTTTAGCTAGGCCTTCTTTATAGGAAATGGAGGTGTAGAGAGATTTAATGCATATTGTGGCCAGTAGAGGCCTGAGCCCACCTTGCCATGTAAATGCGACACTTTCCTTTCCAGGCTTCCTTCCTTCTGAGAAATGTGAATGTGCCATTCCTCCTTAGTAACCACTTTCTCATTAAAGGACAAGCATAATTCATCAACTTGTGAACAGTCCAGAAAATTCACAGATAAACATTATAGGAATAGGCATCCTTGCAGAACATTCAGCAAATGCCAACTTAACTATCACACTCTAAATTAAAAATTGTGCAAAACTCTATAATTTATATTTGAATCTGAAACAATTTTAGCATCAACTCAACGAAACAAATTTTCTTTTCACATGAATCTTCATTTCCTTATCTCTATATCTTCAGTGACAATACAGAACAAAACAGTAGATAATCAGTTCAGTTTATTGGCACTTATCTTGATACTGAATTGGTGGTCACAGTACAACAATTGCAAAACATGGGCCACATAATTGGTGTTTAATAGCATAAAGAGAATTGTTCATTGTGAACTTATTCCTAGCCCTTCTTAAAGGACTTTAACAGTCTCAATACTTATGAGTAGAAAAGTCTTTTGAGTCCCTGTAAGCCTCATGAATTATTTATTTAATCTCCTTAAAGATTTTTTCAGTTTAAAAAACTTAGTAATTGCATAACATTGTTTAAAGACAATTATATTTTTTGACATGGTTTGTGAATAAAGGTTAACATTAACTGATGTCCTGCCTCTTTCACAGATGATAGAGAACTGAAACTTGTTTTGTACCAAAGCTATTTCAAGCAGTGTTACCCCACTATAACCAATATGAACAGCGAGGGAAATTCAATTTAATTTCTTTCAGAATGGACCCTGTTTATCATAATTTATATTCATGTAAGTGATAATATTGTCGGCAAAAGGCATTGAAATGGTATTTGAAAATTACTCATTATAACATAATTCGTTGTCTCGGACATGACTTCATGGAATCGACTTAACATAATGAAAGGAGAAACGACTTAGAAGTCCTTAAAAAAAAAAATCTATGTGGAATTATAAAGTTTCTCTTTTCATTATATCATTATAACATGGTACGGAATAAATAAAAATTACCCAAAGCCGTACTCTTAAGGGCACTAGTTAGGGGACATGGGGGAGGGTGCAAAGAATGAGGATAACAAAACTACACACCCTCTCTCACTCCGGTATTACAGTGCAAATTGACCATTGTGAATCACAAACACACATGCACTCAGGGTTTACGGGGGAAAAAACCCCTCGTCAGGGACCACACACTCAGACAAGGCAAACAAAACCACACGCACTCCTTCACTCCGGTATATGCATTGCAAATTGACCGTAGCAAGTCGCAAACATACACGCACTCAGGGTTTACGGGGGGTTTAACCCAACGGCAGGGGCCCTTCACTCAGTCACGTAAAAATAGAAATTGTAAAGGAACGGCACGCACTCCCTAACTCCGGTATTTGCAGAGCAAATTGACCGTTTGTGAGTCGCAAACACACACGCACTCAGGGTTTACGGGGCTTTAACCCAGCGTCAGGAACCCATCACACAGACTAGGAATACGGAAAGGGAAGTACACTGTGATGCAGTGTCCGTGGGGAAAAATAGTGCCGAAAAACCTGACACCAGGTGTTTTGCCTGCCAAGCAGGTTAAAGTTATTCTCAGGATCATCAACAAAAGGATAATGAGTAAGACAAATGAATACTTAGGGGATGATCAGTTTGGGTTCAGGAAGGGGAGAGGTTCCGGTAATACCATTGTATTAATGAGATCAGTAATCAAGAGGAATTTAGAATATGACCAGGATATATTTGCCTGTTTTGTATATTTCGAAAAAGCATTTAAGATGGGAAATTGGGAAAACTAATGCGTGTTTCCCATAAAATAGGAATGGATTGGAAGGATAGGAGACTGATCCACAACCTGTACATGTCTCACACTGCTATCAGGTGCGAGTGGGGAAAGCAAAGTCCGGATGGGCAGTGTTAGGAAGAGGTGTATGGCAGGTTTACCAATTGTCACCGGTGTTGTTCAACATATATGTGAAGGAAATAATTAAGAGGCATGGGAAGAACTGGAGGTAGGAATGAAAGTCAGAGGGGGATTCCAAAACTTGGTTAGGTTTGCTGATGAGCAAGCATTAGTTCCTCAGTCAGCCAAGGGGTTGCAAACATTGCTGAGTGAATTGGAGGTTCCTAGGGATAAATATCAGAGGAGAATCAATAATAATAAAACGAAGGTTATAAGATGATTCAGAAAGAAAAAAGCTTCAGCTATACATTAAAATAGGAGGAGAAAAAAGGTAGCAGGTAGAACAGTTTACATATCTTGGAATTTTTTCAACCAACAGGGTCAAAGTAGTAGGGACGTAAGGAGATGAATTGCACTAGGTAAGGAGTCTTTCTCAAGGAGGAGGGAGTTGATGGGGATTTTGAATAGGGAGGTTAAGATAAGACTCGTGAAAACTCTGATATGGAGTGTAGCTATCTATGTATGGCGCGGAAACGTGGACACTGAAGCAAGAGGATAGACGTAGATTGGAGGCTTTTGATATAATGTGGGCGTGGAGAAGAATGGAGAAGGTGAAATGGACTGAAAGGAAAACAAATGAGGAAGTACTGGAGATGGTGGGTGAGTAGAGAGGTTTGTTGAGAGAAATCCTATGGAGGTAGGAACAATGGTTGAAAGGTATATTGAGCAGTAGTGGAATGTTGAAGAAGGTTAGAGGGGAGAATGTTAGGCAACCGAGGAAGGGGAAGGAATAGGATAGGGATGTTGACCAGATGGATGGAGGAAAGAAGTACGTAGAAAATATTTATTGGATAGTTTTGTCCATCCAATAACCTACCTCTTCCAGTACATTATCTAATAATAGCTATATGCTGGTCAAAAATTTAATTATAAGATTTTGTAGGGACACAGAAAGAGAACGCAGGGGTATTAATTAATGTTGCCCAAGAAGAACAACAGCAGCTACTAACAATAGTTCAATAATAAACTTAGGTGCAAAACATTTATATAAAAAGAACCATTGTGAAGATACAGTGCAAGGATATGGACAGTCTAAAGAGTGTGGGTGACATTGAAGCACAATAAGGTAAGGGAGACTGATAATCTTTTGTCCAATATTTTCGCCTGGACACTGTTATTGAACTACATAAATAAATGACTAAAACTCCTTCAAAAATTAAAAAGGGAACATCGTTGGCATATTATTTATTCAAAAAGCCGATTATTTGCTCAGCGTCTAAATCATTTTTGTCATTCTTTCTGGTAAATGATAGAAACTGCATTTTTTGAACTTTCAAAAAACAAGCAAAAATTATCTGTGCAGATAAACCATCCAAGGAAATGAATCAGAATCACAAAGTTTCCATTTTGGAAGAGGGATTTCTTTCGTTTACCTTTAAAATTACTGCGCATGATCACAATGAATGCAGCCATAAGGATGTGGCTTTTTACATGTTATTCAAATAAGATGCAAGGAAATATTAATTTTTGCCAAAGCATACACTCCCTATTCATATGCGTCATTTTATGGAAACAACTGACCTCTCGATTGGTTATCTAGCCTTTCGTTGCAAGACTGCACACCTTTTGTATGCGATTATAGAAAACAAACACTTGCCATATCGACGCTTTAAAAGCCGGAAATCCGTTAGCTTCTCCTTGTAGGATGAGCAGACCAACTAGGGGTAATTTGCATTCTGCACAAGCTAACACCATATTTCATAAACATATATTAACAACATAATGGACTAAACTGCTATTAACGAACTTTCAGTGTATAATTTGACAACAGTGTACAGAACATATAGCCGAACTATTAAATCCATTAACCTAAGATTTCATACTAACATAATTTAAATAAACACGTCACAGACACGACTAAGCTTACTTCAACATCTATCAAATCCTCTGTAGTCTTTTCCCGCATGAATTGTAATTTCCTATTATCTCCGAAAAAAGAGGCCACACCTGTTTTAGGACAATCTACAGATTTAAAATTCGGCATTATCGCACATTCTGATCGTTTTCAAATACACGGAATAATTTACTAGGCAATCTAAAGTGAAAAATTATAATCGAACATTTTACAAATTATTGCCGTTTTATTAAATGTTTCAAGCATACATTATAATACAATTTGCACCAAGAAACTTGCATTTCATTCCTCTTCTGTTTATTTATTTTCAAAGGGTCTTTTGGATTTAAATGACAGTATACGAAAAGAGAGGATCTAAACTCGAGTCACATATTTGAACACATTTCTCGGAATAATTAGTCTTATATCACCTAACTAGGTGAATGAAAATAACGATATTTCTTTTTGGGACATTTTTCAGCAGACGGTGTTTCAGGGGTATCGTTTAATTATAAAATGACATCGAAACAAAAGATTCAGTTCGTCATTCACCGGTTCATTTGGTCAAAAATTCGGGTCAGAAGATTTTTAAACGGATTGTTTATAATGTTTAAAATAAGGAATAACTGTTAATATAAGAATGCATTAGCTATCGTAGTTATATTATAATGTTACAGGTTCTACAGGGCCAATCACTTCCTCCTTGAATAAACGTCGAAATAATCTATAGAAGGCAGGCCCGCTACGTAGATAAGTATGCAAAAGTAAATTCATACGCTAATAAGTCTATTCAAATAATTATAAATAGTTTAAAAAATTATTTATCTTTAATTTTTATTAGGTAAACTTATTTACCGGCTATAATTATGTTTAAACTAATGTTGACTATACACCTTCTTCAGCTTCTATCACATTTTCAAGGTTATTTAAAGAACCTGATTTATTGAAAGGTTTGGGTGTCAAAAATCGTCGGATGGTAGTTATTCCTTTCCGTAAATTCTGGAGCGATTGTGAAATGGAGAGTACCAAGAGGCAGTGTTATGAAAGAGACTATGGCATGATGTTTATCCAATTGTCACTTGTGTTGCTCAACGTACGAGAACGTTCAGGAACGAAGAATTCTACGAGCAGACGGAGGGTGCAGCCATGGGTTCGCCGCTGTCTCCGGTAGTGGCTAACCTGTTCATGGAGCATTTTGAAGAAAAGATCCTTAATCAGTACGAGAAAAAACCTAGGATGTGGTTAAGATATGTGGATGATACTTTCGTCATCTGGCAGCACGGCGCAGCAGAACTTCGGAAATTTCTTCAATTTCTCAACTCACAACATCATTCCATCAAATTTACGATGGAAGTAGAAAAGGACAACCAACTACCTTTCCTGGACGTCTTAGTCAAAAAGAAGAGTTGTGGGAAGCTGGGACATGCTGTTTACAGAAAGAAGACGCACACCGACCGTTATCTAAACGCAACCTCTCACTATCATCCGCTCCAGAAGATATCTTTGGTGGACACACTAGTTCACAGAGCGTATGAAATCTCTGACGCCGACTCTTTGCTGACTGAAAAGAAACATCTCCTGAGAGCACTAAAACAAAACGGCTATCGGAACGATATGGTCCTAAAAAGGACCGCCAGGGAAGAAAGGCGAAGACGAGATTCTGGCAAGTCAATCAAGCAGACGAAACCGGACCCAAAAGCATACGCGACTATCCCCTTCGTATCGGGAACATCCGAGAAGATAGCCAGAATCCTTAAAAAGCACGACGTGGTGACAAGGTTCAACTGCACCAAGAAAATAGCGGACGCGCTCCCCGGACCGAAGGACAAAATCTCGAAAGACCTATACGAAGGGGTATATCAAGTACCGTGTTCATGTGGGAAAGCCTACATCGGGGAAACATGCCGAGCTATGAAAGTTAGGATGAAAGAACACCTCCGGGCTACTACGAACAAACAGTTTCACCTCTCGGCCATCTCCGAGCATAAATGGAGTGAACCCGGCCATGATATTCTATTCCATGACGCTACAATCAAAAGTAAAGAAAGTAGATATTACCCACGCCTAATCAGAGAAGCCATTGAGATAGCCAAAAACCCGGCGAATTTCAATAGAGATGAAGGCTACCATCTCCATAACGCGTGGAAGAGAGTCCTCCGAAAAAGGACCAATCAGAGAGCAGCACCCGGACGGGACCACCTATATAAGGACGGCCAAAATCTGAATCCTCATCTTCGACCTGAAGACGCCGGATGAAACTTCGGCGAAACTGTTGTCGGCTTCAAACAACAACGCGGTGAAAACCCGGACATGCAGAATTCTTCTTAGGTCCATTTAACAATGTAGGACTGGAGAAATAAAATTTTGCAAGATCCTCGATAAATACCAATAGAAGGTTAAAACAATTTAACTTCAAATAAATCTGCTTTATTAAGTTGATGTATTTAGTTCATTACAACATTGAAATATAACTTTAATATTTTAGGTAAACTATAACTTATGAACACATTGCTCTCATTAAGTGTTACATTTTCTAGGAAATATTTATCCCTAAAACATAGTTATCTAATTAAAACATAACCTTAATTGGTTTAATGTTCTTAGTTAACATTCAAAATAAAATATACTGAGTCAAATTTATGTTGGGTTTAATGTGTTACATTTAAAAAATCAACTAATATTTTAGATACTTAGTAGTTCAACAGTATTATCCGTTCAAAGGAGACATTGCATTATATTAAGTGAGAGTTCAAATAATTATTATATTTTCAAATTTATTTGAATATCCCACCACATTGTGTCAAAACAAAAACTAAACGATTCTCCATTTCGCACTTAGTAATCGATCCAAGAACGAACGATCTATCGAAATGTAGTCGGCCATTTTGGAATCTATTGTTTACTTTTGTTAATTCTTACAGAAGCAACACGAAGATGCACCGACACGAAAGTTTGAAGTGTAGATTATGTCTTGGCCGTGGTGGTCGGTTTACGAATATTTTTCTGAGAACGATGAATCTGAGCAGCTGGTGCGAGAAGCAATAGAAGAGTTATTGGACTTGAAAGTAAGCTTTTCGTCTAATGTTTACATAATCTTCATAATGACACTTTTCTCATAATTTTACCATGAATTTTCGGTAGTGTCCGGTTGTAGCGTAATAATAGCGTTTTTATTACTCTGTTAATCGATAGAGTGCATGTAAGAGATAATGTATACGGTTTGTACTTTGATAATCTTGTCTTCGTAGGTATTGAGGGATAGAAGCAATCCGTGGTTGCTTTGTTATCATTGCTTTAAAACGCTGACCGATTTCTATCCGTTTAAGCAGAAATGCCATGAAAACATTATTCTATTGGAGAGGCAAAAGAAACAGGAAGAGAGGAAAATTGGTCGCAATAAGGTGAGTCGTGTTCAACTTACGTTTGAATTTCATCATGCTCTGAGCAATGTCGTTGATAACATTACACTTCAGGGAGAATCGGTTTTATTGATTATGAAACATATTTATATTGAATGAATTTCTACCCTAGCGCACCAAAGCCTAATTTTCTAATGACCAAATGACTAATACGGCCATTGGTTTAAAAAATGGGAATATCGTATGCATTAACCGTATTCGTAGGAAAATATTGAATACTTACATGGTTTTCAGAAGAACATGTGTAAGAGTGTAGTTGGAATGGCTTTTTTATAAAAGGAGCGTACGTATTTAACGAAATAAGGCAGGTACTTTGCGTAATATCTGGAAAAGCATGAAATATCACGTATGTTGGTAAATGTGAAATAACCTCTTGTGTTAAAGCAATGTCCTGTAGGCATGAATTTTTGTTCAAAGGTCTGTGAAATCAAATTGTTTTATAAATGTCCTCTTTTTGTGGTGAATCCATAAATGATTAAGTAAAATTTGCGAGTTCTTAGTTAATATACAGTGTTATTTGAGGATTTTGTAGGAGTTGCATATGTAACTATTTTGACCAATTTTGCAACATAAACATTTAGTCATCATAGTTGTTCAAGGATAAACAAAATAAACCTGGTGGCAAACTCATTATTAGTGGAATATATACAGAAAAATCCTTTTGATATGTTTAATTAATTCGTATTTTTTATTATTTTTCTTTCGAATATTTCAATATTAATTGAGAACTTATTTGCATAGATTTTATACTTTAAGGTTTTAAACTTTTTTAAAATATACTTATTACATAAAAACTTACGCTTCTTTTTATCTTTAGTAGAAATTTGTAAGCATTATCTACCAGTGCTAATATAAAGGATAGATATTTTGCATAAGTAAACAGACATTAATGATGATTCTCCTTATAATTATTTCCACAAAGGTGGTATTCGTGAATCAAATATGGATTTTATATTTCGGAATATACATGTTTTGTTATTTTATATCTTTTCCTATATTGATGTTTTGCAGAGAAAGTTAAATGTAGATAGAAATTCCGAAGATGCCTCCAGTGACAGTGATGAGGAGTGTGGTAATTGTGGAGTGGTCACTAGAAATGCAAGCAGATTGCAGGAAAGAAGCATCTCCAGAGCAAGCAGTGTAAGTATGCATTAAATGCCAAAGTGACGTCAGGGAACTCTTGATTCAATCTGATGGTTTTAGGAATGTATTTTGTTTTCAAAGGAATCGCAATTGAGGTCAATCCTAATAATCCTGATCCAGTTCTGCTTATGGAGAAATCTTCTGCCTTACTGCAATACAGAACATTGTTTTCTGTACAGATGTTTTTAAATTTATTAAAGGCCAGAATTTAAATAGAGTAATCTTGTTTTTAGTCAATATTTTGTTGTATTTTTTTGTGCTTGTAAAGCATTAACAGTTACAGTTTATAATATTAATAGGTTTTACGTTTTTTTTAATTTACAGATTTTCATATGCAGTAGTTTGTGAAATATGTACTCACAAAGAGTAATACCATGGATGTAACAATTGATTCTTTCATAGTGTTGCATTTTGACGTGAAAACTAAGTGAATACTGGAAATGACTAAAAAATCATTTTCTCAAATAGTTATGGTATTGCTTTTACCTCTTCAACGCTTGCCATTCTGAATAATTGCATTTTGTTGGAGAAATCTTCGTTCAATTTTAACATTATTTGTTTCACCTCAAATTTGTCCCATAATAGCCTACTAGTATTAATTTACGTTGACCAGTTTCTTAAAATATATTCTCATCTTGAAATGTTGAAATCCGCAAACGGAAATTGTATTTTGGCATTTTAAAGTGGATTCTCTTATCAGTTTGTTTTCATGTGATATCTATCTCTGGTTTATTCATTGATGGTCTGCTCATAGGTTAATATTGAATTTTATAATCCCATTAGTATAAGATACCAGCACTGCTGTTAATTTTAAGTTACCTTTATGACTTTTGATTTTTATATAAACTGTTGGTCATGTATTCAACTTCAATCTCAATATTACTAGACACATGTTTTTTTATTTAATAGTTTCACAATTTTTCCCAGATCCCTGTAAAGATAGAAGTGATAGATGTTGAAGAGCAGGAGGCCATTGACATTCAAGCTAGCCAGGAGGAAGTGGACCACAATATGGGCATTCATGAAGGGACTTTACTTGAGGTAAGGGAGAGGTAAGAACACTGATATTTCCACCACTGTTGCTAATGTGTCATGTTTTAATTAATTATTGTTGCACAGAACATGTGTATTTTTAATCCATTTAATAGACATCTATTTACCAAATATTTATGGTACAATGGTATGGTTATGGACAATATCTAGTTTTTTGTCAATATAAAATTATCATGGAAGTCCACTTGTCCAATTCCTTGGCAATGGAAAAGATAACATCATTAAATTAATTCTCATGATAAAGGGATTTGCTCATATAGGTAGGTGTTGGTCAGTTTCTTGTAATGATAGATGGGATGTCCAGGATTATAAAGAGAGATAAAATATTAGGTTAGTGAATGGCCATTGTATTGCATGGCATGTACTAGGTATGTGTAAAATTGTCAGGAATAATTATATCCATAATTAGTTTTTTTTCCCTCCCATGGACTACAACCTTGTCGTGGTGGAAGGGCTTGTGTGTTCCAATGACCCCTAGAGCTGTGCTGGCGGGAGTAATAATAATTACTCCTGGAAGGGTCACCCATGCCAGATAGGTCGAAGGTTAGGAGCCAGACGAAAGGTAGTCCACGCAGCGTCTGTTCCTCAGTGAGGCGGCTGCAATGGCGTCTGACCCCAGTGGGGCGGCCATTAAGTGATGGTGTCACGTTAAAAACACTATTGAGGAAGGCAACGGGAAACCACCTCAATTATGATTCCCAAGAATATTATGATGGGCACTATAGATAATATGAGTCCTGGCAACTACGGGACTCGGCCCAAGAGGCCGTGTGTCGTGCCCGGCAGCGGGAGAGGCAAGGCTTCCGCGGTCGTCATCCCACGAAACCCTTGCAGGGAAGAAATAACTTCAGCAGGACAGAAGACTCAGAAGAAGGCGAAAGTAGTAAGAATAGGAACCTGGAACGTCAGGACAATGTTGAGGAGAGGCAAATTAGAAAATATTAAGCGAGAGATGGAAAGAGGTAACATAGATGTTTTAGGCCTCTGCGAGGTGAGATGGAAGGATAGCGGGGATTACTGGAGTGACAATTATAGAGTAATATACAGCGGCGGGGACGAGAGCCCACGAGGGGTTGCTGTAATTTTTAATAAAGGGGTAAGAAGAAGCGTAGTCAACATAGAGCAAGCGACAGATAGAATTTTACTCGTAGAGATTAAAGCAGAGCCGACGAACTTGGTCATTATTCAGGTATACATGCCACCGAGCAACCACAAGGAGGAAGAAGTCGATAGGATGTATGATGAGTTAGAGGATATCATCGCGAGTGTTCCTGCAGGGAAACATTTAATAGTGATGGGGGATTGGAATGCGACGGTAGGCGAAGGAAGAGATGGTGGTGAGGTGGGGGACTATGGGTTAGGCACGAGGAATGAACGCGGAGAGAAAGCAATTGAATTCTGCAGGAGACAGGGGTTAGTCATCACCAACACATGGTTTAGACACCACAAAAGGCATAGGTATACATGGAAAATGCCAGGTGACTCAGAAAGGTATCAGTTAGATTATATTATGGTTAGGCACAGGTTTAGGAACAGTGTGATAAATTCGCACAGTTTCCCAAGAGAGGACGCGGACTCTGACCACAATTTAGTTGTTATGAAATGTAATGTTCGTTTCAAGAAGATAAGGCAAGGGCGGCGGGTTAAAAAATGGAATTTAGAAGCAGTAAATGAATTAACGAAGAAGGAGTATCAGGAGGCTGTAGAGAAAATGATGGATGACGGTAAAGAACTGAGTGCTATTGAAGAAAAATGGGAATGTATCAAGAAAGGGATATTGGAAGCCGCTAAAGACACTATAGGAACCGTTAACGGGAAAAGGATAAGGAAACCATGGGTAACGGATGAGATGATTGCAAAGATGGATGAGAGAAGAAGATGGAAAAATGTAAACACAGAGTTAGGCAAAATGAAGTACAAAGAGTTAAACAATAAATTGAGAAGGGCCACAAATAAAGCAAAAGAAGAATGGTGGAAAACGCAATGCGAGGATATGGAAAGTCTACAGAAGAAGGGTGAAATTGGTGCTCTATACAGCAAGGTTAAGTTATTGTGGGGAAGTAAGAAGGCAGGATCTGTGCTAACAGTTAAAGATAAATGGGGTAAGATAATAGTTGAACCAGGAAAAATCCAAGAGAGATGGAAGGAATATATAGAAACACTGTATGGTAAAGAACTTAGGCCGACAAGGTTAGACATAGAAAAGGAACATGAGGTAGAAGAAGATAGCTAAGGTCCAGGCATACTCGACGATGAAATAGAAAGGGCATTAAAGGAGATGAAAGCAAACAAGGCTGTGGGGGTGGACAATATTCCTGTAGAAATGTTGAAATGGTTAGGGAAAGGTGGGAAGAAGGCCATATATGGACTGATTCGTAGTATCTATGAGGAAGGAATCTGGCCGGAAGATTTTGTGAGATCGGTGTTAGTTCCTATTCCAAAAAAGGCAAAGGCTTTGTCATGTGAGGATTACAGAACAATAAGTTTGATATCCCACGCAGCTAAAGTTATTCTCAGGATCATCAACAAAAGGATAGAGAGTAAGGCAAATGATTACTTAGTGGATGATCAGTTTGGGTTCAGGAAAGGAAGAGGTACGCGTGATGCCATTGCATTAATGAGATCACTAGTCGAGAGAAATATAGAATACAATCAGGACTTTTTGCCTGTTTTGTAGATTTCGAAAAAGCGTTTGATAGAGTGAATTGGGAAAAATTAATGCGTGTATTGCAGAAAATAGGAATGGATTGGAGGGACAAGACTGATCCGCAACCTGTACATGTCTCAGACTGCTCAGGTGCGAGTGGGGAACGGAGAGTCCGGATGGGCAGTGTTAAGAAGAGGTGTAAGGCAGGGTTGCCCATTGTCACCGGTACTGTTCAACGTATATGTAGAGGAAATGATTAAAGAGGCATGGGAAGAACTGGAGGTAGGAATGAGGAAGTCGGAGGGGAATTCGTAAAATCGGTTAGGTTTGCTAATGACCAAGCATTAGTTGCTCAGTCAGCCAAGGGGTTGCAAGCATTGTTGAGTGAATTGGAGGTTCAGTGCGATAAATATGGGATGAGAATCAATATTAATAAAACAAAGGTTATGCGATTTTCCAGAAAGAAAAAGGCTAAGCTAAATATTAAAATAGGCGGGGAAAGAATAGAGCAGGTAGAGCAGTTTACATATCTCGGAAGTGTTTTGGACCAACACGGTCAAAGTGGTAGGGACGTAAGAAGAAGAATTGCGCTAGGCAAGGACGCTTTCTCAAAGAGGAGGGAGTTGATGACGGGGACGTTGAGTAGGGATGTTAAGACAAGACTCGTAAAAACTCTGATATGGAGCGTAGCTATGTACGGCGCGGAAACGTGGTCGCTGAAGCAGGAGGATAGACGTAGATTGGAGGCTTTTGAAATGTGGGTATGGAGAAGAATGGAGAAGGTGAAATGGACCAAAAGGAAAACAAATGAGGAAGTACTAGAAATGGTGGGGAAGGAGAGGGGTTTGTTGAGAGAAATCCTATGGAGGCAGGAAAAATGGATGAAAGGCGTATTGAGCGGTAGTGGAATGTTGAAGAGGGTAATAGAGGAGAGAATGTTGGGCGAGCGTGGTAAGGGTAGGAACAGGATAGGGATGTTGGACGGGTTGAAGGGAGGAAAGAAGTACACCGAGATGAAGAGGGACCTGATATAGATTAGTTTGATAGGTGGGGAGTTACAAAATGTTTATTTGATAATTGTGTCCATCCAAAAACCTACCTTAACCGGTAGATTACCTAATAATAATAATTAGTTTTTTACGCTATTCATAAAGAGCCTTAAAATGAGAGTAAATCCATTGGGGATTTAGAAACTGTTTAAGCAGATGTTCTACAATTTAAAGGATCTTTGGTAGGTGAATTTGAGAAGATCATTAGGTGTTTGAATGCTGACTACTATGATGGACTCTAGGGTTCCATGATGGTATACTTTGAGGCCAAATTTCAATTATATTAGAAGGAAATAAACAGCTAGTCCAAAGCTACGATTGTTATGAAGTTTCAGAATCATGGAAATTTTCTTTTTCATCAGTTATCGCAGTTCTTTGAAGCTGATAGGGCCGAGTGCTTTGTATGATACAATTTCAAATTTAGTGTAGTTGCTGGAATAACCCTCCTCACTCTTCTCCTTATGCTTTTAACACTTCTAGGGAAAAAATCATAACATTTTCTTTTCCCCACAAACAAATTTATGGTATGTAGCCAGTTATTGGATGGATTCCATGGATCCAGTTAAGCCCGGGAGTTTTAAATGACTCCAGGACACTCCAGTATATCTCGTAGGTTCCCACCTCCATGCTATTTTCAGATTTGGGAATGGTTGCAATCATTAAAACAGAGAAGCAGTCATCGAAAGATTGGGCATGCTGAGGAACATAGATAAGGATACAGGGTTCGTCCGGAAAATAAATGTACTGAGCTTAAGAAAAAAAATTTATTAGACTTATGCATATCTTAAGCTAATATTCCTCAAAATAGGACCCTTGTGAGTCGATACACTTGTTCCAGCGGCGTTCCCATTCCTGGAACACTTCCGGATGAAAGGCATCATCGGGAACCTCTCGAAGACACATCGTCACGGCCTCTTTGACGGCGTCCAAAGTCCCGTATCGCGTTCCTTTCAAACTCCTCTTAATCTTCGGGAACAGAAATGTTTTCTAAAAAATGTCATTCATTTTTGCAGTGATCCACAAGTTGTGTCACGATTTCCAAACGAATGAGTCTTTGATCATCACTGAGCACTTTCGGCACCAATTTTGCACAAATTTTTCGCATCTGTAATTGGTCCCTAATAATCTCGTGTACTATTGTTTTTGGCACATTACACTGTTCTGCTATCATCCGAACACTAAGACAACGATCAGAGTTCAGTATATCACGAACTTTTCGCACATTTTTGTCGGTGAGTGTCGTTGATGGGCGTCCAGGCCGTGGTTCATCGTCGACCTCTTCTCTGCCCTCCACGAACATCTTGTGCAACCAAAAGATCATGTTTCTGGACATGGCTGACTCCACGTAAGCCTGGTTAATCATACCGACAGTTTCGGTGGTCGATTTCCCAAGCTTTACCGCAAATTTGATGGAATAACGCTGCTCAAAAAACTTCGGCATCGCGTTCTGTGACGTCGGTTGAGCGTGGAGGTTCGCGTTAACAGAGCTCCTCACTACGCCACAGCTCAGAGCCGACTGTCTTTTTCAGTGTTGCTTGCCAACATACCCACCTCCAATCGCAGCCGGTCAGAGCGGTGCTGGGCACGCCTGGAGCGGTGGGAAATGAATTAGTACAACTATTTTCCGGATGAACCATGTATAGCGGGCCCAGGAGAGTGGTTTCAGGGTTTGTTATTTGATAAAGTTCTGCTCAAATTCACCCCTAAAAGATGGCGTATGTATAAGCCATATCCTTTCCCAATGCAGTGCCTTTAAGTCACACTATATTATGTCATAAAATTGGAAATCATTTATGGTGGGGACAAGTGGGGTGAGTTTAATGAGGAAATATGTGACTGGTAATTGTGATGTGCCTTATAGGGAAAGGTAATATTTTAGGCTTTCCTACCTTCTTTGTGAGAAATGGAGGTGTAGAGAGATGTAACATCTATTGTGGCCATGAGACTGGTCATGTTCTGAGGAATTGAGATTAAGTGTAGATATAACACAGTATGGTAAGAATCTTAGATTAAGAAGGAATTGCAGTGGTTATGTTTTGAAGGTGGTTATGTATTAATGCAGAAAATTGTTCAGTGGATAAGTTGATGCTGGAGACAATGGGATGTCCAATCTTATTGGTTTGGTGAATTTCGGGTATCAAATAGAAATGCTGGATCTTAGTGTTAGGTGTAAAAAGAATGCATATATCTTTGGGAGAGCCCTTCTATGTGGCAAATTTTGAATGGAACAGAGAGAATACCCTTTTAATATGATGTGTTAGGACCTTGGGGTTTGGGGGCAGAGCGAGCAAGATAGTTTATATAACTTAATATCAGTATCATAGTCTATTTTTTAGCATGACAATGAATGATCCCTTGTCTGCTATCACGATTACTATATTTGTGTTAGATGTTAAACATCAAAGTGCTTGTCTCTCAGATGGGGAAAGTTTGTAGGGGGGCTTTAGAGAAGGGGCAATTTCCAATGAACATGCCAGATTAATTTCTGACAATAGTTGACAGTGTTGGTGTCAATGATAATATGATTGGTTATAGGGATTGTTGAGTAGGAAAGGCCTCTACTTATTGGAGAAAGCTTGCTATTGTCAATAGGCATGGATGATAGATATATTTGGGATGGGAAGTTCCGAATCAGGTCAGCAAATGAACTAAGGCTAGACAGATGCGTGACGAACAAGTTTATTAAACACCAGGAAAGTGTTACAATAGAAGAGGAGAGTCGGCCCGACAGATGTGTGGTCTCTTGTCGCGCGAGACCAGCTCGAGACTGACTGCCCCGGGCCTTTTGCACGATTAACACCGAGTGATTACCCGGCGTGCCTGCGCACTCGGAGCAAGCGGCTCACGAGAACGAAGCTGGTGACTGCGGCGGAGACAAGGAGCGGAACGAGCCACCACAGCTACTCCCATTCCAGTGTCTTCGTCACCCGACGAAGGACACGACCACATGTCAATCCTTCCTGAAGGTGGCAGTTTGAGAGTGACGGATTTGTTGGGCGCTGAGGTTACGGGACGACTCCGCGATAATATGGATCTCGGTGAAGGTGTCTGGAGCTGGAGCCAGGCAGGAGGCGCGAATGGCATTGCTTCCGGGTCAAGCTGGTGACTACTTGACGGTGCCTTAGAGACGTGTTGTGTTCTGGCTGGTTGTCACGGAGTCTGCGATCCTGGTGCAGGTGTCGTCAGGGCCGAAGTCCAGTTGGTGAGAGACGAATGGACGCCGGTCGACGTGGCAAGCTGCAGGCACAGGGCGGATGGCTTGGAACAGGCGTCAAAGCTGGGAGACGAAGTCTGCGCCAGTGGCGTCCTCCTGAGTGGGGGTGATGAAGTCTCCCGGCAGGCGAAGCGAGGTGCCGAGGAACATTTCCGAGGCTGAAGCTGGCAGGTCCTCCTTGAAGGTTGAGTGCAATCAAAGTAGCACGGCTGGTAGAGCGTCGGGCCAAGGCATTTCCAGTGACCAGGAGAGGGCAGCCTTTAGTGTCCGATGAAAGTGCCTTACCATCCCGTTGGCCTGTAAATGGTAAGGTGCCATGTGTATGTGCTCCGAGCCTAAGAGTGCGGCGAGACGAGCCGTGAGAGCCAACTGAAACTGGGGACCCTGGTCGGAGGTGATGGTCAGCGGCATCCCAAACAGGGCGATCCATTTGGCGAAAAGAGCCTTTGCCACAGTTGGCGCTGTGGTTTGCTTCAACGGCAGTACCTGAGGCCATCTGGTGTAGCGGTCGATGATGGTGAGACAGTAGGAGTAACCTTGTGAGGCAAGCAGCTCGATTAGATCCACGTGGATGTGGTCGAATTGTGCGCCTGGTGTGGTAAACTCGCCCAGTTGCACTCGGTTGTGCCGGTGAACCTTCGATCGTTGACAAGGCAGGCATTGGCGTGCCCAACGCAGAATGTCCTTGCGCATGCTGGGCCAGAAGTATTGTCCCTGAATGCATTTAGCTGTGGCACGGCCGCTGGGGTGCGAGAGGCAGTGAGAAGCATCGAAAGCCGGGCATCGCAACGAGACGGGCAGGTACTGTCTGCAGACATAGCCGTCGGTGATGACCTGGAGATGATGGCCATCCAGGATGAGCTGTTTGAAGCGCAGGCAAGGGTTTTGCAGCATATGCCCTTAATGGTCTCATGGTGTAGCGCAGCCAGAACCAGGTTGTATTTCGCTGTGTCACTCGTGATCTTGCTGGTTGCGAAGTTCACGTCGGAAATGTGAAACCCCAGCTCTGAGTCGCTTCTCCAGAATTGGGAAAGAGAGCATTTGGTGACAGCTGGCTCGGAATCCGAGGGCACGGGAGGAGATGCAGTCGACTGGTTTTCCAGTGAGCTCCCGAGGGTTGCGACCGCTGGCAGCTGTGTATTGAATGCATCGCTTGTTACATCCACGGAGACATTGTCTATGTATGGTGCGGAGACGTTACGGCAACAGTAGTTGGCTGAACGGCCTCGTCATTGAGAGAGTGAGTAGCGGCGCATGCTGGATGAGCGGAAGTTAGCGCACATAGGTGACAAGAAGCATGCATGCTGAGACGACGGTCAGCTGTGTGACGAACAAGTTTATTAAACACCAGGAGAGTGTTACAATAGAAGAGGGGAGACAGGCGGTCTCTCGCCACGCACGGCCAGCTCGAGATTGACTGCCCAGGGCCTTGTGCGAGATTAACACCGAGTAGGTACCTGGCACGCCTGTGTACTCGGTGACTACGGCGGGGACAAGAAGCGGAACGACCCGCCACAGATGTGCTACTTTGTTTTTGGCTAAGGATGCTGGGTGGGCGGCTATTTTGGTTGACATAAAGGGAAATTGGGTGTTTTGCATAGAGGATAAGGTAGGTTGCAAAGGATGGCAAGATTTAGTATTGAAAGAAAGAAGGATGGCGGTTAGGGTGAGGGTTGTTTCTTAGTTTTAGAGACTTGGTAAGAGTGGAAAGTTTTTTAAGGAGACGTGCATATCTTGAAGTGGCATCTCAGAGTGCCAAGGAAAGTATATGTATGCACAAATATATTAATAAGATAAGAAGAGGCTTGCGTGGGAAAATATTGGGCAGTAGATTTGTAGAGGCATATGAATAAAGTGGAAGGTGTTTACAGCAAAGTGGGGATGAAAATATTTGAAGTTAATTGAAATTAATATTTAATATTAATACCAGGGCAATTTCAGGAAACCAGTGGCCAGTTGAACTTTGTTTCCATAGTTTTGAGTTTCTGCAGAATGTCATAGGGTGGGAAGGATTCCAAAATAAATACATGTAAGGATTTATAAAAGGCATTGGTGTGTAAAAGGCCTGGTGGATAATGATTCTAATTATGAGGCGTGTGGTACACTTTCCAAATAAAAGGGAGGGCATAGTTGGCACATATAGGTGAACTATATTACTGGCATTGAATTAGGAGTATGTAATTGGTGGGAGAGAGTTAAAGGCTGCTAGGAGAAGGATGGGATGTTGCAGATTTTATATCCTCTCATGGACAAGGAATTTGAGCATTTGATGTGATAAATGTGGTAATTGTTTTATTGGAAGTATTTTTGTTTGTTGGTGGATTTTGTATGTATGGAAGCCTTAAGTTTTTAATCTATTAATAATACATTTAAATCTAGGAAATGTGTTTGGGAGGAGGAAACTGTAGGATTCATGGCGACAAAGGATGAAGTGTTGAGGTTGCAAAAACAAATGAAGAATCTTAACACTCACAATGGTGAGAAAAATTACACCCAGACTTCTGCATGGAATAGGATTATTCCAACTGATTGTAGGGAAGCTAATCAAAGACTGAAAGCTAATAGTTGTCCGTCAACACACTTATGCAACTGGAATACCCAGGAGGAGCATGAATCATTTATCAGATAGATGGCATGGAGCCTAAGGATCAAGTTAATTTGTGAATGTCAGATTATAAAAGGTAGGTTTAGTATTGAGTCCACTGTAGCACAAAAACCAAATTAAATTTATTCCTTGAGCTTGGTTAAAAGAAATAATTTAAGATCATTCTGTGTATGACATTGTGACACCATTGACCAGAAGGTCAGGATAAACTCTTTGTACTGTCTGTGATTTATACAAGCTAAGATGTTTTAAAGCACCAATTGTCTCCTTGGGAAACCATCGGTGGCTGACCAAGTGGAATCTTACAGCCTCACCTTATGAACATCCAGCTTTTCTTTTTATTTTATATCATGCATCAAAGGCTTAACAGACACACAATTCCTATGTCTTAGATAAATGGCTAAGTTTTAAGCTAACTCTATTATCAACTACCTAGTCAACCTTCTGGTTTAATACATTGATTTAAAGAAGTGAATACTATCCCAGGGCTTAGTGACAAGGATTGACTACTTTTAGAGGGAATTCTTTGATGGTGCATTAAGTTTTGTCGTTTAGTGGAATTATAAATTCCGTGGCTTAATTAGTGCATAGTGTATCATTTGAAATAGGAGACATTTATACAGAGGCCTTTCAGCTAAATCAAATGGCCGATAATAGTTTCAATGGAGAAAACGATCAGGTTAATGAAAAAAGGGAATATGCATTGTAGTTATTTACAATCCTGTTACATACAACTGATAACACAGGCCTACCAAAAAATTTTTATTTGGTGCCGGGAATCTTTGTGATGATTTTAACTATATATGTAGAGCTGAATCCAAATATGAAATCCGTTTTTATTTAACAGCTCTACTTTTTTAGATATGGCACATCTTACGATTAGTTGTTTTAATATTTGATATATTCCGGAAAATAATTTTCAAAGTTAAATAAATCTAGTAAGTATACTAATTTATAACCATCCTGCAGTGTTCCTTTTATTTTCAATAAACTGTCAATAAGTTTTATGTATATTTCCATATTGTAGGCCAATGAGATAATTATTAATATAATATTCCCATATCATCATGTAGAAGATTTTTTTACGTAAGTAACAACATATCTATATCTTGAAAACTATAGCTTATAGGAAAAAACTAGTGTCATAACTGGATTCAGAACCCCAATTGTTCTTTAAATCAGCATTAAAAGCTCCGGCACCAAAACCACTGTTGGCCTGTGTTATTAACATAATATTCCCCTATCATCATGTAGAAGATTTTCTAACGTAAGTAACAACAGTCCAACGCTCTACCCACTAGACCACAGCGAGCCACACTGTTTATATATAAAAAAACACAGTAATCAACCTGAAGTTTGATTTAGAAGGTGATAGTAGAGCTCACCCATGTACCAAGCCCGACAGCATGTGAATATTCACACGTCAGGGTAGGGGGGCCAGTTCCTTTCCCTGTGCCGGTTATGGTTTCCCAGGAAGATCTGGTACCCAAAAATTCAACTAGCTTGGGTGAAGCTGCAGGTGCCCAAAGTGCCTTGCCCACGAATCGAACCCGGGACCCTCCGGTCAGCAGTCCAACGCTCTACCCACTAGACCACCACGACCGGCACTGTTTATATATAATGGATGGAAATAAAATGTTTGCCAACCTTATCTCAAAAAAAGCTCCCAATTAATCAGTGTAGAATTGCCTAATAGATATTATTTACTCGCAAGTAAAATTTAATGACAAATGCAACTAGCCATAGTTGATGACTCCTCATACCCTGTTGAAAGAGGCTTGGGCAATGGAAATTTCAAGTCTCTGATTATTGTCTTTCTGTTTATTACATCCATTCTCCCTTTTCATAAAGTAAATGTTTCAAAGTGTTTTGCAATATGTTGACACATTGCATGCCTCTCCTTACCTAATAAACAGGGCATGTCATCCAACTCCAGGACAAGCCCTTCTCAATCTCTCTGCTGGCCCTGGTGGTGGTGGCTCGGTAATATCTCATCCTTCCAATCCATTGTGGTTTTGGCAGTGAATTCCTACATACAGGGATTTCCTTTCATTTAGGGATTGGTTGCATGGTAGTGTGTTAATTTTAAGAAGTGCGTTAAAGAAGGGAATGGAGTTGTCATGACTCCCATGAAGTTAATGAATAAAAATTCATTCATTCTCCTTTTATCTGTTCTAACAGCTTTATCTTTCCTTATCCTTCAATTTCTTTCTCTATTATGTTATTATTTTTGCTGTTTATGTCACATTCTTTAATATTTTTTATTAATGCCAGTAATGTTTGTATTTGGTTTTTCAGGGCCATTTAGAAGATATAGAATTGCATTTGTCCTCTAATGAGGGATTGAACAGTGATGAAGAGTATGATGATGACATTCCTCAGGAGGAAAAAGAACTGGGAGGGGAAGTATCACGTTCCCAAGGTAAGGAGAGCTCAGGACTCTGCTGGGTCTTCACTTTTTGCTACTGCCTGTTGTTTTAAAAAATTAGTGATTGGCCTTCGTAGTGCCACTAAAACTTGTTGGGAATAACTGGGTTAATGTGGTTATAATTCTTATAAAAATGACTGGAATTTCATTAAAATGTGAACACAATAACTGAGTTGTAAGGGTTTACAACTGTACCAAAATGAATTGAATATTGCTTGAGATATTATCAATGTTGGATAAGGCAAATTCTTTTTTGCATTTTATGCATACACTTTAGCTTCTATACCTCCTCTGAACAAGTTTACCATTTGGCTACAATTTTTACTTCTTCTGCCTAGAAATTACCTTAGTCTGCCTTTTAGCACACTGATTGATTAGACCTGTAGGTTTTATTACTTCACTCTCGGCTTTCTAAAATGATTCCAAGGCCAAGAAAATGCCTGATGATTATTGAAACTTTAATTTGGTTTCCTTTATTTATCTCTTTTTATATTATATTAGTCAAGTGCAATCATCCAATAATAACCTCTTTCCAAATCTCTTTATATGCCTTGATATAAGTAAGAATTAACCATGCCATACGTATTAATACCATTATGTACTTATTGCACAGATCTATCTATCTGTAGCAGTTTCAAAAGTTGCTCACTTTTGCTTCATCTATTGTTTATAGTGATGTCTTTGGTACTTTCCTTTTTTTAAATATTGCAGCATGAGATAACTATGATTTTTCAAATTTACTCTAGGAAAAACCAATTCTCCATATTACTTTTCTTTTTATCTAATTTTTATGAACCAACTAATCCCTATCATATCCCTTGTCAATAAGGCATACCTTTTGAAAAGATAACATGATAAGTCAACTTTTTTATTTATTTAATTTCATGTTCTTCACACAAGAATTTCCTTTTATAACCTAAAGGTTTCTCTGAGTTTCAGGGTGTCTCTCTTCTTCCTTATTATGTACTTTATTGAATAGCAGGATGGAGCAAAACAAAATAATTTGCTTTCGTTGTATCATCTATGTTTTTCCCTTTATACTTTATTTTTACTGTTTATTGTTAAACTAACCCATTGCATATTCCAACTGTTTCAGATGATTCTCAGGGACCAGTTGGTGCAGGGTATCTCATCCATAGGTGTCAAACTTGCAGCAAGGCATTCATTACGAAGGACCTTGTCAAAGATCATGTGAATAGTGTGAACCTTACAAAGGAAATGCAATTTAGATGTGATGTTTGCTCCGAGTCATTTGAGTGCAAAAGTGACCTTCGGAGACATGTGACATTGCTGCATACTGTGAAAGCAGTTAATGCTGTGAAAAGGAAACATCATTCCAAACATTCCTCAAGCCAATTTCAAAATGCGAGTGAACTCAGAATCAACATGGTCAATAACAGTGGTGAACAGTCATGCCAATGTTACATATGCTCAAAAGAATTTACTCGAATCAGTATTCTGAAGAGCCACATGTTGACACATGGTGGTGAGAAGCCATACAAATGTGGAATATGTTCCAAAACATTCTCTCAAAACAGTAATCTTAAGACCCACATGTTGGTGCATACAGGTGAAAGGCCATTTAAATGTTCGATATGCTCAAAAGCATCCACTCAAAATGGTCATCTAAAGAGTCACCTGTTACTCACACTGGTGAAAGGCCATATCAATGTGAGATTTGTTCCAGGTGTTTCTCTAGCAAAAGCTACCTAAAGGTTCATTCTTTGGCACATAATCCCATAGAGGTAGAATAAGGGTGTGGCATGTTTGAGAGCATTTAAATATGAAACAGCCTCTTTAAACATAAGAAAGTGAATAAACAAGTAAAAACTGACTTAAAATTTAAACACAAGAAATCACTGAACACTTGCATAACTCCTTAAAAGACTACTGGGGTGGGACTACTATAATTGGGGTACAATGGTATGTTTATGATTTATTCATATTCTCATTAAAGTCATCAACAAATGCCATCAACCAGCCAAGAAACAAAGTGTAATTACTTATTGAAATCTTATTTTTTATAGCAATCATTCTTATTTTAATGTTAATTTTTCTACTTAAAAGGGATATGTATTCATTGTACAAATTAACGATATAACATGATACCATTAATCATAAGGAATATTATTTTTGAACTATCCTTCTATAGTTAAAATTTCACAAACTGCCTCTATTCAGCAAACTTCTCTATGGTATCAATCGAATGAGAAGGATTTCCATTGAAATGTAAAATCCTGAAATGAATTTTTCTTGGCAATCAGAATTTTCTTTTGAGAATTTTTCATTTATGTATGACTTAATTTACCTCTATTTTTAAGAATATTTGCAAGACAAATGACTGACATGACTGCCCAAAGAAGGTTGCTAAATTGAAACCCTTAATTGAAAAGAGGGCCTAAAATATGGTAACGCTAATAAGAAAAAGAAAAAACAAGATGCTTTGAAAACAATAATGTATTACCAACTGCCCTCTCCAAAGAAAGATGTGAGGAGGTCATTGATAAACAATAATTAATTTAAAACGTTTCATTATTCAATATTTTTATGTTTTAAGAAATATCAATATATTGTTCTTGGGCTATATCTATCTAAATTATTGTACAATTTTGTTCATTTGCCCTTTGTACGGAAGAGGATTTCAAGCTCTCTCTACAACAAGTTTTACAGTAATACAAATTTCTTTCCGTTTAGAGATATGTTAAAATTTCTTTAAAAAATAGAGGCTTCAAAGTGTTAAAACTTGATAATAACAATGTCTCAGCATTCTTATTATTTGCATTATAGGTCTGTGTCTCGAAGGTCATTTCTTATTGCTAAGAAAAAATTCATGTCAGCTGATAGTTGAGGCATCTTTCTTCCCAGAAAAGATCATGCATGATCTCAAACTATCTTTGAGTTTCCATCAAAACAGCAGTGCACACTTTCTGTCAGAAATGAGAAAAGAATCTAATGCTATGTTAAAACATCTGTCAATGTGTCCATTTTGACAATGGTTAATGAAATTTAAATAGTTATATAAAGTGAAATGTTTAATAATTGTAGCTTTCAAATGAACGCAATATATTTGAAATAAGTTTGACCTGAAGAAAGATGCATAATCTTAAAATTAACCATCAAAATGGCAAAAATAGGTTTTATGTATGAACAAGGTATTTTTACTACCAAAAATATGCAGCTCAAAGTTTCTAAAATCTATTCTTAAAAAAATTTTATTAGCACTAGTCCTCGTGGAAAGTTTTGGAGTTGCAAAATAGACAATTTTAATGGCAAAATGAAGGTATGAATTTTGTCAACAGGTCATTTTTTTGTTCCCAGAAGAGACCTTTTGAATTTTCAGATGAACGAAAAGAAATGAAAATGATTCTTTGGATTCATTTTTTAAAGCCACTTAATGGAGCAACAATTATCCCCTCAGGCGGAATATATGTCAGATTTTGGTAATGCTTATTTCTTATTGAAGTCAATGAACACTGAGTATCAAACTTTCACAATAGATCTTGCCAATAAGGTACCAAGAAAAGCTGAGAATTGGTCTGAACACCTCTTCATTAACAACAAATATATATTAGACATATATTCTCAAAAAAACCAATGGAATTCATTAATTCGATCAGAATTAGGTGGTGGAATAAGCTAGGATACTGGGATTTCAGGACAATGGAAGTTTGTTGAGTAGTCATAATCACATGTGTATGTTGACTGATGTGGATGAATGATTTATATTTTTGAAATTGATGGCTATTCTTGAACAATTTTTCATTTCGTAGAAATAATGAAATATGTTAAACATTAATTTTGAAATTTTAGATGCACGCAGTTGACATTTTATGAAGAAAGCTAAGCAAATATCTTCAATGGTGTAATGATTTCTTTGAATATTTTATAAGGAAGGAGCTGAACATCCATAATTTTGATACTTAAAATTCTACCAAATTAAAATGCATGAGAATGGGTCGTTATGCTATGAATGAAGAAGAGCAAAGCCAAGTTGCATTTAAATACAAAGCAGAGATTTACTACCAAACAAACCTAATACCAGATGTTGAACATGTCGTTTGATATAAAGATGAATAGCGGATGAAATTAGGCAATAGATAGGTTTCAAGTTATGGGCATTTCATCTCTGGGCATCAATAAATTTCAGTCTAAATTTGATTAACAAGGCAAGTAAGCCAAAAATGGCCCAAAGGGTCTTACATTGGCAAAGGCTACACAGTACACATAATATAAGCTAAGAAGAAGAATGGGTAAAAGCCATTAACAATAATGAAATGTTAACAAAATAATGTCAAGAACAGTTATCAGATGGCACTGGAGAGAGATAAGTTACTACATGCCATAAAGGAAGGAGGTGAAAGCATTTAAGGGAGGAAGAGAGGTCCGGGGAAGGACAGTGGATGCCCAGGGAATAAAATGTAGTTAAAACTCAATTTAAAAGTCAATGGGATAGAGACTGTTAAGAGACCAAGAGATGGAAATTTGGAATCTGCAACAGACTTGCACATGAATTTATTGTAATGCAACTGTCCATGCCAGCATTGTACAACCAAGGGAATATGTAATGGACTGTTTTTTCTTCCTAATTAGCTGGTTTCCAGTTTGTTCTAAGCAGTCTGAGAAGTCCATTTTAAAAGTACAGTGCATGATATTATTGTGGCACATACAGACATGGCAGTAAGATAATTTCAGCCAAGAAATGTAGTGGGAGGTTGCCCCTCCATTGCAGCCTGTTGCCAGTTTGCTCTGAGCAGTCAAAATGGAAAGGAGTGCCTCCACATGAAGTGTATTCCTCAACATTATAATAAGGTGCATAACACAGTCATGCTCCACCATGACACAGCCACACATCCTTCATTGTTACGAACTTCTGTAGACATATTATTAAAATTAAATTAATCAAAACAACAAAATATTTACTGACATGGGTATTCATTGATTCAGGGCTCTGAATTTTGTAGTTCCAGAGTCGATTGAGGACATACTAATAGGAAAGGTTTATACAATAAGGTATTAAAAGCTTAATGAAATGGTCTACATGCCGAGTAATTCTTCACTTCCTGAATGTGTTATACAGACACTATAAGTACAGATTGAGTTGTGATAATTGAGGGATAGAGATTGAACTACCAACCTGGAGACCTGGGTTAGAATCTTACACACATATCCCTGGTCATTCTCTGACGTTCACCAAAATTGTCTTTCCTGAACAGCATACCAGATTCCATCTTATGAAACAATAGATATGATGAGGAAAGAATTTGACCTACCTATTATTTTCTCATTACTATTGGCTAAATTTCCATATAATGCTGGTTAGGGAATAATATTGGATGAACTTTAACATTGACTACCAAATTGACAATCCAATTAATTCCTGCATTTATTGTTTATCATTAGATGAGTAATGTTTTGAGCCATGAAAATTAAGGTTTGTTGGGGACGAGGAAAGAATATATTTGATGGTGTACAATCCAAAGTGTTGGTATTGAGTAATGTTGTGAAATCTCATAATCATTAGGATCGAACCACAAAAATTGATAGACTTCTCGTTTATACTGTAGGTGCCCGAATGAATTGGATCACCACTAGTAGTAACAAGCCTTAATTATTTTTACTCTTAAAAATTATTAAGGCTTGTTGACTTGGCTTTGTTAAGCGCAAATTTTTTTGCCTTAATAAATTTATTTTTAATATTTTAACAACTGCCATTATTTATTTGTAATGTGTATTATTTTTATTAGTTTCATAGTGAGATCAATAAAGAGGATGATGATGATACAATGGGCATTAATGCCTTTGACAGCAGTAATATTGATGTCCAGCATGACTGGGTCTTTGTCAAAGAAGAGATTGGCACTGCTACTGGATTCTCTATTGCTCTGGGAAAGGATGTAGATGTCCATATGGGCACATCAACACTGGAAGGTGAGAGTCATTGTTCTGGCAACGATGAAGCAGGGAATGGGGTAACTCAAATTGCACTTTCAATCCTGTTTCATTCAAAGTGAAATATTGCTCTTTTAAATGCCACTCCTTATTTCAGATAAGTTTAGAATCAGAGCACATTCTCTCACTAATAATATACAGATGGTGGATTATTGTGAATGTATTTTAGAAGTAAGCCAATATTCTAAGTATGCTTTTTTAGAGGAGGTTGCCAACAGAGGGTCGCCTGTGTCTATAGTTGCTATCAGTAAATGTGAGTTTTGATATGCCTCCCTTACTGTTAAATTATTAGCATGTTTTAAGGAAAATGTGGTGAAAATTTTCATTTTAACATATTTATAATTAGAAGGTGCATGACATATATGTGTGTGTGTGTGTTTATGCAAAAATGAAAATGTCATGAATTGCTAATAACTAAGGATGACAAAATGAAAGGTTTAGATTCAAGTACTCAACAAATACCTACTATTTTATTATAAAAAGGTGGTTTTAATATAAAGTTCAGAAATATGTACTCGTACTGCTAAGTAACATGTTCAGCCAAAAACCATTGTTCTAACTTATCAATATTGACAATTGTGTTTTCAAATTTTTGACATTCCAATGTTTCTGTTAATTCTGTAAAAATGAGAAAAAAACATTTGAGGTGAAATTAGGAGAATAGTAAAGAATGTAAAAAATTTTAAATGAGCCACATTGTTTTCCGTGCAAGTTGCAACATTTTTGGTTCTGAAAATAATCCAGTAATTGTAGAACCAGGGATGCTGACACAAAATACGTTTGCAGTATTTCATTTGAATACTATTCCTTATTATTAATATTAGGTAATCTACCGTTTAAGGTAGGTTTTTGATTGGATACAACTATCAAATAAACATTTTGTGACTCCCCACCTAGCAAACTAATCTATATCAGGTCCCTTTTCATCTCGGTGTACTTCTTTCCTCACTTCATCCCATCCAACATTCCTATCCTGTTCCTGCCCTTACGTCGCTTGCCCAACATTCTCCCCTCTATTACCCTCTTCAACATTCCACTACCGCTCAATACACCTTTCATTCATCTTTTCATCTGTCTCCATAGGATTTCTCTCAACAAACCCCTCTCCTAACCCACCATTTCCAGTTATATTTCCTCATTTGCTTTCCTTTCGGTCCATTTCACCTTCCCCATTCTTCTCCACACCCACATTTCAAAAACCTCCAATCTACGCTTCCTATCATCCTGCTTCGGTGACCACCTTTCCGTGCCGTACATTGCTATGCTCCATATAAGAGTTTTTACGAGTCTTGTCTTTGCATCCCTACTCAATGTCCCCCTCATCAACTCCCTCCTCCTTGAGAAAGCCTCCTTGCCTGATGCCGCAATTCTTATCCTGTGGATGCAGGTGGGTCTAGTTGGTACCCTTAAGTTGAAGAGAGGGAGCATTTAAGAGCAATCACTAGTCAAGTTTAGGATGTTGTAGAGGAATTTTAAATCAGTTTTAACTCTGCGGTCTTTGTCTTACAAAACAGCATTTGAGGACATTGTTGCAGAAATGTGGGATTTGGTATTTTGACAAAAAAGTAAGAGATGCAATCGAGGGATTTTTTGATTAGTTGGAGCTGATGTGGACCAAATTGGGGAGGAACACTATTCACTATGGGAAGACAAATTGGTGAGAGTACAAAGGAGTGCTATTCGAACTTTAATTTCTTTGAAGTGGTGGAGAAGTCCTGATAGGGACAGTGCTTTATTTAGGAGTAATTTAATTTATGGTCAGTAAAGACACCAATGGCACGGTCTTTTATGGTTGCTATTCTATTTACAGAAGCTGAGTAGATTGAACATCAGGGGTTTCTTCTTCAGAGCAGGAGTCATCATGTTGCATTTTCCAGGATTTCCAGTTAAGCCTCCAGGTATCACACCATCATGATCACCGTAGAGAAAGGTATGGACCTGGGAGGAAAGGAGCCGGGAAGGAAGATCATTAACAAATAATTTGGAAAGAAAAGGCCTAAGGAAACTGCCCTGGGGAACCCCAGACAGGAGACCAAGAGGAAGAAGTATCCAAGAGTAACACATGCTGTGTTCTGTGGTTGAGAAAGCAAAAGTGATTGCTAAGGAACATACCATGAATGCCAAACTGTTGGCTGAGTGCATGAAGGATCAGTTGATGTTTCAGGGATTCGAAAGCCTTGGAGAAGTCAATATAGATGGCATCAAGTTGACTTGATTTTTCTATTGCTTTGACAATGTGGTGCTGAATGACAGCGAGATTTGTCAGGCATGATCTGTCTAGAAGGAAACCATGCTGCAGAGAAGATAGAAAGGGGGAGGTGACATCAGAAATCCTGTTAAGAACAATACAATCACAAACGGAAGACAGGATTGGAAGCAAAGAGATAGGGCAATAATTTTAAAAATCATTCTTGCAACGTGTTTTAAGTATTGGAATGATATCTGCACATTTCCACTGAGGAGGGAAGGTTCCTAGGGAAAACTGTGATCAAAAAATGTGGCTCTAAGGTTGTTAGAGAGCTGAAGCGCAGTTGCGGATAAATTTAGGCCTAAGATCATCTGGGCCAGGTGAGGATTGGGGGCATATTTTGCATCAATATTCAAATCTCTTCCCGGGAGTCCATCTGTAAGTTAGATAGGGAATGGTTTATTTTCGGAATAATGGAATGAACAGAGGTAATACTGAGGTTAGCATTTTTGGTGCCATAGGAGAGTGCTTTCAGAATTTGAAGACAATTATAGAACTGATTGATGAAGTACCAGCATTTTTTTGGGCTCAAGGAAATATTGGAGGACACAGTCTGCGCATAGTTTTTATAGGCACAGCGAATGAGGAATTTAGAATATTGGTGGAGATCAACAAATGATTGGTGGGTTTCCACATTTGGAATGGCCTTTTGTAGGTAACAAGCATGATTTTTGTTACCCAGCACATGTATGGTATCCTGTTTAAATCACAAGGTCAATATTTTTGTCTTGGGCTTAACTAGAGGCATAGAGTCTTGTGGAACGGCCTCGGGGACAGAGTGAAGGAAGTCCACTCCTTCTTCAGGGGACAGTGAGGAAAGAAAGCAACAGGAATAAGGTCGAGAGAGTGGTTGATGACCTCCCACTGAACCTTTGACCAAGCAAGAAAGGGCTTAGATGGAATTGAGGAGCCCAATGGGATTTCCAGGAGCCACGGAATAAGAAATGCTCATCAATGGACTAGAGGTCAGAGGTGAAAATGTTTTTGCCAGGGATGATTGCCTCAGGCTCAACGTTCAAGAGCAAGTAGTCCAGGGTTGCCATATCGCAGGTGCTCTTGAGACAGTGTTGTGGGAGTTGGAGCGCATTTACAAAGTCTCCAAAAAAAAATCGTCATTGGCATTGAGTGGGTGGCTATTCATGGGAGATTCCCAGCGAAGAGATGAATTAAAATCACCAACAAAATTACAGGTACCAGATTAATCGCCCAAAACACTGAGTAGAGGCAACTTTCAAGTACATTCAAGTCACTTGCGGGAGGATGGTAAAAAACAGCCTATGAATAGTTTGTTGGCCTTTGAAGCTTTCGGATAATCATATTTGCTCCACACAATTTCACAGTTGCACTCTAGGAAGTTTCTTTGCTTTTAGAGAAACACTGATTTAATTACGAGTAATACTCCACCTGCTCTAGAGAAACGATCTCGTCTATAAGTTGAGTGAGAGAACGAGAAAAACGACTCACTGTCACTTAAAGATGGTGCATGCCAAGTCTTGGTGAGTGCTATAATATGAAATTTTGGATAGCTCATGGTTGTTGGAGTTGCACGTAGATATTATGATGTTTATGCTCCGGACATTTTGGTAATACACGGAGTTTGAAGACGGGGGTGCCGGGAAGAGGCCAGCAGATTGCCGGGGCCTTGACGGCAACGTGACTGGTACTGCAGGCTGACGGGCAAGAAACCACGTGAGGCGAAGCCAGAATAAACAAATTTTCTGCAGCTGAAGAGAACAGGATCCACTTTTAATGGGGGAAATTTACCAAATAAATTAACACTTTCATCGACAGAAAAGTGCACAAAAATGGTCGAACTTAACTCTAAATGATAGCAACACACAAGAGAAGAATGCGAGTCTTCAGTGTGAACAAAAACATGAAAAAAAATTATTTGATACAAATACATCATTATTGTCTGGTTAAAACTAAGAAAATTTGAAACATTTTAACTTATACAGGCAAAAATGATGGTTTTAAAATGAAAACCTAACATCACTTGATGTAACAATCCAAAAATTGTATCTTTCTTTGGAGAGAAAATTGGTAATACTCTATGGTTAAGAAACATTTCTGCTATCATATGTGCTCAAACGTTTGACCATATTTTAGCCTCAATTTTTTACTAAGGCTTTCAATTTTGCAGTACACTTTAGGTAGTTATTCCGATCTATTGAAAGTATTCATAAAAATAGCAATAAATTATGCAGCACAGATAACTATTTTTAGAGGATTTTCCATAATCCGATTTATTGGATGACTTAGGAAAAGGTTCGCAAACGCTGGTAAATGTATATTGGTCTAAAAGTTGATTCCATTGAGAAATCAATAAAATCTATCGCAAACTCATATTTATTTGGACACTTATCAAACGACCAGATGATAGGTTTTTTCGTGGAAGTAATTTAAATAGTGTGCTTTCTTTACATGTCGTGATGCCTCCACATAGAGCTTATCCTCTTTCTCCGTTATCCTCCCGTATCTTATACTTGTCCTATTCGTAATATTTGGAATTCAATGGTTAATTCCACCTTGGTAGCTGAACGATTCACAAATAGTTCTGTGTTTACATCTGTATGAAAGCTGATATATATTAAAGTTGCTAATCTTCAAATTAACGATATCCAAATTAATGCTCTTTTCAAGACTTAACATATTTCCTCCTTGATACGTAGGTAAGTTTAGAAAAACTTAATGACGTATTTCGAAAAAAGTAAGCCCGCGTCAACGCTCAAAACTCCTTTTATTATGAAATCACAATCAAGGCCTTTGTGAATCTTTGACCCAGGTCTTTCAAATGAATGAACGGATCATTGACGAACTAATTATTATTTTTAGGTCTACTTTATATCAAACAATGCTTGTCATTACCCCGTAAATATCTCAAAAAAGGTTCATTATTATTTTCATTTACCTATGCTTTAGATCATATCTATTGAATCCTAAATAAATGATAACCGGATTAATATCCTCTCTGTGTATATCAAACAATATCATTGGAATATAAATATACAAGGACCGTAGAAAGAATGAAAGGTTGTGAATTATTGTGAACAAAAAAATGCCGAGACCGTAGCCTTCGTAAAGTTAAGGGCTTGGCATTTTTTCTTTGTTTATATATTTTTCGAACTCCAAAGAACTTCACAAATGACTGAACAGTTGACGAACGAAATGCCAGTGATCAGCTGTAAAGGGGTTATTTTGTGTATGTGCTAATTTTACTAAAGTTTAATACTTAATTCAAGTTAATTGTGAAGGATAGAATTATTATTTTAATTTTAGGGTCTCCACAATATAATTCGGGGTAATTTAAAACCTACAGAATGAGTGATAAAGCCGAATTTGAACTCTGCAGATTGTGTTTAAACAGTCGTGGACTATTGATCAATGTTTTCGGCGAGAATAGTAAATTACGAATAATGTTGGAAACTACTATAGAGGATTTAATAGATGTTAAAGTAAGTTTATTTGTCTGTGTTATCTGTTTTAAAAAATTACGTTGGTACGAATTCTTTAATGAATACGTAGTTCGTTGATATATTACGTACGATGTTGGCAAAATGTATCGTGATATTTTAGCCAGAGTAGTGTCGGGCATTCTGTTGTTAATATTTGTCCATGACATGTTTTATTCGGTTGTTGAGGATGAAAATCATCCTTGGTTGGTGTGTTATAACTGCATGGAGAAGCTTACGGAATTCCGGCTGTTTAAGCGTCGATGTGTCGAGTGTTTGTTGGCTTACAATAATCGAATCCAAAAGGAGTGCAATCCTTCAACGAAAGACTGGATAACCAATGGAGAAGAGGTCAGTGTACTCATTAACCTGAACGATAACAGTAATGAAGACATATATTGAAAAAAAATAATATTTCGTTGCCTCTACTTGAACGAATTTGCAGATAAATCCTTTTCGTGTTACTATGGTCATTGTGAAGTATCGTAATTACTTTAAAGTTCAGCAAAAATAGTTTTTTTCCCTTCTTAAATTTAATATCTAGGATATTTTATTATGTGTTTTTTTTTAATATTTGTGAATGCAGTTTCTCTAATTTCCATTAATGAACGAAAAGAATCACGTTTCATTTCGCCCTAAATGGCACCACGCTAAGTACGTTGGATATTCAAGTTTTAGTCGGCCTGCCTGTAAGAGCACCAATTTCATCTTTACTCTTATACGTTCAATATCCACACAATGGATTTTCACATTGGTTTTAATATGTTAATGTTATTGAATCTAGTTTATTATTTAACTATTTGGACTTTCTTCTATGTGATTTTATTTACATTTATCCTTTTCCTTCGCTCATCTTTTGAATCATCTTATCCACAAATTCTTGTTTCCTTTGTTCCTTTTTCCTGTTATTTGTGCCAATATATTCGTTTGCTGGTTTTGTAATCCTGTTTTCAACGTGTTCTCATTTTTCCTTAGTGGTAATTAGCTCCTTTCCCTCACTGCTGATACTCCTATGTTTTTGATCCTGGTAACTACCTGGCATTCCATTTGGTAATACACTAGGCCTGCCTTATCTCTTTGAATTGGATGCAACAACACATAAATACTAAATTGTTATCAGATCCTTCATACACTCCTGCAAAATCGTGTAAATGAATCATGAATCATCAAATGAGTACCTCACCTCATCACTAGTACCTCAATGAGTACCTCATCTCTTTGCCTATTATCGCATTCAAAATGGCAGTCACTATCAAGATTTTCCCCGCAGGAATACACGGCCTATTTTGCCCTCTAACTTATGGTCTATCCTATTGATTACGTCCTCCATGTGCTGTCTTGGTAATATGTAGACCTGAGCAAAGATCAATTCAGTCATTTCTCTGTGTACGTCTGCCAATATACATGATTAATATTCAAAACTTTTCTGTCAATATGCATTCATGTATATGGATGCATGTAATGATGAGGTTTTTAATGCCTAATATAGAATGTATAAAATAATGGGTTAAATTTAAGGAGGGATCATTCCTTCCCAACTTCTCCCAAACCTCTATTAGTCCATCAATAATATTGTATCAGTCTCTGGGTATATGTGTAGTATGATTCTTGCAATCACTTTATTCAATGTCATGGCCTCCTTGATATTTAGTGTCAGGAGTATTCAGGTTTTCGGTCTCAGTATATTGTTCTGCAAAAGGTTCATTTATAACACCCTTAAAGCATGGGTTTTTGCAATAAATTATTTCAGATTTAATGCCCTGATTTCTGTTTGGAATGTTGCTTTCCTATCTGCATTTGATTTAAAAATACAGAAATGGTAGTCAAGGATTCTAAAATGGGATTCTTATCCATTTGTGTAATTTGACATTTGATCTTCCTAATAGATAACTTCAGCATGAAGTTCATGCTAGCATTTATGAAACATCCCTGGACCTCTAATTTAAAGTGTTCATCATTTGCCATTATTAAATCGTAATGGGTGTCTTCTTTACATTAGTGTTGCAGTATTGAGATCAAGAAAGAGATTACTGATGACACAGTCACCAGTGACCCTGTGCACCATGGTTCTGTGGATTTTGGCGATGTCATGATCATTGTCAAAGAGGAAATTGAAACTGTCAACTCAAGAAGCACACACACGCACTCAAAGGGCCCAACTTCTGGGAGAATCTGAAACGATAGAGCGCAGACGAGGATAGCGTCGAACACACGTGTTTCGGCCACAAAGAGGCCCTCTTCAGCGAACTGAAGGGAAAAAAACACCTCCAACACAAGGTTGAAAGTAAACTACCGAAGACAGACGTCAAATATATATAGTGACTGTGGAAAGGATGTAGGAGATAGGGGACCAATAGGATTAGTGGGAAGATGGAATACTTTAAACTTATTGGCAAAGAGGAAGGGGGGGGGAGTGGGAGGGAAGGGAGGAAGGTGGGGTGAACAGAAACCAATGGGATGGGTGGAACGGGAAGAAGTAATAAGGGGGGGGTTGAGTACTAAGTCCAATGGAAATTTGAAATGACACTTTGTAATTCCACAGACTCTGAAAATCTGCGGAATTACAAAGTATCACTTTATCCGCTGAAAACAGAAGTTAGAAATCATTTCAAAAGTGAATAAAGAGGAGAGAATGGGATCGGCCCTTTATCGCTGTTAACTACGACCTTCTTGAATTTGTGAATAAAAATGCTTTCGTAGGCGTCCAAAAGGTGGTTGGGAGTCTGTTTGATAAGTTTCATTTCATTTTCTGATGTTTGATGGTCTTCCTTGAGTAAATGTTGGGCAATGCTTGATTTGTCTGGTCTGTTATATCTGTAATGGGCTATGTGCTCTTTGAATCTAGTTTTAATGTTCCTCCGAGTCTGGCCGATGTAAGATGAATCGCAAGAGGAGCAATTGATTTTGTAAATACCGGACTTGTTTGAGGCGTTGATTTTGTCTTTAGTATTACCTAATAAATGTTTTAATTTGTTATTGCTGCTAAATGATACATTCGTATTGACGGTTTTGAAAATCTTTCCTAACCCTTTTGTTAATTGTGGGTGGAATGGAAGTTTGATGTACCGAGGGGTTTCATGCTGTGTGAGGGTGGTTGTGTTTTGAACTAGTTTTTTATGTTTGTGCTTTTTTACTAGGTTATCGATAATCGACTCTTTAAAACCATTCTTAATAGCGATCAGTTTGATGTTCTTCAATTCTTTGAAATAGTTGTTTCTATTCAAGGGAATATTTACTAATCTGTGTACAAGAGCATGGAAGGCGCCAAGTTTGTGACTGGTGTGTGAACGAATCATGGTGTATGTAGTTGTTGGTATGTGTTGGTTTGCGATACACGTCGTATGTTATTTTAATATTTCTGGTTAATAGCAGATCAAGGAATGGGAGTTGGTTATTTTTTTCTAGTTCGTATGTAAATTTAATCGATGGGAAAAGGCTATTTAAGTCATCGATGAACTGCTCTATGTTGTATTTCGTGGTGTCGAAAATTTCAAAAATATCGTCGACATATCTAACAAAAACGGAAGGGAAATAACTGAATTTATTTTTGAACTCCGTCTCAAAGTGGGTCATAAATACGTTTGCTATGAATGGGGAAAGGGGGTTTCCCATCACCGTACCATATTTTTGTTGATAAAACTTATCTTGGAAATGAAAAAAGTTTTGGTTCATGACTAGGTTAGTTAGTCTGATATATTCGTCAATTAACTTAGGATCTAGTTGTATTGACGTTAACCATACTTTTAGCGAGTTGATTGCTATGTCTAATGGTACACTCGGGAATAGGTTTGAAACATCGAAAGATACCATGACTTCCCCTTGACTGAAAATGTGACTTTTGGTATGGTTTACGAAATCTATTGTGTTATTTAGGGAATGGGGGCTAGGCAAATCCAATTTGTTAAATTCACAGACCAGCCATTTAGATATTAGATATGTGGGCGAATCTATGCCTGAAACTATGGGTCTCATGGGGAAACCAGTTTTATGAACTTTAGGTAAGCAATATAGTCTTGGTAAAATAGGATTAGACACTGAGAGTTTAAATTTAATTCTTTTATCAATGAGGAATGGGCAATCGTTAAGCGTATTTTTAACTTGAGTTACAAGCTTATTAAGGGGATTCTTTTTTACTTCAACATATGGTCCGGTTGATATTAAGTTGTTTACTTTATCAAAATAATCTACTTTATTCAAAATGACGCAGAGGTTACCTTTGTCTGCTTTCATGTAGAAACAATTTTTCCTTTTTAAAGAGGATACCACGTGATTTAAATTCTGTGAGTACAGTTTGCGTTGGAAGACCGGGTGGTTGAGGTTATTTTTAATCTGATTTTCACAAGCTTTCCGTACAAAATCTTTAGTGGGAATGTCAAATGGATACAGAGATCCTTCTATATGAGCAATTAAATCATCCAAGGGGACATTTTTTGGCTGTATACTAAAGTTTAAACCATGATTGAGTAATTTCAACTCTTGTTGTGAAAATGTTTCATTAGACAAGTTGCAAACATTGGGGAATCCCTTGTTGTCAGAGAAAGGAGGAGCTTTGGACTCACCGATAAGTTTTGCCAATTTACGGTTGATGCCGCGGGCTTTCTGTTCCCGTTTCTTGAGAACTACGGTATGGATCCTTCTGTCAATCTCTAACCAGTCTAGAAAATCGTCGTTAGATAATTTCCGAGTCAGTTTTAAATGCAAACTGTAAGCTTGTAGCTCCAGGTAACTACGTTTAGTGTAGAGAGATACTATTTCGGAGTGGAGGGCTTTGCGTCGTAACGCTTCGTCAATATCTAGATTTCTCTTTCGATAGAGAGCAAGTGAATTAATGAAATTCGGGTAAATATTGTTACGTTTGCAACATTTCAAAAAACGGATGTCTTCGGCAATTTTCCCTATTTTAGTTTTCAATTGATGGTATTTGTTAAGCTCAAATGACTGGAAAGCCATAATGTAGCAAGAATTCAAGAGCTCTACGGCCTCTAGGTTCAATAATAATAAGGGGGAAAACTCCACTGGCTGTAAAAAACAGTCGCAACTCTCATCAGACCAAATTGTTGTGTTGGTATTCGCGGGAACCAACCACAACTTTAAACTTAACTTAAAGCTTAAACCAATGGGAACAATGCCAAATGCCGGAAGAAATCCTGAGTAGCAAGTCTATTGGGTGAGCTTGAGAGAGAATTATTTGATAATGCATAACCAAGATGATGCAGGATCAAAGTGATTGATCATAAAAGAGGGAAAAAGTAAATGGGTAGGGTATAAAGATGGAGAATTAAGGAACATTAGAAAAACAATGGTGTGGAATAAGTGGGGAATGGAGGTGTACAGAGATGTAACGTCTATTGTGGCCATGAGAATGGTCGTGCTGTAAGGAATTGGGATTGAGTGTAGACGTTCCAGGAAGTGGTACGAATCTTTGATGTAAGAAGGGAGTGAAGTGGCTATGGGTTGAAGGTGGTGGTCTATAAATGCGGAAATTCGCTCAGTGGGGGAGTTGATGCTAGAGACAATGGGGCGTCCGGGGTTATTGGTTTTGTGAATTTTGGGTAGCAAATAATCTCCATTCCCCACAAAGAAGGCTTAGAACCACTGAAATATTACCTCTCTCTACGACCGACACCACACACTCCATCCACAGATTTTCTTCTCCAACTTAGCCAACTTGTCCTAACCAAAAATGCCTTCCAATTCAATGAAAAAATTTATTTGCAAATAAAAGGTACTGCAATGGGCACGCGTATGGCTCCTGCATATGCCAATCTCTTTATGGGTAAACTTGAAGAAAAATTTCTCCAGCAACAAACCCTTAAACCACTCTTCTGGGCCCGTTATATTGATGATATTTTCCTCCTTTGGTCCCACGGATGCGAAAACTTGTCATCCTTCATTTCCTCTCTCAACTCCTCCTCCTCGTTTCTTTCACTTCCTCTATATCAGACTCAAATCTGACCTTTCTAGACATTGACATTCATCTCCAGAACAATAAGTTTTACACCTCAGTTCACATTAAACCGACCAACACCCAACAATATCTCCATTTCAATAGCTGTCACCCATCGCACACAAAACGCTCCATCCCCTTCTCACTCTCAGTCCGCAGCCTCCGTCTCTGCAACAACACCCCCTCCAAACAGAAATACATTGACCAGTTACACGTTTCTCTCAGAGAATGTGGGTACCCTGAAACACTGCTCAACAGGAAAATTCTCAAACCTTCAACCCAATACACTCCTCTCCCCAAACCTAACTGCCCAAAATGCCCTAACCTTATCACCACTTTCTTCCCCGGAACCCACAAAATTAAACAGATAATCCGTGAACTCTTCCCAATTATTAGCAATAGTCAATCCACATCACCTTTATTCCCACATTGTCCCTCCGTTTCATTAAAACGCCCGTCAAACCTGCGTGATATCTTTAAGTCTATAAAACCACCTACGAGCACCCCTGTCTCTTCCCTCCGTAATAGGGCCTTTGATAAAGGATTTCAGTTGCAAAGCCATGTTTTCAGTCTTTCTTGAGAAGGTGCTTTGTAAATACGGATGTTATGTTCTTATTTTTTCTTAACATATTTTTGATGTTCATTCAGCCATCCTTTAAAATTTTTGCCCTAAGATCCCCAAACATATTTAACAAATAAGAACATAACATCCCCACTCATGAAGCTCATCATCGAGAATGACCACAAAAGTGACAATTCCACTTAAATTCTTCATTTTGAAAATAAAGGTTAAAGGCTTGATGCTTTGGAGGAGTTGTAAATATTTAAATGTGTCCGTTGCAGGAAGGATGAACTCGCCAATGAAATTCAGATATTCCTGGACCTACCATTCTTCCAAATGAAAGATTGACACCAAAAGAAAGAATTCTCTTTTCTTTCCAACATTTTAATCTATTTATCTCTTCACTCTCCATTACACCGGGTCAATCAGAAGGTATACACATCAAGGTTACTTCAATGAGGAGCACCTGATGAATCAATAATTTTCATTTAATTTCAATAAAAAAACCATAAACACAGTAATCAACCCTAATAAGGTCGGTTTGGTAGGTGATGGTAGAGCTCACCCATGTACCAAGCCCGATGGCATGTGAATATTCACACATTAGGGTAGGAGGGCCAGTTCCTTTCCCGTGCCGGTTATGGTTTCCCAGGAAGATCTGGTACCCGAAAATCAACTAGCTTGGGTGGACCTGCAGGTGCCCAAAGTGCCTTGCCCAGGGACCCTCCGGTCAGTAGTCCAATGCTCTACCCACTAGACCACCACGACCCACACACAAACATACACAGACACACACACATACTACCTTGATCAAAAAGTTCCCGGAATAACCACCGTGTGGCGCTCCCATCGTTCCGATTTAAGTTCTGTTTTTTTTGTTAAATTGGTACATCTGTTGTTGATATTCCCTTTAAATCTTAGTGTCATAACTTGACATTTGCAAAAGTTACGTAGCCAAGAGTACATCTATCTCTGTGTGTGTTGGCGATTTTTTACAATTGCAGAAATGGATTTAAATTTGCAACAACGAACTTGTATTAAATTTTGCGTAAAAAACGGATTTAGTGGCGCACGGACGTTGGAAATGTTGGAAAAGTGTTTCGGCAACGATTCTCTAAAAAAAACGGTCGTTTACCTGTGGCACGAGCGGTTCAGAAGTGGTCGTGAGTCAATCGAAGATGATGAACGTAGTGGCAGACCATCGACAAGGAAAGTCGGTGAAAAAATTGATAAAGTAATAGAAATGTTGGTCAATAACCGCAAACTAACCATCAGAGAAATAGCGGAGGACTTAAACATTGCCTATGGATCCGCCCAAGACATTGTGGTTAATGATTTGGGGTTCCGTCGTGTAGCAGCAAAGTTGGTGCCAAAAGACCTCAATTTCATGCAAAAAAGAGACCGTGTTGACGTCGCAAAAGACATGATTTGCGAGGCTGAATCCGATCCCACATTCATCAAAAGGATCATTACTGGAGACGAGACGTGGGTTTATGAGTACGGCACGCAATCCAGACATCAGGCAAGTGAATGGCGTTCACCAAATGAGCCGAGACCTAAAAAACCATGTCGTTTTTAGTCAAAAAAGAAGGCAATGCTGACGGTTTTCATGGATTACAACGGTGTAGTGCATCATGAATTTTTGCCAAAAGGCCAGACAGTAAACAAAGAGTATTATTTGGGCGTTATGAGACGTTTGCGTGAAGCAATTCGCCGAAAGAGACCAGAAATGTGGGCAGAAAACTCGTAGATTTTGCACTATGATAACGCACCGTCGCACAGTGCTATCATTATTCGTAATTTTTGACGAAAAATGCAACAAATACCACCCAACAACCACCGAATTCACCTGATTTGGCTCCCTGTGACTTCTTTCTGTTCAATCGAGTTAAAAAACCATTACGGGGAACGCGTTTTAGCAGCCGAGAGGAAGTAATGGAAAAATCGCAGGAAGCACTGATGGACATACCGAAAACGGAATATAGAAAATGTTTCGAGGATTGGATCAAGCGCTGGCATAAGTGTGTTGCAGTCGATGGGGATTACGTTGAAGGGGACAATATAGATATAGATGAATAAACTTGTATTTTTAATTTTCTGAATAAATTCCGGGAACTTTTTGATCAAGGTAGTATATATCGCCTCTCATCTTCCACCTTAGATTTTTCGGTTAGAGCAAACCACAAAATCCTTATGATTTTTGTTAGGGTGAGATGTGATTCTATGGAGTTTCCTATCTAAACGTCGTTCTATGTTTGTCGATGGTAATCTAACCCTGAAAGTTCGTGATAAATCTCGGAATTCTCCAACAAAATCGTGTAATAGTTTCGTAATAAATTTCACATGCGAGATCGGTTTTTCATTTTTTATTTGTTGGCATTATTTGTAGAATATACATGAATTTATACCCTCCTGCTCAAGATTCCTGATTATGCAATAGATAGAAAATGAACGTCTGATGAGACAGCCGACACTGGGAAGAAAAGGAGATGAGAGAGTCCAAACTAGAAAGCAATGAACTACGGAACACCTGACTGAGGTAACTTTACATTCCGGCGATCTTTTTTTCAGAAACAGATCATCTCTCAAAGGCATTGCTTTACATTTATCCGACTTCCAAGAGTAATGAAGGGCAAAAAGAACTTACAACACAGCAAAGAGATGACAACAAACATCTGCGTAGATGGTGGCATCCTTTGGAGACGGCATTTATGTGTGACGACAACATTATGGGTATACGATACTATTCATTTATAAAACAAGCCATGCTATTAATTGAGCCTTACTTTACTTGTCCTTTCATGCAGATGATTACAAGTAAAGTTCACGTTTTTATAAATCAAACCACTTTGCTTTTCCACATAAACTTTTTATTTACACGACCCAGGTTTCGCTAAAGCATAACATCATCCAATGTGTGGTGGATGATGTTATGCTATAATGAAACCTGGGTCGTAAAAATAAAAAGTTCACCTCTTACGACCCAAATTCCCCTTTTATGACCCAGATCTTTGGCGGGAAAAACCCGAATAAGATTCGACGTCCGCATAATCCGGAAAATTTAATCTGTCAATTTTTTATAACTCCAAAACTATAGACGATAAATTTATGACATTTCACATGTTATAAGATCGTACTTTTTTGTTTTGAAGGAATCTAAAATGAAGAAAATCGTACAATAAATATGCGAGATATGGCCGTTTTATTCAAAATCCAAAATGTGCTAAAAACTCAAAAACGGTAAGAATTTCGTGTAAATGTCCCTTAATTTATTGAAAAAACTTGAAACCCTCTTTCAAACAAAGGTTAAATGAAAATAATCGCACAAAAAATAACGAAGATATAGCCCGAGAACGGAACATTGATATATCTTAAAAAATAAAAAATGGTGTATGCTAACACTTTTTAAAAATGTTGTGGTTACGATGAAAATTGATAGCTGTTTGAAAGAGGTACTAACCATGATGATCAGAGGAAATTCAAAAAATCAATACATTTAATGAGCGTCCCAGAATTTGGGCTGTCTTCACGAACGCGGGAAAAACCCGAATACGATTCATTGAGTCGACCTCCGCATCATCCGAAAAATTGAAACTGCAATTTTTATTATTCCGAAACTATAAAAGATAAATGAATGAAATTTCACGTGTTGAAAGACCGTACTATTCTGTTTCGAATAAAACTTAAACGAAGAAAAGCGCACAATAAATAAGCGAGATATGGCCTCATCCTCAACAACCTAATACGACATGTCATAGTAAAATATTAACAACAGAATGCCCGACACTACTCTGGCTAAAATATCACTATATATTTTGCCAACATCGTACGTAATATATCAACGAACTACGTATTCATTTAAGAATTCATACCAGCGTAATTAAAAAAACATAACACATAAAAATAAACTTAATATAGTACTTATAGTAGTTTCCAACATTATTCATAATTTACGATTCTCGCCAAAAACATTGATCAGTAGTCCACGACTGTTTAAACACAATCTGCAGAGTTCAAATTCGGCTTTATGACTCATTCTGTAGGTTTTGAAGTACCGCGGATTATATCCTGGAGACCGTAAAGTTAAAATAATAATTCTATCCTTAACAATTAATTCAATTAAGTATTAAACATTAGGAAAACAGGAAACAACAAAAAATAACTTCTTTAGAGCTGATCACTTGCATTTCGTTCTTCAACTGTCACAACAGGAATTTGCGAAGTTTGCTAGTTCAAATTTCATGTAAACAAAAATAAATTTCGAGGCCGTAAACTTAACTTTACTTAACTAACTAAATGTAACTTAAAGATTACGGTATCGGCATTTTTTTTAATAATTCATGACCGTAGCTACGTTCCTTGTATATTTATATGCCAATTATACTGTTTGATACAGACAGAGTGGATATTAATCGGGGTATCATTTATTTAGGACTCTATAGATATGATCGAATAAATCAGTAAATTAAAATAAAAATGACCTTTTTTGAGATATTTACAGGGTAATGAAGTATGACAGAATTTCTTGATATAAAGTTGACATAAAAATAATAAGTAGTTCGTCAATGATCCGTTCATTCATTTGAATGACCTAGGTTAAAATATTCACAAAGGTGTTGATTGTGATTTCATAATTTAATGATGTCATGCATGCATTATCTATTATCCTTTGTAGCGCTACAGTATCCAGTAAGCACGATTTTGGAAAATCCACTAATAACAGTCATCTGTGTTGCAACGATCAAATTTGACATGAATCTTTGGCCTCCGTTTCATCAAGTGTAAAAATTGGCAGGAGTCACAGGGAGCAAGAAGTACTGAATGCGCAGATGTTGGAATAATTAATCAAACTGTAATTTCATAACATTAACCATAAAAACTGCTTATTTTTTAATAAGTTTTCCTGCTTGAAAAAAGATAATTCTCTTTTAAAAATAGAGTATGTTTTATCTTGGTGTATTTGCTCAAGTGGTGCATTTAACGATGCATGTTTCCCACCAAGTATGATTTGTAATCAGGACAATCAGTCCATGTAAATGAGTCGCCATTTATTCCCGAAAATCATGTAACAATTTCATATTCTTCCAAACTATATCACCTTAAGAAACCCTCTTATATGACTTCCCCACCCTTCACCCACCAAACCGAACTTTAATTTCTTTGTTTTATATATTTTAATATAAATATCATCATCCGGGTCATACCCGCAGTCAGGAGGCAAAATATTGACATTGAGAAACGAATCAAGAATTAAATGTTCCGCTCATTCCTTTCGAAGATCAGGTTCCTATGATTCACAACGGTCTTATCTACGTTATCAATTTTGAACAACTCCTATAGATATAGGCGTACATTAGATGCCGTACATCTAGGGTAACATAAATATATCCTAAGTTGTAGTCTGCCGTTTATTTTTTCAATCCTTTCGGAAGTCATATTTGGTGAAGACTCCCAGTATTTATTAATATCATCTGGATAGAACGTAATAGAATAAGGTCACTCATGGAAGTTTGGGTTGGGGGTTGGGTTGGGTTGAATATATCTCCGAGATAACTGAAGACTTAAGACAGGACTGTACAGTCTGTTCAACAGTTTATTACGAAATCTCAAAAATTGGGGAGACCACGTTTTGGGGTGAAAATATGGCGAATGAATCAGTGTCGGGAATGATGGTGGTTTCTCCGAGAAGGTATTCATTCTGCTTTAATTCGGGATTGAATACTTTAATGGATAATTGAATCCGTTACTATTTTTCTGAGTTCGTGGATTGCTTTCATCTCCGTAGCCGTAGAAAAAGAACCTAACAAGGGACAAGGAGGATTCTTGAAAAGAACTCTAGAATTGAATAATGGATCAAGTGAGCCTTTCCCGGGAGAGCTGAAAGGTAATCTTTGGAATTGCATCAGATTACTTGTCAAAATATTGCTTCTTGGGCGACCTTAGGCCATGACATCCTATTTATTAAAGAGAGAATATTAGAATGCTGAAAGCTGGAGCAGAAATTATTTTTAGAAGGAAAGGAGATCATTTTCGATGACATAATTCCATACGACACGACTAGTGGGTTAATTGTTTTATGCGGCTATAGCAAAGAGGGAGCCAAAGTACTGATCAACTGCTAATGGCTGGCGACAGCGTATTTCAGAAAATGGCGATAAGATCATATAATCCCCCAAAGAAATTGCAGAGGACAATGTAACCTAAAGGTTATGAAATTTAATGCCAAAAACAAGAACACGCTTAACGCCATGGGTGGTGACAGAATTAAAATTATGGCCCATTTTACGAAAGAGATCAGTGAAGACAGCTACTCACATCCAAACTGTTGATACAATTATTTCGGATCCCATTCTGTTTTCTCGGACGTTCAAGCAACGCAATTTATTGATATGACAACCAAGTTTCCCCGTTAGGGAATGAAAGTTTCAACGGAAAAAAAATGAGGAGACAACACGAAAGGATATTTAATTTGAAGTCGAGTAATTGTCAGGAATTGACTATCGTTCTTTTTTGAAGCCGTATAAAAATACACAAACGAATAAGTCACATTGAATGCACTTCATTGCTTCATTTTAAAAGGGAATCCTCTAAGAAAGAAGAAATCCTCAGAGCATTTTCAGTCAAATCAAACAGGCTCAAGTTGGTCTTTCAGCGGTGCACCTCGGAAAGATCGAGCGATCGGATATCAGCTGGAAAGTGACAGGCGATAGGAGAGCGCAAGGGAAGACTCGTGGTTGGCGGAAGGAGGACAGAGGAGATTGAGATGACCTCTTGGGGAGAGAGAGAAAAAGACTGCAGGGAGGGGGAGAGAAAGGTCTCCGAATTCTCAATACGACAAACATTGCGATCCGTTGGGAGTTATTGAAAAGGGAGATTATCCGGGCGAAATGGTGCATTGGGCACAAGTCCAGTCCCATCATAATGCTATTCCGATTCGAAGGAATGAATTAGGAATTTGGGAAATTAAATGAGCGAAAGAAGTGGCAGAATACAAGGACCATGTGGAAGAAGCAAGACGAAAATAATTCCGAGTAATATGCAACACTGCTACTTTAAGTTAGTTTGCAAATGAATTACTAATAGAAAAACAATTCACTACTTCACACTCTGATATGGAGGCAAATAGGGTGGTTGTTCGGATGATAAGATACCTTTCAAGAAAGGTCTGCCTTTGGGTATTTAAAAGCCACAAACGTCTTCATCCGCGATGAAAAGAATACATTTTGGACGGAACACAGGGTTTAGCTCAACACGTAGGCTGGGTAGATTCGGGACGTGTGGCAGGGGGTGTACCCGACCTTGCGATTGGGTCAAATGGCGATGGAATTCGGCATACGCAGGGAACGTGCGGACACGAACGGGCACCTGGCTTAGGAATCCTTGAACCAACGACCAGCAACAAAAACCACGACGAAGAATTTTTAAATGAAAATGTGATTATTCTAAACACAGAATGCAATTCAGTAAGCGTACATGTTAGGGATGCCAATTTTGGAATTTTTGGACAGGAGTTGCATAAATTTTTAACTGGTAAGTTTTCAATTGAAAAAAGACAAAATCACTGATTGAAAGAAACAATTCTTACGAGTACTTGACATCGTGAGACAAAACATTGAGTTTCACACTTCTGATAGAAAAAACCCTAGGATGTGAGGAGTGTAAAATAGGGTATTAGTGTGCTGGTGAATTGTCACCCCTGAAACAGAACAAATCGCATTTGAAATAATGAAAAATGCAACACTTTGAAATATCGTACAAATTAAAATCGATTTAATCCATTTATAACGTCAGTTACAACGGATAACGAAACTTTCCGACGAGTTCTTACGAGGACTGACGTTAAACGCGGCAGAATCACATAGAGTTGGTTCGAGAAACGCATTCAATTGTAGCAAGAAGGGATGGAATACAGAAATTGTTAGTTTTCTTTAATGACTAAAAATATGTCTACCGCCGTGAAACGTACTTTGAGATGAAAATGTGGTTTTACGAACATGGCCCTAGCGAAATCATAATTCGGAAACAAAATACGGCATCTCACATCTTCCTCGAAGGATGAAGGTCCCTCCTCGTGCTCGTGGGATGCACACGACCATCCAGGACTCCAAATCTTGCGAACTGACACGGACGACTACCTGCACCGACCAAAACTGAGGGGCGAAAGACCGTTATTGTGTCTAGATCGGCTTAAATAGGGAAGAGCTACAAGAGGGTGGGTGAGAGGGGATGCAGGAGAAGGGAAAGCGAGTGGAATACTAAAGGGGTGGGTGGGCTGTGGGGAGGAGAACATTTGGGGGAGGAGGAGGCCAACCAGGATGGAAAGGATAGCCACACATGGGAGGAGGAGGGTGGGGAACCGAATGCAAAGAGGGTAGGGGGTAAAGTAAGGATGAAGGAAGTTGGAGGCCCACATGAGGAGGAGGGAGGGTCAGCTGGCTGTAGGGAAATAGGGGGCAGAACGGCCGGTCGCGGTGAGGAGGAGGTGACCAGGAGGGAGGGAAAGGAGGGGGTGAAGGCGATGACTGATGTTTGCTCCGAAATGGCCGTCGCGGGGGTTGAATGGGCGCCGCGGAAAAAGAGAACGACCCCTCGTGCACTCCCAACGGCCCTTCCAACAGGCGAGATCACCGTCTCCCAGTCAACCCACGAGGGCACGGCTTGCGATGACTCCGAACTCCCCCCCAGTTCAAATACCATCGGCCCGTTCCATTTTTGACGCGGCCAACATTCCTAATAATCTTCATTTGTTTCAAATCGATCCTTTTAAGGCCTTGGTATGAAATTTGCAAAATATACGACTCTTAGAATCTCTAAAGAAATTGGAAATCTGAAAAAGTAATTCCGATCAACTACACACCACATTAGAAGAATCTTGTCTTTCAATAGAAATCAGATAGCTGAAGTTGGTGAGCGGGAGGGAGGGACTGAGAAAGCTGGGAGAGAGGATGAAAAAAGAGGGAGGTTTGGTGGGGTGAAGGAGGAAAGTTAGTAGATCCAGGATAAGGGGTGCTTGGGGGGAGGGGTGACTGTATATGGGAAGGGGACAGACAGCTGAAAAAAGTATGGAAGTTGGCGGCGAGTCGGCCGGCCGGGGTTCTAGTGAATCGAAAAGGAAGAAGTGTTTTTTAAGGTTGGGGATGG